>BLSH010231548.1:42394-64919 GCA_018402905.1 Glandirana rugosa
GATAACAACGATCCTACCTAGATAACTATGACACCAATAAAAGCAACAATAGACCCTCTCCAACAATAATAAATCCCCCAGCAACAATAAACCCTGTAAGCAACAATAGATCCCCAACAAGAATAAATCCCTCCAGGCAACAATAGATTCCTTACACCAAAATAACCACAGTATCAATAGATCCATCCTAGCAACAATAGGCCCCCAGAAATAGACCCCCTCAGGACCAGCATATCTCCCCAGCAACAATATATCACTCCTAGCAACAGTAGATCACCCCAGCAACACTGGACCCCCCCCCACAACAATATACATATATGAAGAAAACCCGTTCACTCAGCTGAACCATATGCCATCATCCCTGATTATGTGCAAAATAGACTAGAACCCTCCAAGGTGGGATTTTCATAGGCACAAACACAAGGTTATTGTTAAAATATCAAAATGTATTGGTTGTACAGTACTAAAAATATTTTTTGAAAACGTAAAATTCAGAAAAGCTTTATCATAGAAAACATCAATATAAATGACAATTATGCTGTATAAAACATCCAGTTATGTACAATGACCTAATGCATTTCGGTGTAGATCACCTTCATCAGAGGTACAGACTTGAACATAACATCATAAATTGATCACTGGACTACAAAAATACAAGTTAGCATGTGGAAATTGTGCTGCAGTACATAACTGGTAAAAATGGAGCCTATAATTATATATATCCATACTTATCAATGCTGACATACCCAGAAAATGTTGTTTTTTTAAAAAAAGACAAACTCTTAGACGCTGTTATAGCATGCTCAAACCGTAGGAGACCCGTTTGTGCCACATGGGTTTATCCGCAAGAGCTCCTGGCATCAACCTGACGAAGGGGGAAGCACCTGACAACCAGAGAGTGACTGATGCAATAAGGTCACCTAGACCAAGGACAAAATCCGAGTTAAAAAAAAAAAAAAAAAACTGTGTATATATATATATATAGACCAAATGTTAAAAACCGAATACTATTACTATTAGGTTTTATACCTTGTAAGGTTTCCAGAAGTAGACCAGTCTGTGTATGGGTGTACAAAGGTTTGCACGGTGGTGTTCTATTTCTTATTAGGTAAGCTAATGCTCAAAGTAATGAGCTGCAAAAAAAGAAAAAGAGCTGATACTCATGTGTAAATGAGTTAAATCTACATTTGCCAGCCCAAGCAAAGGTACCTACCAGTAGATGTAAACTAGCAGCCACCCACACTATAGGTCTGGCTTATCCATAGAGAAGAAGTACCAAAGATACTGAAATGCAAATGATAAGACAATAACGTCCATATGCAGAGGTACCATGCTGAGCAGCAAGTGGGCTAAGTCTAAAAAGACTAAAATACCTTTGTGAACATCACCATAGACTGTGTCATTACTCCACCCATACACCTGAACTGGATAAGAAGACTGAAAGCTATATATAGGCTGTGCAATTAACCAAAGATTGCTAACAGCCCTGCACTCATTCTGGAGCCAGAATGATTCCGCCACCATGGGTGGTGCTGGTGTGGAGCTCCCAGTCAGATGGCGGAGGGCGTCAAAAGCAGGAACGGGAAGTAAGGCTACCCCCGGAACCAGAAGTGACGCCGTCGGCGATCCAGCTGCCGAAGCAGACTCACTCCAGGAAGGCAAGCTAAGTGGACAGTGCCGCAATATGACAAAGCACCACTAGATGGCAATTATGAACGTGAGGACTAACATAAGTCCACACTTCAATACAAAAGCTATGCATTTCCAACAGAGGGAGAAATGGGCCACCTAAAACTTGCGGCTTGCAAAAAAAGGGGTCAAGGGCAGCGAATTAGCTCTACCAAAGGGCAGAGGAATGAGTTCTAAGCATAGAGGTGCAATATATTAAATAGAACCAATTAAAAAGTAGAAATCCTAATTGGTCATTTCACGACACAAAGGCACAGTTTGTCACGCTGCACCTTGAATGATACTGGAGCACTTTTTTTGAGCACTTTCTAGCACCAATCACCCATTGAAGTTTATGGATTGATTATTGTGTTTACATACAGCACTAGCACTTTTGGACTTTGGACTGTTCATATGTTATTTATTAACACGTGATTATAAATATATATATATATATTTTGGATTGATTGTGATTATTGTTGGTTTGTATATATACACCTTCACTGTGATATCACTTTTGAGGGGAGACGCTCATAATTTAGCATTTGTCATACATATTACCAGTCAACCAGTTATCACCTTTCGACGAGCGACATCCCTTAAAGATAAATTGGTCCATAGTGACTACAATGCCACTAATGATGATCCCTGTAAATATCTGGGCACCTTTGCTTGTGGGGGTTGCGGATATTGCAAGTATATGTGCAGTGTCCGCAACCCCACACTACCTAATGGGGCAAAGTTCAGACCCAAACACTATGCCAACTGCAAGACAAAGGGGGTGGTATACCTACTTCAGTGCGATTGCGGCTGCTTTTATGTGGGGAAAACCATCCAGGAATTTTGGCAAAGGGCATATAGGCACATTCTACATATGAAAACATCAAACAGAGATTTTCCCTTGGGCCGCCATGTAGCCAATAGACATGATAGCATTTTCCTAAAGTACAGTTCCTCATTCTAGATAGAATCCATCCTAGCCCCAGAGGGGGCGATTGGAACAAAACCTTATTGCAATCTGAAGCAAGGTGGATACACTTGCTACAAGCCACAATATTCCCAGGACTCAACGACACTATTTCATACAAGCCCTTTCTGGAAGGTTTTGTATCAGGAGGTTGGGAACACTAGGAGCTCATGAGAGATGGGTAAAGTTAGTCCCCTTTTTCTCCCCTTTTTTTTTTTTGTTTTCGTGTGTCATCCAATTTCCCTATATGTAATGTATATTGTTGGTGCTTAAATAAATAATATTTACAACATTCAAAACTGTGATTTTCAGGTATGTGATGATTGACTGTGGTTACATAACTGGACTAATATGTGGCCTTTGTGTTGTGAAATGACCAATTAGGATTTCTACTTTTTAATTGGTTCTATTTAATATATTGCACCTCTATGCTTAGAACTCATTCCTCTGCCCTTTGGTAGAGCTAATTCGCTGCCCTTGACCCCTTTTTTTGCAAGCCGCTGAGTTTCATCTGCCCGACGCACCCGGGCCACTTGCCGCAAGGTTTAGGTGGCCCGTTTCTCCCTCTGTTGGAAATGCATAGCTTTTGTATTGAAGTGTGGACTTATGTTAGTCCTCACGTTCATAATTGCCATCTAGTGGTGCTTTGTCATATTGCGACATTGCCCACTTAGCTTGCCTTCCTGGAGTGAGTATGCGTCGGCAGTTGGATGGCCAACGGCGTCACTTCCGGTTCCGGGGGTAGCCTTACTTCCCGTTCCTGCTTTTGACACCCTCCACCATCTGACTGGGAGCTCCACACCAGCACCACCCATGGTGGCGGAATCATTCTGGCTCTAGAATGAGTGCAGGGCTGTTAGCAATCCTTGGTTAATTGCACAGCCTATATATAGCTTTCAGTCTTCTTATCCAGTTCAGGTGTACGGGTGGAGTAATGACACGGCCTATGGTGATCTTCACAAAGGTATTTTAGTCTTTTTTAGACTTAGCCCACTTGCTGCTCAGCATGGTACCTCTGCATATGGACGTTAATGTCTTATCATTTGCATTTCAGTATCTTTGGTACTTCTTCTCTATGGATAAGCCAGACCTATAGTGTGGGTGGCCGCTAGTTTACATCTACTGGTAGGTACCTTTGCTTGGGCTGGCAAATGTAGATTTAACTCATTTACACATGAGTATCAGCTCTTTTTCCTTTTTTGCAGCTCATTACTTTGAGCATTAGCTTACCTAATAAGAAATAGAACACCACCGTGCAAACCTTTGTACCCCCGTACACAGACTGGTCTACATCTGGCAACCTTACAAGGTATAAAACCTAATAGTAATAGCATTCGGGTTTTTAACATATATCATATCACTGTTCTTAGAACAGTGATCTGGCTTCTCCACCGCTAATTGATAGTTTTCACACACAGTTAGAAGATAATTGTAGAACAGTGATATGATATCACTGTTCTACAATGTAGAACACTGATATGATATCACTGTTCTACAATTATCTTCTAACTGTGTGTGAAAACTATCAATTAGAGGGGAGAAGCCAGATCTCATATCACAGTGATCTGGCTTCTCCCCGCTAATTGACAGTTTTCACACACAGTTTGCAGATGTTCTAAGAACAGGGATATGGCTTCTCCCGGCTAATGTATACTTTTCGCACAGAGTTTTAAGATGATTGTAGAATGTACAATCATCTTAAAACTGTGTGATAAAAGTATAAATTAGCCGGGAGAAGCCAGATCACTGTTCTTAGAACAGTGATCTGGCTTCTCCACCGCTAATTGATAGTTTTCACACACAGTTTGCAGATGTTCTAAGAACAGGGATATGGCTTCTCCCGGCTAATGTATAGTTTTCTCACAGAGTTTTAAGATGATTGAAAAATTCGAATTCTGATTGTTTTCGGATACTTTTTGAATTCCAATTGTTTTCAAATTCAATTTTCGAAAAGTTTTCAAATTCAAATAATTTTCAAATTAGAGTTTGAAAAGTTTTCCAATTTCCAAAGAGAATAAAATTGAATAGAAAATCGAATTTCGAATTTCAAATACAATAAATTTGAAATTGAATACATAAGAATAGAATAGAAAAAATATATAGACTAGAAGATAATATAACAGAAAATAAAACAGAACAAAACAGAATAGAAAATAAAAGAACAGAATAGACTAGAATATAAGATAAACAAATAGAAAAGAATAGAATTACATAGAATATAACCATCTAAATTTCGAATTTCAAATAGAATACATTTGAAATTGAATACATAAGAACAGAATAAAAAAAATAGAATAGACTATAATAGAATAGAAAAGAATAGAATTTAAAAAAAACAATAGAATAGAATAGAATTGAATAGAAAGAATATAACCTTTTCCGAAAATTTATATAGAATTAATTTGAATTTTAATAGATTAGAAAACAGTAATTAGAATAGAATAAAAAATTACAGAATAGTATAGAAATAAACAACAGAATAGAATAGAAAGAATATGACCATCTTCCAAAATTTGAATTTCAAATAGAATAAATTTGAATTTGAATAGAAATTAATAGAATATAATAGAATAGAAAATAAAATAATAGAATATAAAAGAATAGAATAGACTAAACAAATAAAAAGAATATAATTTAAAAAATAGAATAAAATAGATTAGAATAGAAAAAATATAACTGTTTCCCAAAATTCAAATAGAATCAATTTGAATTTGAATAGAATAGAAAAAATAGATTAAAATAGGAAAATGGTTATATTCTTTCTATTCTATTCTATTGTTTTTTTAATTCTATTTTTTTCTGTTCTATTATAGTCTATTATATTCTATTTTTTTCTATTCTATTCTTATGTATTCTACTTATGTATTCAAATTCAAATTTATTCTATTTGAAATTCTAAATTTAGAAGATGGTTATATTCTTTCTATGTAATTCTATTCTATTCTATTTTATTTGTTTCTATTATATTCTAGTCTATTCTGATTTTTTATTTTATATTCTGTTTTGTACTGTTTTATTATATTATCTTATTTTCTTTTATATTCTTTTCTAGTCTATTTTTTTCTATTCTATGCCTTTATTTTCTATTCTATTTTATTCTCTTTGGAAATTGGAAAATTATTCAAAATTCTAAAATGTTTCGAATTCGAATTTGAAAACAATTTGAATTTGAAAATGATTTGAATTTGAAAACTTTCAATTTGAATTCTATTTAAAAATGATGTCTATTCTATTCTACACTATTCTTTTCCATTCTATTCAAATTTGAATTGATTCTATTTGAATTTTGCAAAATGGTTATATTATTTTTATTCTATTCTTTTTTTTATAATTCTATTCTTTGCTATTCTATTAGAATTTCACAAGATGGTTATAATCTTTCTATTTTTTATTCTATTCTATTCCTTTCTATTCTATTATATTCCATTCTATTCTGTTCTTTTATTTTCTATCCTATTTTGTTCTGTGTTACTCTATTATATTATATTCTTTTATTTTGTGTTATATTCTTTTCTATTGTATTCTATTTTTTTATATTCTATTCCTCAATTTTCTATTCTATTTTATTCTATTTGAAAACTGGAAAACTATTTGAATTCGAAAACTGTTTAAATTTGATTGAAAGGGAATAAACGAAATTAATTTTGAAAAAAAAAAATTAAACGAATGAAACAAATCTAACTAAACAAATTTATGTTAATAACGAAATTAAATTAAACACATTTTTTCATTCTGCACATGTCTATATTTATTTATGTTTTTATTTGTGCATGTTAAAGAATGTAATTTTTTTCTAATTACTTTATTTTAGGCATCACTTTATTGGTTCCTGAAACATTTCCCATTTTCACAACACTATATACTGTTCTTGCTAAGGATCCAGATGAAGGAGATGATGTCAAAGTATGTGTTTTCTCTTAGTATTTAAGAAACAATATAGACAACATGGACATAGATACATTTGAGGAGGCAACTGTAACCTTTGCAAATCCATGCACTTAAACAGAGATTACTGTACATTACAGTACTGGTTTTGGAATCTACAACATATTTAGTGTGGTTATATCAAATGTACAGTTATGCTCATAAGTTTACATACCCTGGCAGAATTTATGATTTCTTGGCCATTTTTCAGAGAATATGAATGATAACACAAAAAAACCTTTCTTTCACTCATGGTTAGTGTTTGGCTGAAGCCATTTATTATCAATCAACTATGTTTAGTCTTTTTAAATCCTAATGACAACAGAAACTACCAAAATGACCCTGATCAAAAGTTTACATACCCCCTTTCTTAATACTGTGCATTGCCCCCTTTAACATCAATGACATCTTGAAGTTGTTTGTGGTATTTGTGGATGAGGCTTTTTATCTTCTCAGATGGTAAACCTGCCCATTCCTCCTGGCAAAAAGCCTCCAGTTCCTGGAAATTCGTGGGCTTTCTTGCATGAACTACATGTTTGAGGTCTCCCCAGAGTGGCTCAATGGTATTCAGGTCAGGAGACTAAGATGGCCACTCCAGAACCTTCACTTTATTCTGCTGTAGCCAATGACAGATCAACTTGGCCTTGTTTGGGTTGTACGTGTTTTGGATCATTGTCATGTTGGAATGTCCAGGTACGCCCCATGTGCCGCTTCCTGGCTGATGAATGCAAATGTTCCTCCAGTATTTCTTGATAACATACTGCATTCATCTAGCCATTCATTTTGACCAAATTTCCTGTGCCTTTATAGCTCACACATCCCCAAAACATCAGCGATCCTCCTCCTTGTTTCACAGGCCTTGTTGACTCTTCTCTAAATGTTGCATTTATGGTTGTGACCAAAAAGCTAAATTTTTGTCTCATCACTCCAAATGACTGTGCCAGAAGGTTTGGGGCTTGTCTCTGTGCTGTTTGGCGTATTGTAAGTGGAATTCTTTATGGAATTTGTGTAGTAATAGCTTTCTTCTGGCGACTAGACCATGCAGTCCATCTTTCTTCAAGTGCCTCCTTATTGTACATCTTGAAACAGCCACACCACATGTCCTGTATTTCACCTGAAGTTATTTGTGGATTTTCTTTGCATCCCAAACAATTTTCCTGTCAGTTGTGGCTGACATTTTAGTTGGTCTACCTGACCCTGGTTTGGTTTCAACAGAACCCCTCATTTTGCACTTCTTGATTACAGTTTGAACACTGCTGATTGGCATTCTCAATTCCTTGTATATCCCTTTCCTGTTTTGTACAGTTCAACTACCTTTTTCCACAGATCCTTTGACAATTCTTTTGCTTTCCCCATGACTCAGAATCCAGAAACGTCAGTGCAGCAATGGATGAAAGATGCAAGGGTCTGGCAGGAGTCCAGAAACTCATTGACCTTTTATACACACACACTAATTACAAACAAACAGATCACAGATGAGGATGGTTACCTTTAATAGCCATTCAAACCCCTTTGTGTCAACTTGCGTGCATGCTATAAGGCCAAAATCACCAGGATATGTAAACTTTTGATCAGGGTCATTTGGGTAGTTTCTGTTGTCATTATAATTTGAAAAGAGTAAACACAGTTGAATGATAATAAATGGCTTCAGCCAAACACTAACCATGAGTGAAAGAAAAGTTTGTGTGTTATCATTCATAGTCTCTGAAAAATGGCCAAGAAATCATAAATTCTGCCAGGGTATGTAAACTTATGAGCACAACTGTATTCGACTGTATCTTGATACCCTTGCTTACCTACTAAAATTAACTTAGCGTTTAAGTCAACTATCAATATATATAGCCTACATGTTTAATGAAACATTTTGCACTTTATGATGTATATTTAATACATTTGGATACCTTTTGGTTATTTATTGTATTAGTTAATGAAACCTGGCATAAGGGATTTTTTTGTGGATTTCCATTTTCAATTTTACTTAGAGTCATCTTTCTGGCTTTAGGCTGGGTTCACACTATTGCGAATTGGATGCAGAGAGAATTGGATGCGGTTTCCCTGCATCCAATTCGCAATAGCTGGAGATTTTGACTGGCTCTCTATGGAGCCGGTTTACATATCTCCACTGCGGCTCCGGTGCATATTTGTACAGGAGCCCCATGTATCTTTTGGCCTGTTTCAGATCCGAATTCAGCCAAAAATTCAGGCTGAAATCAGACCTGAAATGGTGAACCAGGACGGACCGAACCCCTGCTGGGAGCCGCATGCGTGTGAATCCATGCTTATATTATAGATTGTGTATCTGCACTGCTGGTGTATATTTTGTTTTTTACTATTGATAAACATATATATATATAACATATATAATTAATAATACGTTTGACAATGATTTACTACATTATGCTTTATTTCAGTAATTAATGTTACAAGTGCTATCAAAAGTTTTTTCTCTCCCTGTAGTTTAAAGTGTCACAATCACACATTGAAGCAGAAACATTTTTTGTCCTAAATGAAGATTCTGGCATTATTTCCACTACAGGAAAACGTTTGGACTATGAATCAGACCCCAAGGTATGAAATATCCACTTGCTGGCCAGGCCTTTTCTAGACCTTTTTGTTTACAAGTTTAAATTAGTATTTTTTGCTAGAATATTACTTAGAACCCTCAAACATTATAAATATATATATATATATATATATATATATATATATGTTTTTTAGCAGAGACCCTAGAGAACAAAATGGCGATCGTTGTAAAATTTTATGTTACACTGTATTTGATCGGTGGTCTTTCAAACACAATTTTTTTTTAAATATACTTTAATAAATTAAAAAAAACAAAATGCTAAAGTTAGCCCATTTTTTTGTATAATGTGAAAGATGATATTACACAGAGTAAACAGATACCTAACATGTCATGCTTTAAAATTGCGCACTCTTGTGGAATGGTGACAAACTATGGTACTTAAAAATCTTTATAGGCAATCATTTAAAAATGTTTACAGGTTACCTGTTTATAGTCACATAGGAAGTCTAGTGATAGAATTATTGCTCTCACTCTAACGATCATGGTGATACAGTGACTTATGCATGCGTTTGCTTCTGTGAGCGAGCACACAGGGATAGAGTGCTTAACTTTTTCTTTTTTTTTTTTTTTTTACACTGCCACTTTATTTTTTTTATCCCTTTTATTCATATTGCAAGGAATGCCAACATCCCTTGTAATAGAAATAAGAATGACAAATCTTCTTTTTTGATGGCGACAGAGTGGCTCGATATCGCAAACCGCCGTCATATGATGGCGGCTGCGATATCACTCACTGTGAGTGCGTGCACGCCGCCGGAGGCACACTCGCATGCTCACTGTGTTCAGGGGGGCCAGGGAGCCGGTAGGGTGGACTCGATCGCCGCCGGCTACCCGTGATGGCCCCCCACAGTGAAAGAATGGAGGTCCGTGTAAGTGAACACGGATCTCCGTTCTGTTAGAGTGGGAAGGGCTGTGATCACAGGCTTCCTGTATATGGAAGCCGTGATCACTCCCTTCCCCCAGCCAGGCCAGCCCCCATACAGTTAGAACACGCCCAGGGAACACAGTTAACCCTTAGAGCACCCCCTCCAGGTTATCCCCTCCACTGCCAATGGCATTTACACAGTAATCAGTGCATTTTTATAGCACTGATCGCTGTATAAATGCCAATGGTCCCAAAAAAGTGTTAAAATGGTCCGACATGTCCGTAGCAATATCGCAGTACCGTTAAAAATCGCAGATCGCTGCCATTACTAGTAAAAAATAAATAAAAACCCTGGAAATTAATTCTCATCATCCATAAACGCGGAGACTTTTGCACAAACCAATCAATAAACACAGATTGCGATTTCTTTTATCAAAAATATGAGGAAGAATATAAATTGGCCAAAACCGATGGAAAAAATGTTTTTTATTATATTTTTTTGGATTTATATTTTAGCAAAAAGTAAGAAATTTGGGTTTTTTTGCAAAATTGTCACTCTTCTTTTGTTAATAGCGTCAATCAGAAATGAAGCAGAGATGATCAAATACCACCAAAAGAAAGCTCTATTTGTGGGAAAAAAAGGACGCAAATTTTGTTTGGGTACAATGTCGTCAGTTAAAGCAACGCAGTGCCGAATCGCAAAAAGTGCTCTGGTCCCCAAGTGGGAAATCCTTCCAGGGCTGAAGTAGATAAAAGCAAATAAATAAATAAATGACACTTTGACTTAAAAAAAAAACTCTTTAAGTCCGAAAACCGGAAGTGACATTGGAGGTCGCTCCGATCCAAGGGCATAGAGACAATCTTGCTTGCTCACTCAAATTCCTCCCTAGCCACCGGGCGCATTGGATCAGTTCTGTGCTTACCAAAGGCACCTCTCCTGCCGCCTCTAAAAGTGATCCTGCGGCGAAAAAACAAAATGATACCAGGGTTATGGAAGCTAGCTGCTGCCATAACAACGGTATTTAACGTCAAAGTCATGGTGGAAATTAACTGTCGGTGGTCTGCAAGTGGATATACAATATTTTATGTCTTGTAAATTTTTGTGTTTGTTTTACAATGCAGTTTAGACCAATATTTCAGTGTGCATTACATGGAAAGTGCATCTTTAAATTTAGCATTTAACAATTTTATGAGGTTAGTAAGATAGGTACTATTTCTTCACATGCACACAAACAATGAACACTTCTGGGTATAAAAGCAATGTTTCCTGCTTAGCAAGGAGTATTTTTATACCTGTTTTGAAGGACAGTCACATTCCTATTTTCCCAAAGCATTATGTTTCTTCCTAGAAAAATGTCCAAAAATGTTGATTTTTTTTCAACATGCATGTTAAAATGGGCATTTTAGGATATACAATGACTTGAGTCCCCAAAACATTATATTACTATATTCTTCTAAGAATGAAACATATTCTCTGAATGGAGGGGGCAGACCTTGCAATCATACACTAATTGTGTTTGATTCATAGAAGCTGTAGTATGGCTGGGAGCCTGTGACCGCCCCTTAGTTCTATTAACCCCTGTCTCACCAGAAGATGACAGATTACAGTGGTAAGGGTTAGAGCATGGACTAGGGGGAGCTCACCTAAAATAAAAGGTATCAGCATAAGGAACACATCCTTGTGATTGAAAGTTATGTCCATTGTGCTGATTTAGTGGTTTTTTTGTTTTGTTTTTTTTGGATGCACCTACAGTAGGCATTAAATAATAAATTGATGGTTTCAAAACCATTTGCTAAGGCTTCTATCTCCTCACAGGCAGAGGGTACCTTACCATATACACTGCCAGAATGCCTCTGGAGAAGATTCATTGTATATTACAATGTACAATGTATAATTGGTGAGAGACGGACTGTTTTGAAGGTTTCAGTTTCACCCTAGTTCAACCCTAAACTAAAGTGGTCAAACGGACCCTTCAGTTGGAAGATCCTACGAAAACCCTGTGAAGAAAGTGGCATTATTACAAATACCTTGAAAAACAATCTAATTCCTTTCCTTTTATGGAGGAAATCAGGGATTTGATTGAACAAGTGGGCCAGTTCTCAATCCAGGTAAAATTTCATATCATGTACCTGCTGAATTAGGAAAGAAGATTTTTTGTGAAAGAAAATTGCTTTAGCCCCATTGCAGGTCAGTTTGGATTGTATGTTAACGTTGCAAAGAAAAAAACAAAAAACAAAACAAGATTAAAACAAAAACAAAATATATATATATATATTTACAGTATCTCACAAAAATGAGTACATCCCTCACATTTTTGTAAATATTTTATTATATTTTTTCATGTGACAACACTGAAGAAATGACACTTTTCTACAATGTAAAGTAGGGAGTGTACAGCTTGTATAACAGTGTACATTTGCTGTCAAATAACTCAACACACAGCCATTAATGTCTAAACCACTGGCAACAAAACTGAGTACACCCCTATGTGAAAATGTTCAAATTGGGCCCAATTAGCCATTTTCCCTCCCGGGTGTCATGTGATTCATTAGTGTTACAAGGTCTCAGGTGTGAATGGAGAGCAGGTGTGTTAAATTTGGTGTTATTGCTCTCACTCTCTGGTCACTGGAAGCTCAAAATGGCCCTCATGGCAAATAACTCTCTGAGGATCTGAAAAAAAGAATTGTTGTTCTATATAGAGATGGCCAAGGCTATAAGAAGATTGTCAAGACCCTGGAACTCAGCTTCAGCAAGGTGGTAAAGACCATACAGTGGTTTAACAGGACAGGTTCCACTCAGAACAGGCCTCGCCACGGTAGACCAAAGAAGTTGCGTGTGCATGCTCAGCATCATATCCAGAGGTTGTCTTTGGGAAATAGACGTATGAGTGCTGCCAGCATTGCTGCAGAGGTTGAAGGGGTGCGGGAGGTCAGCCTGTCAGTGCTCAGACCATAAGCCGCACACTGCATCAAATTGGTCTGCATGGCTGTCGTCCCAGAAGGAAGTCTCTTGTAAAGATGATGCACAAGAAAGCCCATAAACAGTTTGCTGAAGACAAGAAGACTAAAGACATGGATTATTGAAACCATGTCCTGTGATCTGATGAGACCAAGATAAACTTATTTGGCTCAGATGGTGTCAAGCGTGTGTGGCAGCAACCAGGTGAGGAGTACAAAGACAAGTGGGTCTTGCTTACATTCAAGCATGGTGATGGGAGTGTCATGGTCTGGGGCTGCATGAGTGCTGCCGGCACTGGGGAGCTACAATTCATTGAGGGAATCATGAATGCCTACATGTACTGTGACATAGTGAAACAGAGCAAGATCCCCTCCCTTCGAACTGGGCCGCAGGGAAATATTCCAACATAATGACCCCAAACACACCTCCAAGATGACCACTGCCTTGTTAAAGAAGCTGGTAAAGGTGATGGGCTGGCCAAGCATGTCTCCAGACCTAAACCCTATTGAACATCTGTGGAGCATCCTCAAATGGAAGGTGGAGGAGCGTAAGGTCTCTAACATCCACCAGCTCTGTGATGTCATCATGGAGGAGTGTGAAACTCTGGTGAACTCCATGCCCAAGAAGCTTAAGACAATTCTGGAAAATAATGGTGGCCACACAAAATATGAATACTTTGGGAACAATTTGGACATTTTCTCTTAGGGGTATACTCACTTTTGTTGCCTGCGGTTTAGACATTAATGGATTTGTGTTGCTTTATTTTGAGGGGACAGCAAATGTTCAGTGTTATACAAGTGGTACACTCACTACTTTACATTGTAGCAAAGTGTCATTTCTTCAGTGTTGTCACATAAAAAGATATAAAAAAATATTTACAAAAATGTGAGTGTTTTACGCACTTTTGTGAGATACTGTATATTAAAGCATGTGAAATGTAAAAGAAATTAATTTACTGAACTTAAAATTATCATTGCACTTATTAACTGCATAGTTATCAACATGCAAACGTTTTTGTAACAGTAGCACTTTTAGGGACCAATTTATTGGGTTTGAGAAATGACATACAATTTGACATAATATGCTATCAGAGCAAAATATTACAGTGCACACATACAAAAATGTAATTAAATCCTACAAGGCTATTTAAAGCACATGAACATAATATACAAATAAGCAAATATGGGGATTTGGTCACATCATATGGTCATACAGTGCCGAAGCCCACTACTGCATCAAAGTACCCCATTTTCAGTGGGTCGTTGTCAGCAACTGGTGCGACCAGAAATGTATGAACTGCAAAGAGAATACCAGGCACAAGTGTAAGTGAATAAGGTGATTTATTAAAAGATAAGTAAATGGTGATCCAAATGTACATCTAATATAACAAACAGTGTAACCAACCAAAAAACAGAAATTGTGAAAACTGCCTAAATAGGTAAAGGGTAAATGTCCAAACCATAAACGAAGCCAAGCTAGGGTCATACACGGAAGATCAGTAGAGGACAGGAACAGGGAGCAGATGCTGAGGAACGCTGGAGGAAGATCAGGCTGCAGACAGGGGTCCCGGAGCAGATACAGGATTCAGGATTCAGCATTCAGAGGCACATGGAGACGAACACCAAGGCACTGAGCATATAGTAGATGGGGTTTATATATCCTTCCTATAACGAGCGTCAGGTGGTGACTCATGAGCCTCTGATTACTGGTAGACACCCGCTGGTGGACACTGGAACTGCAACCCATGGATCCAGGAGCCACAGTGCCACCCGCTGGAGGGTCTATTCTTGACAGTCGTACACTAACCATAGAATTCCCCATAATTCCCTCTCCCCCTCATTTTTGAGCCACCACCAGATGAGCCCTTTACTGATACCCGCTGGTGGACACTGGAACTGCAGCCCATGGATCCCCGAGCCACAGCGCCACCCGCTGGAGGGTCTATTCTTGACAGTCGTACACTAACCATAGAATGAAAGATCCCACTTCTTAACCATGGGAGAAATAAACTCCTTATGGGAGAACTGAAAGGACTCCTCCTATAACTCAGGTGGACACTGATTATAAGGGTGCTCCAGCCCAAGGGCACACCCTCACTATGCATGACATTAAAGATGGTACTGCTATAAGACCATACAAACAGAGCAAAATATTACAGTGCCCACATACAAAAACGTCATTAAATCCTACAAGCACCTGAGCATAATAAGCAATTAAGCAAATATGGGGATATGGTCCCACCATATGGCCATACAGTGCTTAAGTCCACCACTGCATTTATCCCATGGTTGAGAAGTGGGATCTTTCATTCTATGGTAAGTGGAAGACCCACTGAAAATGGGGTACTTTAACGCAGTAGTGGGTTTAAGTACTGTATGGCCATATGGTGTGACCAAATCCCCATATTTGCTGATTTGCATATTATGTTCAGGTGCTTTAAATAGTCTTGTCTTATAGCAGTACCATCTTTAATGTCATGCATAGTTAGGGTGTGCCCCCAAGTATTTGTTTGCCTATAATATGCTGTCATTCACAAAATAAGTATTTGTACAAAAGACAATCCTTCATTCTTTTACATGTAAAATCAGCAAACTTAGATAAAAAGGAAGGAGCACCCAGTGTCCAGAGAAATGGGACTTCTAAAATCTGATCCATGGATCTCTATTAAAAAAATGCAACATGTAGATCGAGCCAACGCATTTCAGGGAGTAGACTCCCCCTTTTTCAGGGCTGTTGATGCATACTATTAAGTGGAAACGACTTCCATGACTGAGTGGTTATGTTGGATCAAGGTTTCAGAATGGCAGGATGCCGGCTTTTGTTGTACAGGCCTATACAACAAATGCCAGTATCCTGCTATTCAGAAACCTTGATCCAACATAACAACTCATGGGAATAGTTCCCACCTAATAGTACACAGCAACAGCCCTGAAAAGGGAGAGTCTATTCCCCAAAATGCATTGGATTGATTTACCTGTTGCTAATTTTTAATAAGGATCCACAAACCATATTAACGAAGTCACATTTCTCTGGACACCGGGCGCTCCTCCGTTTTTACCTACATAAGTCTACTAAGTCTACATGCTGAAACAACCTTAAGGTTGCACAGAAAAGGCAGCAGCCCAATCCCCAAGAAAGCCCATCCCCACCTACCCTGGGGGTAGGTAGCTGAAGTCCTACCCAGCACTGATCAAAATGTGGGGCTCCTATCAACTATGGTTCCGGGGCTCTTTGCACAGCCTGTCAGAAGCTAACATACAGAGTGAGAGTGGCCAGTTTAAATACAAGCTGGCACACTCTGCAGCAGACTGAGAGGATGAGCTCACAGTGCCTCTCGCTTCTTGTCAGAGGCACTGAGCTCAATGAATAGCTTGGAGCCTTGGGCCAATGGTAAAACACCATTGGCCCAAGCTGTCCAGTGAAAATGCTGCAGTGGAGGCTGGCCTCTCACTGCAGTGTCATAGAAGGGGGCATGTGTATAAAAGACAAATATTCCCTTCCAGCACAGCCCTCTTAACTACAAGGAAAACATGGGTTTATGTGTATAAGATTTACCCATAATCCCATGTTTTTCTCACACAGTTAAGAGCGAGAATGAGAAGCAGCTGCTGCTGAAAAGGTACAAACTAAAGCATATTTTAATATGCTATATGTTATAAGATAATAATTTATTTATTTACTGTGAAATTACTGGTTTGAAGTTATAACTTCAAACTTCAGTAATTTGTCCATTAAGCCACCTGCTTGAGTACAGTTTTTTAGTACAAATATAGTAAATTACCTTAAAAATTTAAATATCCACTAATTACTGTATAAATGTCATTGGCAGTGAAGGGGTTAACCTACAGGGGGAGATCTAGGGGTTAACTGTGTTCCCTAGGCATGTTCTAACTGTGAGGGGGCTGGGCTACCATGGGCATAAGAGATCTAACTTATCCCAGTGACAGGGATCAGTAGGTCTCTTACATGCCCACTGACAGAGCGGGGAACCGCCGTGTTTACATCATCATTTCTCTGTTCTTTCTCTCTGGCAGGTCATCACGGCTCGCCGGCGGACATTGGGTCCGCCCAAGCCGCGGGCACACTCCTGCTAAGTGCGGCGGGCACTCTGCTGCTAGCTGCGTGCGTGTGAATCGACCCTTATATATGGCAATTCGCGGGACAGCACCACAGTGCTGCAGTAAATATGTAGCACGCGGTCGGAAACCAGTTAAGCACTGAAGTTTGGTGCCATTCCACAAGTGTGTGCAATTTTAAACCATGACATGTTAGCTATTCATTTACTCAGTGTAACATCATCTTTCACATTATATAAAAAAGTCAGGCTAACATTATTTTTTTTTTTTTCTTTATTCACGAAACAGTCTTTTCCCCCAAAAAATAAATAAATAAATGTGTTTGAAAAATTGCTGCGCAAATACTGTGTAACATAAAAAGTTGCAGCAACAACCATTTTATTCCCTAGGGTGTCTGCTAAAACAATATATTGTATATAATGTTTGGGGGTTCTGAGTAATTTTCTAGCAAAAAAATTATGATTTTCACATGTAGGAGAGTATCGGCAAGAGGACATGGCTGTGCAAGAGGTGATTTGAACGGGCCAAATGTGAAGGGGGCAGAGCACATTATTGGGGGTATGAAGTGAAAGTGGAGCAGTGCTGGGGAGAGGTTGATGTCAAATGGAGCAAGTGCTATAGGGAGAGTTGTAAAGGGGATCAATGCTGTGGAGGGTGATATAAATGGAAGTAAATGCTGTTGGGGAGGGGAGATGTGATGTGAAGGGGGGTAGTGCGGGGGGGTGATGTAAAGGGGTCAAGCGCTGTGGTGGAAGAGATGTAAAGGGGGGCAGTGCTGTGAGGGGGATGTGAAGAGGGACAGTGCTGTGGGGGAGAACTAAAGGGGGAAGTGCCATGGGGGAAGATGTGATGTAAAGTGGAACAGTGCTGTGGGGGGGTGATGTAAAGGGGGGTAGTGCTGTGGGGGGGGGGGGGGTGATGTGAAGGGGGCAGTGCTGTGAGGGGTGATGTGAAGAGGGACTTTGCTGTGGAGGAGGAAGGTGATGTACATGGAAAGGGGGGGGAGTTGTACTGTGGGAGGTGATGTAAAGGAGGCCAGTGTTGGTGGGGGGTTGATGTGAAGTGAGCAGTGGACACTAATGTGAAGGGGAAACTGAGGAGGGATTGAGGACACTCATGTAAGAACAGGATTGGGATATAAAATGAGGGGGTTATGATGAGATTTGAGACATCGCACAAACATGCAATTTGGACCTCTGTTTCTGATTGATTTACTGATTGGACCTCCATGAATTTTAATTCATTACCACTGAAATAAAGATTTTTTTTTTTAACTTTGAATATAACGGGAGGGGTTTCATTGTGCTCAATGTCTTCTCTGGGGAGATTAGCTCTCTGTTTGTAGTTTTTTCACGGTTATCTTTGTCATGGGGACTGAAAGTGAGGAAAGATTTATAAATTTGTGTTTTCACTAGTATAGTAGGGAACTCATCCAATAGAGACACTTGTCGAGAGGGGTTTCCGTCACTTTGGAGAAATTTGCTCACACTTAGGGGTTGATTTACTAAAGCTGGAGAGTGCAAAATCTGGCGCAGCTCTGCATAGAAAGCAATCAGCTTTCAGTTTTATTGTCAAACCTTAATTAAACAAGCTGAATTTAGAAGCTGATTGGCTTCCATGCACAACTACACCAAATTTTGCACTCTCCAGCTCTAGTAAATAAACCCCTTAGTGTCGTGATTATAGGACGGCATGTGAATAGAGTTGAGCGAACCTGAACTGTAAAGTTGGGGTTCGTACCGGACTTTAGGGTGTCCGTGTCCCGAACACGAACCCGGACGTTTGAGAAAAGGTCCGGGTTCGGAGTTCGGGTATTTTTTTGCGCCTTTTGAATAGCTGCAGGGCAGCCAATCAACAAGTGTTTCACTCGTTTGCCCTTAAAAGCCATCACAGCCATGCTTACTAATGTGATTGGCCAGTGCATCATGTGACCCAGCCTCGATATGAGCTGGAGTCACGTAGCGCTGCATGTCACATGCTCTCAGACAAGTGTAGGGAGAGGATGCTGCTGCCACTGTGAGGGACAGATTACCGTTATAAAATCATCTCACACTGGTATAGGGAGAGGTTCCTGCCGCTGGTGTGAGGGATAGATTAGCGTTATAAAATCATCTCATACTAGTATAGGGAGAGGTTCCTGCTGCTGGTGTGAGGGATAGATTACCGTTATAAAATCATCTCATGCTGATGTAGGGAGAGGTTCCTGCTGCTGCTGTGAGGGACAGATTAGCATTATAAAATCATCTCATACTGGTGTAGGGAAAGGTTCCTGCTGCTGGTGTGAGGGACAGATTACCGTTATAACATCATCTCATACTAGTATAGGAAGAGGTTCCTACCGCTGGTGTGAGGGATAAATCAGCGTTATAAAATCATCTCATACTAGTATATGGAGAGGTTCCTGCTGCTGGTGTGAGGGACAGATTACCGTTATAAAATCATCTCATACTGATGTAGGGAGAGGTTCCTGCTGCTGCTGTGAGGGACAGATTAGCATTATAGAATCATCTCATATTAGGATAGGGAGAGGTTCCTGCTGCTGGTGTGAGGGACAGATTACCGTTATAAAATCATCTCATACTGGTGTAGGGAGAGGTTCCTGCTGCTGGTGTGAGGGACAGATTACTGTTATAACATCATCTCATACTAGTATAGGAAGAGGTTCATGCTGCTGGTGTGAGGGACAGATTTCCGTTATGAAATCATCTCATACTAGTATATGGAGAGGTTCCTGCTGCTGGTGTGAGGGACAGATTACCGTTATAAAATCATCTCATACTGGTGTAGGGAGAGGTTCCTGCTACTGCTGTGAGGGACAGATTAGCATTATAGAATCATCTCATATTAGGATAGGGAGAGGTTCCTGCTGCTGGTGTGAGGGACAGATTACTGTTATAAAATCATCCCTTACTGTTCTAGGGAGAGTTTCCATCTGCTGGTGTGAGGGACAGATTACCGTTATAAAATCATCTCATACTGGTGTAGGGAGAGGTTCCTGCTGCTGGTGTGAGGGACAGATTACCATTATAAGATCATCTCTTACTAGTATAGGGAGAGGTTCCTGCTGCTGGTGTGAGGGACAGATTAGCGTTATAAAATCATCTCATACTGGTGTAGGGAGATGTTCCTGCTGCTGGTGTGAGGGACAGATTACCGTTATGAAATCATCTCATACTGGTGTAGGGTGAGGTTACTGCTGCTGATGTGAGGGACAGATTAGCATTATAAAATCATCTCATACTAGGATAGGGAGAAGTTCCTGCTGCTGTTGTGAGGGACAGATTACTGTTATACAATCATCTCATACTGGTGTAGGGAGAGGTTCCTGCTGCTGGTGTGAGGGACAGATTACCGTTATAAGATCATCTCATACTATTATAGGAAGAGGTTCATGATGCCGGTGTGAGGGATAGATTACTGTTATAAAATCATCTCATACTAGTATAGGGAGAGGTTCCTGCTGCTGGTGTGAGGGACAGATTACCGTTATAAAATCATCTCATACTGGTGTAGGGAGAGGTTATTGCTGCTGGTGTGAGGGACAGATTACCATTATAAGATCATCTCATACTAGTATAGGGAGAGGTTCCTGCTTCTGGTGTGAGGGACAGATTAGCATTATAAAATCATCTCATACGGGTGTAGGGAGATGTTCCTGCTGCTGGTGTGAGGGACAGATTACCGTTATGAAATCATCTCATACTGGTGTATGGTGAGGTTACTGCTGCTGCTGTGAGGGACAGATTAGCGTTATAAAATCATCTCATACAAGGATAGGGAGAGGTTCCTGCTGCTGGTGTGAGGGACAGATTACTGTTATACAATCATCTCATACTGGTGTAGGGAGATGTTCCTGTGCTGGTGTGAGTGACAGATTACCGTTATAAGATCATCTCATACTATTATAGGAAGAGGTTCATGATGCTGGTGTGAGGGACAGATTACCGTTATAAAATCATCTCATACTAGTATAGGGAGAGGTTCCTGCTGCTGGTGTGAGGGACAGATTACCATTATAAAATCATCTCATACTGGTGTAGGGAGAGGTTTCTGCTGCTGGTATGAGGGACAGATTATCATTATAAGATCATCTCATACTAGTATAGGGAGAGGTTCCCGCTGCTGGTGTGAGGGACAGATTAGCGTTATAAAATCATCTCATACTGGTGTAGGGAGATGTTCCTGCTGCTGGTGTGAGGGACAGATTACCGTTATAAAATCATCTCATACTGGTGTAGGGTGAGGTTACTACTGCTGCTGTGAGGGACAGATTAGCATTATGAAATCATCTCATACTGGTGTATGGTGAGGTTACTGCTGCTGCTGTGAGGGACAGATTAGCGTTATAAAATCATCTCATACTAGGATAGGGAGAGGTTCCTGCTGCTGGTGTGAGGGACAGATTACTGTTATAAAATCATCTCATACTGGTGTAGGGAGAGGTTCCTGTGCTGGTGTGAGTGACAGATTACCGTTATAAGATCATCTCATACTATTATAGGAAGAGGTTCATGATGCTGGTGTGAGGAACAGATTACCGTTATAAAATCATCTCATACTAGTATAGGGAGAGGTTCCTGCTGCTGGTGTGAGGGACAGATTACCGTTATTAAATAATCTCATACTGGTGTAGGGAGAGGTTCCTGCTGCTGGTGTGAGGGACAGACTATCATTATAAGATCATCTCATACTAGTATAGGGAGAAGTTCCCGCTGCTGGTGTGAGGGACAGATTAGTGTTATAAAATCATCTCATACTGGTGTAGGAAAAGGTTCCTGCTGCTGGTGTGAGGGACAGAATACCGTTATAAAATCATCTCATACTAGTGTAGGGTGAGGTTACTGCTGCTGCTGTGAGGGACAGAGTAGCGTTATAAAATCATCTCATACTAGGATAGGGAGAGGTTCCTGCTGCTGGTGTGAGGGACAGATTACTGTTATACAATAATCTCATACTGGTGTAGGGAGAGGTTCCTGTGCTGGTGTGAGTGACAGATTACCGTTATAAGATCATCTCATACTATTATAGGAAGAGGTTCATGATGCTGGTGTGAGGGACAGATTACCGTTATAAAATCATCTCATACTAGTATAAGGAGAGGTTCCTGCTGCTGGTGTGAGGGACAGATTACCGTGATAAAATCATCTCATACTGGTGTAGGGAGAGGTTCCTGCTGCTGGTGTGAGGGACAGATTATCATTATAAGATCATCTCATACTAGTATAGGGAGAGGTTCCCGCTGCTGGTGTGAGGGACAGATTAGCGTTATAAATTCATGTCATACTGGTGTAGGGAGATGTTCCTGCTGCTGGTGTGAGGGACAGTTTACCGTTATAAAATCATCTCATACTGGTGTAGGGTGAGGTTACTGCTGCTGCTGTGAGGGACAGATTAGCGTTATAAAATCATCTCATACTGGTGTAGGGAGAGGTTCCTGCTGCTGGTGTGAGGGACAGATTACCGTTATACCTGTCTCTTATAC
>BLSH010231561.1:14749-57018 GCA_018402905.1 Glandirana rugosa
GTGTCTTAAGGTTCGAGTTGAATGGCTGGTCAGACGGTGGTTTGTTTAAGTGGACAGATTGTCATCGCAAATTTTCCGTCCCCTAACCAATGTGTGTAAACGTTCACGTACGTATTCGGTTATAGGTGGTGGACAGTGACCTTTGTTTTGTATTGTATCTTTGGGCGCACACCAGGTGCACACCAGCCATTAGGCCAGGGCTGGGTGTCTGGTCCTGTACCTTTTTGAGGGGAATGGGTTCCTCCAGTCACCTGTCCTCCATCTATCCATTAAATTGCATGTGCTTCCATTGTGAAGCCTCTCATATATAGAGTTAGGACTGCAGTATACAGGGAGCCTTGACGAGGCCTGCAGCTTATGCATGCACTTGCAAATGTGTGTAACCAATCCCCTGCCTTTTAAACGCTACTGTTAGACAGGTGAATTTGTTTGGTGGCAGACTGGTCGGTAAGTTGAGCTTGGAATTCTGTGTTTTTTGTTTGTGGATGCCCCTCCATAGCTCCTTGCTGTAGTGGCCAGTTATAGGTGGTGGACAGTGACCTTTGTTTTGTACTGTTTCTTCACCAGTTGGGGCCACTTTTGAATGGCCTTGATCTTATTGGTTTGGGCCTTAATCAGACCTCGACCAATCACATACCCAAAGTATTTGGCCTCCTTGAGAACTATGGCACACTTCTTCAGGTTGGCTGTTAAACCTGCTACCCACCCTCAGTGAATCTACTACTGCCTGCACCCAGGGCAGATGTGATTCCCAATCTGGGCTGTGGATGATGACATCATCCAGATAGGCCACTGCATAGGGCCGATGCGGCCTCAAAGTCTTGTCCATCATCCTCTGAAAGGATGCAGGGGCTCCATGCAGACCAAATAGCATTTGTTTGTATTGGAAGGACACCTTGGGGGTAGAGAAGGCAGTTTTTTCCTTTGCTGACTCCGTTAGGGGGATCTGCCAGTATCCCTTAGTTAGGTCTAGGGTTGTTATGCACCGAGCCCTTCCCAACCTATCCACAAGTTTGTCAACCCGCGGCATTGAGTATGCATCAAACTTAGACACTTCATTCAGCTTTCTAAAATCGTTATGGATAGTGCCATCGGGCTTTGAGACCAGTACTATAGGGCTCAACCAGGCGCTGTGGGACTCCTTTATCACGTCTAACTCTAACATGGTTTTTATTTTCAATATTTTTATTGAAGATTGTATTACAAAACATAGCAAATACCGTAGAAAATAATTCAGTATTCTACCGAGTATAATCATATAGAATTAACATATTAGTTTCAGAGGTGCATGTAATAAAATAATGGTAAGTAGAGCAAACATTGGAAAGCATAAAAAAGGAGAGAGAATGATTGCAATGAATATAATAGACATACAGGCTGACTGAGAGAAATGTGGATCCTGACACTAGTAACACATAAGTCTGTTATGCTAGCTTATGAGGAAGAGTTTAAATCAGGTAGGCCTTCGTCACAGATCATGTAGCTAAATAAGAACCCTCTGCAACAAGCCACACAGGGACGGAGATCTCCCACAGGGACACCTTTAGGTGATCCCGTACAAAAGACACCCTGATGGGTAGCTCCCAGGCCCCAAGCACCCCCAATGGGAGCAAACTGTGCCGGGAGCTAAGGGCCCCCCATCCCCCCTAGGACCCCCCCAGAGGATCCGAACCTCTTAATGTGACCTACAATTGTTTCTGTCAGGTCAACCGAATAGCCCTCTATGGCATCAAAGTTCTCAATCCTATGTTCACGAACCTCTACCCTTATACATAAAAAGGTAGCGGTGAGAAAGTAATAAAAGGGAAGGAAAAAAGAATAGGAAGAAAGAGAGAAGAAAGGAGTAAGGTAGAGGGAGTTAAAAAAAAAAAAAAGATTGCCTACAAGAGAGAAGGAGTGGCTCAAAAGCTGTTGACTCTATTGTTCACTTAAAGATTTTGGTTTCCTGGACTGCCTGGAGTTAGGGAAACTCCTACAAAAGTTGCCCATGGTTCCCAGATTAACTCGAATTTGTGCAGATTATCTGTAAGAATACTAGCTAACCTTTCTTGAGACATTAGCCAGGAAATTTTCCGGATGGCTGATTTTAGGGAAACCCTTTCTTGTTTCCAAGCCCTAGCTATTGTAACCTTGGCCCCCAGAAAGATAAAATGAATTAATTTCCTGTTGGATTTCGTAGTGTTAGAAATGTTGTCATTCAGGAGAGCTATCGTGGGGGACCTATCAAGTTTGCATCCTGTTACCTTCTGAATAATGCGGAATATTTTGGACCAGAAAGATCTAATTCTCAGGCATTCTCACCAGATATGGGCCATGGTGCCCCTGAGAAGACACGAAAGAGAGGAGAAAGACCGCACAATCAAAGTCCCAGGAAGAGATTTATTGTGAATCATCCAAAAGTAAGCAAAGTAACAGGCAGAGGTGACAACACAGCTCAAAAAGGTTACTGCGTTTCACGGCTCTGTAGTCCGCTTAGTCATAACCTACTTTACTGAGCCAAACGTAGTGAATATATCTAAAGTGTACACATGGAGGCAATGATTGTTAATTAATGGCTCATTACAAGTGCAACGAAAGCATATTCGTGAATCAAAAACAGGTGTGTATCAGTAGTGATCATTGGTTGTATCAAACATAGAAACACCCATAAAAAAATTAAGTAAAGATGAAGTAAAACCTCAATTGAAAAATTCTGATCGTAGGTGAAAAAAAAAAAAAAAAAGAACTCTCGCACGATCAGAAGTTAAAATCATTATACACATATGTAAGTACTGAATAATTAGAGAATTATACAATGGCTAGATAATAAGCCAAATGGTTGTGACACATGAACAATTGGTAATGTGATATTGTGAGACAACGATCGTAAGGACAGACATCTGATCCATAAATCAATGGGAGGGTAAAAGATTTATTGATAATAAGAAAATGTAATAGAATGTAGTAAAAAATTATTGATAATAGGAAAATGTAGTAAAAAGTTGCAGCAGGTGGTAGTATGCAGACAATACAGCGATTATATGTAAGACTAAAGTTGCAATGTCAGAATCCACCAGCATGTCAAAACCACTTCCATAGTAAATGGTGTGTGCACAGATCGTGCACCGACAATCGCCCAAACAGATTGTATTGTGTATGTCCCTAACTTGACAAGGCACAACGATCAAAATCAAAGTGCATTGTATATACTGAAACCGAGCGAGCTGCCGGACCACATGAACAAGTACAAAAGTGCTAAGGAAAACGTTTTTTATATAATGAAAAAATTTTGTTTTTTGTTATCATAGGAATTATAATCTCAAGTATAAGTTCACAATGTGGCGCGATATTGTGCACAATAAAACACCATATAGGATCAGACGAGTGTCCTGACCATGTCTATATCCATTAATTCTGTACCTCAAACCATATGTCACTGGAATATGCTTATAAGGACAAAAGAAACATATATTATTTGTGGCCGTACACATCCGTATATTGGATAGCGAGTAATTTGGTCATTCAATAGATAGAGACAGATGATATCATACTCCGAGACAATCGATTGAGATGTGTCAGTTTGAATTCATACAATTTTCCATGTGAGGTAAAAAGGAAGGGAAATTCTAAAAAGAGAAGGGGCTCCCAATAACATCTTAAACAGCACGAGCATCTAGAAGGGAGATGTTCTGCTGGAAATCACTCCAGCAGCCACATGGTGGAGATGGGGAGGATCACATGGAAGTCTCATATAGAAATAAACAAAAGAAGACAGAAAAAAAGAGACCTAATAACCCGACTCAGAGAGGGGGAAGGGAGATGAGTATATGAAGAATGTAAATGAGAGGACTGGGCAATATTGAATGTTTGATGTGTTAATAGTAGACACACATAGTTCGAAGAAGAAATTTCCCCTGAAATGTGTGTATGTCTAAATTATATATATGGTTGTCCACAATTAGTTCTCATAGTAATGGGAAACATCCCATTCAAAATTCATGCCCCTAGGAATGCGACTTTGCAACTTATATATCCAGAATACCTCACGCCTACACAGGCGACCAAACTTGTCACCACCACGAGGACCATTGGTGACCCGCTCGATCACCTGCACCCTCATGGAGGAGGTATTACCTTGATGAAGGTTGTTAAAGTGTCTAGCCACATTTGTAGATTTCAGCGTTCTAATATCCGCCAGATGCTCACGGAATCTGTCCTGCAGCCTTCTGGTGGTTCTGCCCACGTATTGACAAGGGCAGAGAACACATGTAATCAGATAGACAATGAACGTAGTGTTGCAGTTAAAAAATAAGTTGATCGCATATTGTCCATTGTCCACTGAAGACCTGAAGACATTCCCTAAAAGAATGTATTGGCAACATGGGCAGTCTCTCGCTCCACATTTGTAATTACCCTTGCAGTGTAACCAAGTTACTGAGGATGGAACCAATCTCCTGGAATAAAACAGACTGGGTGACAGCATGTCTCCCAATGTCCTGGAACGTCTGGCAACTACATTGATGCCAGAGTCGAGGATTTGGGAGCACACGCTATCTGTATACAGAATGGGAATATGTTTTTGTATGATGTGTTTGATTAAAGGGAATTCAGCACTGTATTCCAGGACCAGATGTGGTTTATTACCCCGACATGTGGTCACCGAAGGGGTATTTCCTTGTTGGAAAGACTGTAAACTAGAACGTCCCCCATGTATGGTAGAGATTCTAGGGGCCAGTAAAATCTTCCTATCCGAGCACTTAGCCCGATTATAAGCTCTATGGACCATCCACTTGGGATACCCCCTCTGACGGAATCTGGCAGCAAGTTTACTGGCCTCAAGATCAAAAATGGCGTCATCACTACATATACGCCGCAGCCTTAAAAATTGTCCTATCGGGATGCTTTTGATAGTATGTATTGGATGACTAGATGAGGCATGAAGTAGGCTATTGCCCACCATGGGTTTCCTATATAGCTTGCAAGCAATTCGGTTACCATTACCTGTTAGGTTGACATCTAGGAAATTTATGGACAACTGATCGCAAGTTAGTGTGAATGTAAGATTGTATGTGTTCAAATTGAGGTGTGACAAAAATTGGTCAACCAAAAGCGATTTCTTACATATTAATAACAGGTCATCTATGTACCTGTAATTTGAGATAATAAGCAACCTATGTTTGTTGGTGTCTCCAAAAATGTATATGCGCTCCCACCATGCCATATAGAGGTTAGCTAGGGATGGTGAAAACTTGGCTCCCATTGCTGCTCCACACCTCTGCAGATAGTAAATACCGTCAAATTGGAAAAAATTGTGAGTGAATAAATATTGAAGTACTCTAACTGTGAAGTGTTGGAGCGCAATGGACATATTGGTGGAATGGTTGAGCCAAAATTTAACTGCCTCTAATGCAAGGTGGTGCGGAATGCATGAGTATAGACCCACCACATCGCATGATACCCACATGTAATCAGATGACCAAGGCTGTTTCTCCATAATATTGAGTAAATGACTGGTATCACGCAAGTATCCGGGAAGGGAATGTACTATGGGCTGTAATTGGTCATCTAGCCATTGTCCAAGTTTTTCATTAAGGGATCCTATGCCGGATACTATTGGTCTGCCCGGCGGGGGGCGTTCAGGTTTGTGCACCTTCGGTAAGTGATGAAAGATAGCCATTACTGGGTATTCAGGTATTAGTGAGGAAGCCTGTGTAGGAGTGAAAATACCTAGATGGAGACCCTCATCAACCAAACTCGTCAGCAAGCTCTTATATCGTTTGGTGGGGTCCTCTCGGAGTATTGAATAAGTGGAAGTATTGCTTAGTTGTCTGCATGCTTCCAAACGATACTGTTCTGAGTCTAGGACCACCACAGCCCCACCTTTATCTGCATTTTGAATGATGATATCGGGGTTGCCGAGTAGCTGGTTGAGAGAGGAGCGTTCATCACGTGTTAAATTGTCTGATATTGTATTAGATGTATGTGTGGAACTAGCCAAATTGAATAAATCTTTTTCTATCAATTTTTGGAAAGAATCCATTTCTTTACAGCGTGACTGTATGGGATAAAATGTAGAGGGGGCCTTTAGGGGGACCCTAAAAGGGCCTCCCTGGTCAGGTGACCCCTCAATTTGTTCTCTGCTTTCGCTGTTTAGAGATTCTAAATCTGCTACAGCACAACATTCCTGAAAAGTAAATTCACAAAAGTCCTCTGAAAAGTCACTATGTGGGGCAATGTCTGTAGCATCCCTGCTTGCAGTGTCCATATCTTCAGGTAAAGTGCTTGCAAAGTGTCTCCGGAGAGTGAGATTCCTAGTGAAGCGGTTCACGTTTAAAATCGTTTTAAATGGGTCAAAGTGCATGGTGGGGCAAAATCCCAGTCCTTTGCTTAATACTGAAATCTGTCCTGTCGTTAAAGTCATGCTGGAAAGATTGATGACATTAGAGATCCCTATTTCTTCTGTGTCTGTGGTCTGAGGGAATATTGGCCTTGAGCCCCATTTCCGGTGTTTCTTCCCCCCTCTCCTGGTCTTTTTGGGGGGCCCTTTTTCTTCTGTATGAATTTCTTGGGGGGTTTTTCGTTTTTTGAAATGGGAGTGATGATATTTGATCCAGATTGAGTGTCAAGAAGAGATGTATGATCACCGGAGGTGTCTGATCCGGTGGGAGCAATACTGTCCTCCACCGAGTCAGATTCAGGATCTGAAAAACTGACCCGTTTCTTGGGGCGTGTATTCCGATGTTTGAACCGTCTGTTATTAGGTTTCCAATTATATACGATGTCCAAATCATAATCAAGCTTGTCACGTAATAGTTTATCTTTTTTCCCTTCAATGATCCTGGTCTCCATAGTGTTAATTTTATTATTGAGGGATCTATCTAATTCATCAAATGCTGTGTTTTCTTTTAATTGTTGTAATTCTTGTTGGTAAACCAATATCTCAGATTGGAGTTTTTCCAATTCCATTTCCCTAGATGAAATTATTATTTTCATTAGATCAAATGAGCATTTGGACAGTGTACTGGTCCATTCTTTCCTTAGGGTCTCATTAAATAATTCCATAGTAGGGAATTTATTTATTCTTAGCCCTCTAGGGATCCGCTCCAAGCTAATATATTCCAAGAGAGTAGTTTTCTCCCAAAATGCTTTTACCTCTTTCTCAGGGCATTTTTCTAATTTGCGAAATAGTAATTTCATCTGTCCCAATGAGTCCCCATGTTCCGGTATAAGAGCCCTTTGGGAATTCAAACGGAGAGGATTTTCTGTCAAAGTACTAAGTGAGCGACTATATGTTGCTGATTCCTCAATAGCTGTGTGTGCCTCTGCCATAATGTGAAAACTGGATATGCAAAGAATGATTCACTAAACTTGCTTGTTGAATATATGAAACAATTTCAAAAATATACAGCAAGAGAAAATGGAAAGAGCTCACCCATATAAATTCAAACGACTTCCCAAACGGTCAGTAATATCCTTATTGTCGTTGTAGATATAGTTGAACCAAATGAAGACTTGAATATATGGGGAAGGGATGGATGAGAGTCCACTCCGAGCGGTGCAGCGGTAACAATAGCTGAACAGGAAGGTGGAGAGCCCGCTCCAGGTGCGGAATAGTGTGTAATCCTTGAGGCTAGGTGCAGGTCTGAACAACCGCCAGTCCAGGCAATCACGAAAGAGAGGAGAAAGACCGCACAATCAAAGTCCCAGGAAGAGATTTATTGTGAATCATCCAAAAGTAAACAAAGTAACAGGCAGAGGTGACAACACAGCTCAAAAAGGTTAACGCGTTTCACGGCTCTGTAGTCCGCTTAGTCATAACCTACTTTACTGAGCCAAACGTAGTGAATATATCTAAAGTGTATACATGGAGGCAATGATTGTTAATTAATGGCTCATTACAAGTGCAACGAAAGCATATTCGTGAATCAAAAACAGGTGTGTATCATTAGTGATCATTGGTTGTATCAAACATAGAAACACCCATAAAAATAATAAGTAAAGATGAAGTAAAACCTCAATTGAAAAATTCTGATCGTAGGAGAAAAAAAAAAAAAGAACTCTCGGACGATCAGAAGTTAAAATTATTATGCACATATGTAAGTACTGAATAATTAGAGAATTATAGAATGGCTAGATAATAAGCCAAATGGTTGTGACACATGAACAATCGGTAATGTGATATTGTGAGACAACGATCGTAAGGACAGACATCTGATCCATAAATCAATGGGAGGGTAAAAGATTATTGATAATAAGAAAATGTAACAGAATGTAGTAAATTATTGATAATAGGAAAATGTAGTAAAAAGTTGCAGCAGGTGGTAGTATGCAGACAATACAGCGATTATATGTAAGACTAAAGTCGCGATGTCAGAATCCACCAGCATGTCAAAACCACTTCCATAGTAAATGGTGTGTGCACAGATCGCGCACCGACAATCACCCAAATAGATTGTATTGTGTATTTCCATAACTTGACAAGGCACAGTGATCAAAATCAAAATCAAAGTGCATTGCATATACTGAAACCCAGCAAGCTGCCGGACCACATGAACAAGTACAAAAGTACTAAGGAAAAAGTTTTTTATATAATGAAAAAATTTTGTTTTTTGTTATCATAGGAATTATAATCTCACCACCATATAGGATCAGATGAGTGTCCTGACCGTGTCTATATCCATTAATTCTGTACCTCAAACCATATGTCACTGGAATATGCTTATAAGGACAAAAGAAACATATATTATATGTCGCCGTACACATCCGTATATTGAATAGTGAGTAATTTGGTCATTCAATAGATAGAGACAGATGATATCATACTCCGAGACAATCGATTGAGATGTGTCAGTTTGAATTCATACAATTTTCCATGTGAGGTAAAAAGGAAGGGAATTTCTAAAAAGAGAAGGGGCTCCCAATAACATCTTAACCACTTAAGGACCGGAAGGATTTCCAGCTTTAGGACCGAAGCCCTTTTTGCGATTCGGCGCTGCGTCGCTTTAACTGAAAATTGTGCGACGTTGTACCCAAACGAAATTTGCGTCCTTTTTTTCCCACAAATAGAGCTTTCTTTTGATGGTATTTGATCACCGCTGCGTCATTTCTGATCGCCGCTATAAACAAAAGAAGAGCGACAATTTTGCAAAAAAAAAACAAATTTCTTACTTTTTGCTAAAATACAAATCCAAAAAAAAAAATATAAAAAAACATTTTTTTTCACCGTTTTTGGCCGATTTATATTCTTCATCATATTTGCGATAAAAAAAATCACAATCGGCGTTTATTGATTGGTTTGCGCAAAAGTGGTCGCGTTTACGGATGATGAGAATTCATTTTTGGGGTTTTTATTTTTTTTTTTATTTTTTACTAATAATGGCGGCGATCTGCGATTTTTAGCGGTACTGCGATATTTCAGCGGACATGTCGGAACATTTTGACACTTTTTTGGGACCATTGGCATTTATACAGCGATCAGTGCTATAAAAATGCACTGATTACTGTGTAAATGCCATTGGCAGTGAAGGGGTTAACCTGCAGGGGGCGCTCTAAGGGTTAACTATGTTCCCTGGGCATGTTCTAACTGTATGGGGACTGCCCTAGCTGGGGAAGGGAAGTGGTCACAGCCTTCACGTACAGGAAGGCTGTGATCACAGCCCTTCCCCCTCACACAGAGCGGAGGTCCGTGTTTACTTACACGGACCTCCGCTCATTCACTCCGGGGGGGCATCGCGGGTGGCCGGCGGCAATCGAAGCTGCCGCACCCGCTCCCTGGCCCTCCCCGGACACAGTGAGCGCGCGGGCGCGCCTCCGGCGGCGCGCGCGTGCTCACTGAGCGCGATCTGGCGACCGCCGTCATATGACGCCGATTTGCCTTACAGCGCCACTTTGCCGCCGTCAATTGCCGATTGACGGTCGGCAAGTGGTTAAACAGCACGAGCATCTAGAAGGGAGATGTTCTGCTGGAAATCACTCCAGCAGCGACATGGTGGAGATGGGGTGCAGGTGATCGAGCGGGTCACCAATGGTCCTCGTGGTGGTGACAAGTTTGGTCGCCTGTGTAGGCGTGAGGTATTCTGGATATATAAGTTGCAAAGTCGCATTCCTAGGGGCATGAATTTTAAATGGGATGTTTCCCACTACTATGAGAACTAATTGTGGACAACCATATATATAATTTAGACATACACACATTTCAGGGGAAATCTTAAATGGATCAGATGTCTGTCCTTACCATCGTTGTCTCACAATATCACATTACCAATTGTTCATGTGTCACAACCATTTGGCTTATTATCTAGCCATTGTATAATTCTCTAATTATTCAGTACTTACATATGTGTATAATGATTTTAACTTCTGATCACCCGAGAGTTCTTTTTTTTTTTTTTCTCCTACGATCAGAATTTTTCAATTGAGGTTTTACTTCATCTTTACTTAATTTTTTTATGGGTGTTTCTATGTTAGATACAACCAATAATCACTAATGATACACACCTGTTTTTGATTCACGAATATGCTTTCGTTGCACTTGTAATGAGCCATTAATTAACAATCCTTGCCTCCATGTGTACACTTTAGATATATTCACTACGTTTGGCTCAGTAAAGTAGGTTATGACTAAGCGGACTACAGAGCCGTGAAACGTGTTAACCTTTTTGAGCTGTGTTGTCACCTCTGCCTGTTACTTTGTTTACTTTTGCATGATTCACAATAAATCTCTTCCTGGGACTTTGATTGTGCGGTCTTTCTCCTCTCTTTCGTGATTGCCTGGACTGGCGTTTGTTCAGACCTGCACCTAGCCTCAAGAATTAAACACTATTCCGCACCTGGAGAGGGCTCTCCACCTTCCTGTCCAGCCCCTGAGAAGACACCCCCTGAAGCACAGTGGATTAGCGGTAGGGTAAAATGTAGCCAGTCTAGTTGGTGTGAGATACCATCTCATCAAAACTTTTACACTGGCTTCAGAGATATTGGTGTTCAGAATGCCCTTGAAGGATCTGGAGCAGGCAACTTGTCATTTGTCTAGTTCCCATTCAAACTGAAGATCTGATTCCCAGTTAATCATGAAGGCTGCTTTTTTAATGGGAAGAGTGAGTGCTTCATAGATGACCGAGATACCACCTTTCTGCTGTGATGGCTGACCACACCAAAGTTCATAGTCTGTGAAACTCGGGGGGAGTGGCTTATCCCTCCAAATTTTGTGGAGGAAATTAGATATTTGATAAAATCTGAAGTATTCTGAGTTTGGAAGCTCTAATTTGTTTATACAGTATTTAAGAGTTATTGGGCCTATAGCTGTAAAGAAGTGTCTGATGCGGAACAGCCCTTTATTTAGCCACCATTGAAAGGCTTTGATATTAACCCCCGGAGGAAAGTCCGGGTTATTGAAGAGGTGTGCTAAAGGTTTGACTGAGGAAACTAGGGAGGGTGTTAGTTTGATCTTGTCCCAAAGGGCCAGTTCATTAGAGAGTGTAGGGACCATGATTGGAGGTCTATCTTTAGGAGAACACCATAACAGATAATCAAGCGTGTACCGTGGAATGGCCTGTCTCTCTATCTGCACCCAGTCCTGCCTTTCCTGCCTAAAGTATATTGAGGACAATTGAGCTAGCCTGGCGGCCTGCCCTGCAAATACTTCACTACATGTGGCAAACCTAGTCCTCCCCTACGCCTATGATGAAATAGGGTTTGTTGGGGGATCATATATCCTGAGTTACTCCAGATGAACTTAAGAATTTTGCTTTGGAAGGAGGATAGGTGGTCCGACCGAATAGGGACTGGTAAGGTTCGAAAGAGGTAGAGGAGTCAAGGTAGCAGAGTCATTGTCACTGAATTCACTCTCCCTATCCATGAAATTTCCTGCCTAGACCAAAGCTTAAGATCATATTCTATCTTTTGAAACATCGGAGGGAAGTTATTGCCATATAAGGTTTCGTATTTAGAGGTGAGGTTAATCCCCAGGTATTTAATTGAGGTGTCGCTCCACCTAAACTTGAAATCATTCTTAAGCTTGGCAATTATCTCAGGCGGCAGAGAGACATTTAGGGCTTGTGATTTCGAATAATTTACTCTAAGGCCTGATATCTCTGAGAAATCTTTGAATAGCTGACACAAATTGGGAAGGGAAGACTTAGGGGAAGTTATGAAGACCAGTAGATCGTCAGCGAAGAGGCCACACTTGTGCTCTTGTTGACCACATAACACCCCTTTGATAAGTTGATTATCTCTGATGGCTATGGCAAGGGTCTCTATTGCAATAGCGAAAAGTAGCTGGGATAATGGACAGCCCTGCCTGATTCCCGTTTTGTTTGGAAAAGAATCAGAGTAGGACCCCTGCAGTTTGATCATAGCTTGCGGTGCAGAACAGAGTGCTCTGATCAGGCCTATAAACCTTTCCCCAAAACCCCAATGCTTCAGAAGGGACAGCAGATAGGTCCAAGAGACCGAGTCGAACGCCTTACATAGATCCAAGGAGAGCAACATCCCCTTCTGAGCCTGTCCTCCTGTCCAATTGGACTGAAGTATAGAGACTATGTCTATTGCCCTTCTGACTTGATCAGGGCCTTGTCTGCCCAGGATGAAACCGACCTGGTCCTTATGAATATATTGACTTATAAAGGATGCTAGCTGGTTTGCCATTATCTTAGTTAGAATCTTCAGGTCATTATTTATAAGAGATATAGGGCGATTAATTGTCTAATTCTTCTGGGTTTTTCTCAGGTTTAGGGATCACAGTTATGTATGCAGTGTTAAGATGCTTCTCGGCAGGGTCCCCTTTCATTTTAGAGTTAAAAAATTTCGCCATGTGAGGAGCCAAAGTTTTGGCAAATGTTTTATAGTAAGGGCCCGGGAGACCATCAGGTCCTGTGGCTGAGACCTGTTTAAGATCTTTGATGACCCCCAACACCTCCTCCTCCGAAATTGCTTCATCCATTATATCTCTATGATCATCCAATAGATGGGGTAGAGAAACTCCTCCAAGATACTGCGTTATTGAATCTACATTCTCATCGGTCTTGGGGCTGTACAAATTCTCATAAAATTTTTGAAAGGCCACTATAACTGTGTTAGGGTTGGAGGAAGGGGAATTACTGTCTACCCAAATTTTGGGCATAGAAAGATGCCTTGCTCGGGGAGTGAGCCTCCTGGCCAAAAAGGAGCCCATTTTATTACCCTGAATATAAAATGTATTTTTAGACCAGCGGATGGCCTTCTCTGCTTTCGTCGTGAGCGCTAGATTAAGCTCTAATTTCACTTTGTCAAGCTTATCTAGGAGCGACTGAGAGGGATGAGCCTTGTGTTCTGCTTTAGCTGCAATAAAGGACTCCTCAAGTTTTTGTAGGTGAAATCCTCTTTCTCTTTTAATCCTGGACGCTAACTGAATAAATTTACCCCTAATAAAGGCTTTATGAGCAGCCCAAACTGATTCAACCGGTGTATCCCCTGTCCCGTTAGTAGAGAAGTATTCTTGAAGACTAGGGACTAGTCTGGACTGGATGCGGATGGACAACGACACCAGAGAGTGGTCTGATAGGGTTGTGTCATGGATGTGGGAGTCTATAATGGTCGGTAAGGTATATAATGGGTTCAATAGATGATCTATTCTAGAATACGAGTTGTGTGGGCTAGAAAAATGAGTGAAGTCCCTAGAACGGGGATGTCTGTCCCTCCAAACATCAATTAAGTTATAAGAATGAAGGAGTTTGGCTATACGCAAGCTGACTTTAGTCGGGCGTAAAAGCTGGTTACCCAGGGGTCTGTTTTTATCCAAAGATTGGTCAAAGGCTACATTTGAGTCCCCACCAAATATTATTGTGCCCTCCAGCAAGGGGAAGAGGGTTGCTAGCATTTCCTGGAAGAACTTGAGCTGTCCCTGATTGGGGGCATAGTACAAGATCAGAGAGATAGTGTGCCCATCTAAAGTTCCCTTTACCATGATATACCTCCCCTCAGGGTCCCTGACATCTGAGAGCCGCGTAAAGTTAAAATTTTCAGAAATCAGAATAGCAACTCCTTTTGATTTAGATTCAGCGTTAGCTAAGAAAAAGCTCGGAAAATGGGGGTGGAGGAAGTTAGGATTGAATCATGCTGGGAAGTGAGTTTCCTGGAGCATAAGGATATCCAAGTTCAGGGATTTGTAGAGATCACCGATCTTCTTACGTTTTATGGGGGAATTCAGTCCCTGAACATTATGGGTGACTACTCTAATAGGAAATCTTGGAAGGTCAGCCATCATGTTTGGGGTAGAAGGTGTATCTGTCAGTTGGGTCACTCACCCTTCCCAAGGTTGTCTTATCGTCCCAGGAACCAAATCGTTTCTTGAGGGTAGAGCCTTGAGCCATATTCTCTCTAGAAGAAGAGAGGAAGAAGTGAAGAGGAAAAAAGGAAGAGAACAGGAGAGGAAAAAAGGAAGTATTAAACATTGTATCAACAAATTATTCAACATGAGGACGCCCTGTTGGCACTGAATTGGGCCTTCAGTCAGAGGGAGGACCTTCCCCCATAGCCAGAAAATCTTTATTAGAAATTGCTTGGATTTTTGTTTGACCCATAATTTCTTTTGGTTCAATGGATCCTTTTACAACCAAAGGAGAGGCGTTGCTATGGGGGCTAAATTTGCCCCCAGCATCGCTAATCTTTTCATGGGCGAATGGGAAGATAGGTTCATCTTTGCAAACCGAAGAAGGGAACTATTGTTCTATGTTCGGTACATAGATGACCTGTTCTTCATTTGGAGTGGATCTGAAGCATCTCTGACTGAATTCATTAATTATCTGAATAGTAATACTAACCACATCGTCCTCACTAGTCAGTACAGTCAGAACCAGATTCATTTTTTGGATGTCACTATCAGTAGGTCTGGGGACATATTGACCTCCAGTGTATACTTCAAACCTACTGATAGAAATAGTTTCTTGCCCTGGTTCAGTGGACACCACCCTATGTGGCTAAAAAATATTCCAAAGGGACAAATGTCACGCATTAGGAGAAATTGTTCTGATTTGGATAGCTATAAAGAACAATCACAGGTATTGAGAGACCGGTTTGAAGAGAAGGGCTATAAACGGGAACATCTGGACGATATTATTCAGGCAGTTGCAGAGGTCCCAAGAGAGTCTTTACTCTCTGAAAGTATCACTAATAAGCCCCGAACCAACTCACATGAATATGGCTTCATCACCGGGTACCACGAGCAATACCAGCAGGTAGAAGCCATATTCAGAAAGCACTGGCATGTGCTATTAATGGACAGATTGTTGGGACCCACTCTACCACAAAGACCTAGATTTATTTATCGTAAGGGTTCCAACATAGGTGATAGAGTTGTGCGTAAAGTTTTGGACCCACCTACCAAGCCCACGTCTTTTTGGGACCAAAAGGGATTTTATTCCTGCCGTAAATGTAGGGCCTGCAGAGAAGTGCAGACCGCTATGAGGGGTTTGAAGTCCTTTGTCTCTGATGTAAACGGAGTTGAATTCAAGATTAAGGACTTCATCACATGTAATACAACACATGTGGTGTATGCCCTGAAGTGTCCCTGCGGTCTTCTTTATATAGGAAGAACTAAACGCCCCTTACGAGTAAGGATCGCAGAACACATCACAAACATCAAGTTGGGCTTTAGGGACCACAATGTATCTTTACACTTCCTACAGGCCCATAACCGTGACCCTATGGGTCTTTTTTGGGGAGTGGAACATGTGGTATCACCTTGGAGGGGTTCCAATCGTGTACGGGATCTGTCCAAGCGTGAGACCCGCTGGATTTTTATGACTGATTCGCTCACGCCTAAAGGCCTGAATGTTGAATTAGACATTAATTGCTTTATTAATGATTATTAATTTATGTACATAATCTCTCAGCAAAATAGGCCTTTGGTCTTCTGGTATATGTAAACTCTTATCTGTGTATGGAGAAGTTACATTTTCTGACACACATAGATTGTTTGACCTTTATTTTTATGGACCTATGTTCATTTTAAATTATGATCTGTATATTAGAGGGTTTAGAAACTCCATTTGAGAGCTTATAAAGTTTATATGTTTATTTGCATATATGTGATACATGAGAGAAATCACCTATGTTGTGGACATCCGACTCCAGGCAGCGGTTCTGCACTATTGGGTATATGTGGCTTACATATGTGTTTTAGTATTATTTCCTGCAGAGGGAGACATAAAATTGTGTCTTCATGCTTTGTTTGTTTTATATGTATAAAAGATTGGTATTTTTTAAGCTCTTAAGTCTATATCCTTAATTACACTCCAATACTTTTAGTACTGATTTATAAATTAGTCTTTTTAATTTATATATTGCACGTATCCTATGATTATATGATCAGCTCTTGACATGAGTCGCTCTACATTGGGTGTGCGTTGCCTGGAGACGGGTGGATGCCACGGTCATGGGGGCGGACTCTGATCCGGGCTTCCGCTATAAAAAACTGTTGTGTCGCGCCGCTCGGCCACGCCCTCAGATGAAGTCGGATGTGACGAAACGCGTCAGCAGCAACAGCGGAAGTAAACTGCCGACCTATGTACGAACGGACACCCTCATTAACGGAACGGGCGGGTACCGAACTGTTGAGGACATCGTGTTGTGTGAGGCGGCAATGAGAATATACGCAATTGTAACCTCTACCATGTGAGTGCATAATTTTAAGAATTAGTGTTGATTTCCAAATAAAGCAGTTTTACGCTATGAAGGTGTCTCCACCCTCTTCTTGTTTTTATACATCCTTTTGATCAAACGAGGAGTATTATCAGAGGAAAAGATCGAGTTCTGCCAGAGTGGATGTTGGGGTCATCTTAGGATTTTTCCTACATAGCATTTGGAGTTCAATGCTGGTATCTCGCCAGTTTCTGGTGAGTGCATCCCCAAAAGGGGATTTCGATCTATTCTCACGAGGTGACAGTTTGTCGGTGGAGGGACATTATATCTGCAAGCGATATTTGCTGTTATCAGATGAACATTTATTTTGCTGCTTGATAACATATTTGGAGCGCTGCTGCAGGAGGTTTTCTCCTTTGTTGATGTGTAGATTGAATGTCTTGATTTAGGCTTTTCCAGCAGCTGCCTATCATTCCATTTGGAAGTTTATTGTTAAAGGAGACAGTAACATTCAGGCGCTGAGCAGAGATTTTCGTTTTGGGAGAGTTTTTTCTCGGTTGCATTTATATACTCTGTTATTGAATTACATTAAACATTGTATACCAAACTTGACAAGTAAGTAGCCCTGAAAAGGGCCATTTTCTCAGACTAAGGGAATTCCGACCAAGGGGGGAGAAAAAATAGAGCCCCTTGGACCCCCTTTGGTCTATGCCAAAACGTCTAGCTATTACCGCTAGAACACCCATCCCTGACCAACCAAACTTAGTCAGCTGGATAAGCAGAGGCGCAAATGGGCCATCGCCCGCCCAGAAGCTTTGTGAAATAGTTGACAGAAACAATGTAAAAAGAGACAACTTGAATTCTAATCTTCAAATAGGTCTTGAAACGGACCCTAAAACCCCTAGAAGTCTCCCGCATGGGAAGAAATAGTTGCCGTCCCATCTGACCCCGGCCTATGGAGTCACCCACTCCCTAACAAAGGGGGGGATAGGGTAATCTCCCCAGAGCGGGGCCCCGGACGCAATATCTTAGGCCCCATGATCGGGGTGGAAGAGATCTAACAGTATAGAAGGCCTCTTTATTATAGTCCAATCTACATTGAGATCTAGTGGGGTCTAAGAGTCTTTGTGATCCAAATAGCTCTTCCACCTGAAAAGAAAAAGCATGTTAACCGAGTCAAATTGCAACAGACTTAATTCAAGATGGTAAGCCAACAGGGCAAGTCCTATAAGCCAAAAGGGGATGAATGACATCCAAGGCCCAAAAATAGAGCAGGGTTGAAGTTTCTAATGGGACCTTAACCTAGAAAAAGAGATTGTAAGTTTTGCGATCCTCCAAAGCAGAAGTCCTGCCGGTTGGCAGAAGTGTTGAACTATTCCGAGATCCACTTCACAGGGGACCATTTTCTTTCGTTCGTTTTGGTTTAGCCTTCTTCCAGAGAGGGGTCCTTGGGCTGGTGGGTGACTGTCTTTTAGTCGAACTGATGTTGTTAGAGGTGTCCATCTCGGATTCCTGTGATATCAATTTCAGATGAAGGAAGAGTTTCTCTCCCTCTTGTAGTGAAGAGAAAGCATAATCCCCCCTTTTGTAAGAGAATTTAACAGCAAATGGGAAAGACCACTTGAACTTGATATCCTTCTCCGTCAACACCGTTAGGAGGGGTTTCAGAGCTCTCCTTTTTTGTATTGTTGATGGAGCCAGGTCGGCAAAGATTTGGACAGGGTGTCCTTTGCAGAGGATCTTAGCGGTATTTCTGGATTGCCTCATGACCCCTTCCTTAATAGCATAAAAATGAGATTTGACAATTATGTCTCTCGGAGAGCCCTCTTTCCGTAGGGGCCCAAGAGCTCTGTGGGCCCTGTCAAGTTCCAGGCGGTGTTTAGGTGTATCTGGCAATAAAATGGTTATCAGGTTTTGTATTGCGTCAGGAATATTCTTGATTTCCTCTGGGAGGCCTCTCACTCTAAAGTTAACTCGTCTAGACCTATTTTCTAGGTCATCAATTCTTGAAAGAGCCATATCCAATTGGTCCTGTAAAGAGCCAATTAGGTCTGAGTTCCGATTAGATATTGCTGCCGTGGAATCCAGCTTATTTTCAATTGATTCAATCCGGGTCCCCAGCATTTGGAAGTCCGATTTGATCTCACCAGTAATTGTGGCAATCGTGTTAGCTAGGCCCCTCTCAAGGAGAGATTAAAATTTGTGGTAGAGGTCTTCCACCTGCAGTGAGATGTTAGGGCTGGGGGGACAAGGTGATGCTGGAACCGGTCCCAGTGGAGGAGATGAGAGGTCCCCTTGGAAACGGCCTAGAAGAGATTCTGTGGAGGTGGGCGATGGTAAGGGGATCTGTAAGTAGCTTCCTTGTGGTCCTGGAGTGAAATTCAGCATAGCAGGGGAGAGTATTTGCCTTGAGTCGGTACGTGATGGATGCCCCTGGCTCTCCGATTGGGGACTATCCATGGTTCCTGCAACTGCGGCTGAAGCTACCGACATCTTGGAGCACCCCTGTAATGGGGTCGCGGAGAAGAGCAGGCTCAGATCTTTCCTTGCTGTCGGTGCCGACATGCAGGGGAGAGGTAATCTTGTTGTAGAGGCCTGGTCACTCGTTCTAGGAGTGGTCTGATGGGCTATGAAATCCTGAGAGAGTATCAGGAGAAGAAGAAGTTGTCACATATCCTTATCGTGCGATTTTATAATGTGAGAGGGAAGTCCGAATACGTTCATGGACACCTTTTGATTAGTGATGAGAGCCCCAAAGATCTCCCATGGGGCCTGGAAGACAGCTTTTTATCTCTGAAGAGGGAAAACAGGAATGCCGCCAAATATCCTTGTGCGCTAAACTGTCCTTAGGCCTTAACGGCGGCCATCTTAGTACACCCAGTTATGCTGCTGGAGAGGAGCTGAGGGGCACAGAGCATGGTCCATCACACTGACCTTCTCCTAGGTGTCAATGCCAAAAGGTCCTGCTATAGCATGGAGTTCCTGCTCGCCTTGGTCCGCTGTGTTAGCTTTGCAGAGCCTGTGAGGCCGCCGCCGCCGCGGCCATCTTGGGACACCCGTCAGTCTCCACGGTGGGGAGCTTGGGGGAGAAGGATCCCCTATTTCTGTTTGTCTCTGGTGCTGTCTTCGCTCGTTCAGAGCATCAGGAGCGGGAGACGGTGCGGAGCTCCGGATCGAGCAGCCATCCTGGAGCTTTCGCACATGCGCACTCCCCTCTAACATGGTTTTTATTTCTCTTACCATTGCCTCTCGTCTAGCCTCAGGTATTTGGTAGGGTTTTACATTTACGCAGACCCCAGGTTCTGTGATTGTCATGTTGTAGCACAGTGGTCAGGGAAGAGAAAAAGTCTCTATTTTTACTGACAAATTCCTTAACGTCATTTTGTTACATCAGTGACAAGGACTCGGTTATGGGGACACCCGGGGTTAGGGGTAACCTGTCCTTTTGGGGCGTGGGGACTGCCAATATAGTCTCCCTGTCCTTCCACAGTTTTAGGAGATTAACATGGTAAATATGCTGCAATTTCCTCTTCCCTGGATGGTAAACTTTGTAGTTTACTTAGCCTACTCTTTCCCTAATCTCACAGGAACACTGCCACATTGCCAGGAATTTACTTTCGACTGTGGGGACTAGCATCAGCATTCTGTCCCCCGGGGTCCAAAGTTTGGGTTTTGGCACCCCGATTTGTAAACCCTTCTCTGGGCCTCCTGGGCTTGCTCCATATGCTCTCATACAAGGGGCAGGACAGCTGCAATTCGATCCTGCATTAAGGAGACGTGCTCTAGGATGCTTCTATATGGGGTGGCCTCTCCCTCCCAAGTCTCCTTTGTGACATCTAGCAGCCCCCTGGGATGTCCACCATACAAGAGTTCAAAGGCAGAATACTCCGTAGATGCCTGCAGAACCTCTCTTATGGCAAACATGAGGTATGGCAGCAAAAAATCCCAATTTTAAACGTTTCCACCAGACCATCAGTTTGGGGGTAGTAAACAGAGGTACGGAGATGGGAGATTTTGTACAATTTACACAATTCCCTGGTCACTCTGGACATGAATGGGGTACCCTGATCCGTCAAGATTTCTTTAGGGATCCCCACCCAACTAAACACCTGGACCAGTTCCTTGGAGATAGTCTTAAAAGAGGTATTCCGCAAGGGTATGGCCTCAGGATAGCGAGTCGCATAGTCTAGTATCACCAGGATGTGCTGGTGTCCCCGGGCAGATTTTACTACTGGTCCCACGAGATCCATGCCAATTAGTTTGAATGGCACTTCAATTATGGGAAGTGGGACAAGGGGACTATGAAAATGGGGTGACGGGGCTGTCATTTGACACTTAGGGCATGACTCAAAGTACTCTTTGATGTCTGCATACAACCCAGGCCAGAAGAATCTCTGGGTTATCCTCTCCCTTGTTTTCTCCATAGCCAGATGTCCTCCCATTACATGACCATGGGCCAAATCTAGCACTATCCAGTGGAAGGGTTTGGGATCTACTAGCTGTTCCAGTTTGTCCTCTCCGTGTTTCATCACCTGATACAACAAATTATTTTTAAGCACCATGTAGGGGAAAGACACTCCCCAATTAGGGTCCACTGGTTCCCCATCCATCAACTTCAGGTTTTCTCTGGCTTTGAGGAGAGTGACCTACTGTAGTTGTTCTGTACAGAATTCCTCTCTCTGGAAAGGGATTACATTGAGTTCACTCTCACGGTCAGGGACAGAGACATGGTCTGGGACATTAGCCATCTGCTGGGAGCCAGCTTCCGGCTCCTCGGCTCCCCAGCCATTACAGGAAAAGGAAGAGGGTCTGCTTCTTCCTTGGTCCTGCCACCAATCTTTCCTTCCAGTTGGCAAAAAGGATCTGGTGAGAACTCCCATGCCTCCTCAGCAGGGGGAGATCTTTACTCCAGGCTCTCTGTGCTTTCCCACAACCTACAAAAATGGGGTGAATCCCTCCTCACTAGGGCTTCATGAAGCAGGGAAGGTACACTCCCACTGAATGGGTCACTCTGCCACAAAGGGTGTCAATCTCAACCAGCGGCATTTGGTAGTCATGAGTGTTCCCATGGATGCAAATGACCCAGAAAGTGCTAGGGTGTAACCTGGCTGGATTTACACAGCTGCTTTTGACCAATGTTATCACTTAACCAGAGTCAAGCAGCGCAGTGACGGGCTTCCCATCAATAGCAATCATACACATTTGCTTCTCCATGCGACTTAAGCATGATGCTATACATGCGACCTGTGAAGACAGAGAAATTAATCTTTTCATATAAGCATTATCACATTGCATGGGTTCATCATTTAGGGAACAAATGGCAGCAATATGTCTCAATGCATGGCATCGGTAGCACTGTATGTGTTCTATACCCAGTCCTCTCAAGGGTCCCCAAGACCTTCCTGGCTTCTTTGGCCAGTCTCTAGGTCTAGAACCGCAAGTCTCTTTAACCATATCAGTTTTATCAAATTTCCCCTTGCCCCTGAACCCTGGAACAGTCTTACCGGGTCTGCCGGGTGATCTTTCACCTCTAGAGACATAGGAGTGGGGCACAACAAGTCCTCAGCAGCCATGTATCTCTTGACGAGGTCCACCAGTTGGTTTGAAGTTTTGGGGTCCCCATGGCTGACCCATTTCCTCAAAGGAGCAGGGAGCGCCCGCAGATAGTGGTCCATGACTACACGCTCCATGATCTGGGGACCTGCCAAAGTCTCTGGCTGTAGCCATTTCCTGGTAAGGTGAACTAATTCAAACATCTGCGAATGGGGTGGCTTGTCAGTGAAATAGGTCCACTGATGCACGCGTTGGGCCCGGACTGCAATGGTGACCCCCAGGTGTGCTAGTATCTCTGCCTTTAGAGTCCCATAATCCTGGGCCTTATCTGTTTCTAGATTGAAGTAGGCTTTTTGGGGTCCGCCGGTCAAGAATGGTGTTAGCAGTCCCACCTACTATTCTTTGGCCATCCTTCGCGAAGTGCGACTCTTTCAAAGGTTGTGAGGTACGCCTTCACGTCATCCGCAGGTGTCATCTTCTGCATGTGGTACGAGGCGCGTACCAACATCGGCTCCACTGTCACAGGAGGTGCTGCCCTTGGCAATTCCTCTCCTGTTGTCCTGCAATAGCCTGGCAACTCTCCTCTCACTGAGCTGCAGCTGCCTCTGCGACCTGGTGGCTGGTTTCCCGCTGAGCTGCATTGGCTTGAAGCAGGGCCTTACACATTTGCTCCATCTTTGAGGGTTGCCATGCTGAACTCCACCACGTGTGGGAGATTAGCTCGCGGGGATCACTTTTCAGGGGAAAAGATTCAGCGTGGATGTCAGTCTCTTTAAAGTCTGGCGGCTTGCTAGGTTTATTTTTACAGGTTTGCAAGACCAAAACACAAACAGAAAACAAAACCTTGCCATCTGGCACTACACTAAACAAAAAGATTCCTCTCTATACAGTGTGGGGCTGTCCCTAATAACCACAAAACTTAAGCACATTGCAAACCTTGTTTTATAGTCCAAATTAGCACAGCTCTCTCAGCTTTTTTTCCCTCTGAGATCCAGGATCGAGCTCTAGTGAGATCCAGGATTGAGCTCTAGTGAGATTGCTTCCTGATCATTAAATGCAGGTGGAGAGGGGTAGAGAGTAGACCAGAAAGTCCGGGCCGGAACCAGCTCTGCCACAGTGGCCGGCAAAACCCGGGTCGCACTCCTGCTAGTCGCCTCAAAATGATCGCATGAGAGGCGACAAGTATCGCCCATCCATTGTTGTGCCTTGCATAATGTCACACATGGTACCAGCATATCATGGCACTAAATAAAAGAAGTTGGAGCAACATAATAATAATAAGTTATCTTAAGAAGATATACTGTACTTTTTTTTTGTTTCTTGTCATACATTTTTTTTTTGGGGTGAAAGACTTAGAAGCAGGCGTAGAACTTGGCAGAAGAGAAAATGTTGCATTTATTTATAAGCCATACTGAGGAACCAAACACTGGATGTCAATATTTTGGTCTGGCCATGCCCAGCAATTGTTTGTGTACTTCTTTAAAGCTGAACTAAAGTCCCACATTCAAATACTAGAGCAGACGGGCTCTTTATTGCAGAGGAGACACACAATGTTTCTTCTACAATAGAAGAAATGTACTTGCCTACTTGCAGTCTTCTTTGAAATGTATACTGAGATGTGCAAGTGCAGCTCAGTATACTTTCCAACACAGTGCCTGTATGCTGGGATATCTGCTCCCCTGCCCATGTGCAGGAGTGATCTCATCCCACCTCAACCAAAGAAAATGGTTACAGCCTGGAACCTGGGAGAAGTCGCATAAAAGATGACAGTGCAGGAAAGGGACATTGGATCATCAAAGAAGAGGGAAGTATTGTGGAGTTTAGCTCCACTTTATGTCTTTAAAACGACCACACTAGATGCCTTTTGCAATACCAATTATACTCTTGTAAAACTGAACCGCAATGAGTGTCCAGTACTGACAGTTTGATACATACAAATTAAAAGGAGAGCAATGGGGTTAATAGGTACACACTAGAAGGGCAGATGGTTGCAGATTGGTATACAGGAAGGGAGGGGTAAAAAGAAAAACACGAGGGTGGATTAAAATGGGAGCTATTAAAGGGATATTAGGAGAAGTAATGTTTAACAATGTGCTGTCACAAGATCCCAGAGTTATACAGGGGTAGGTTGGGAAGAAGGAAATAAAGGGTTAATAGAATATACAGAGGCAGTGGAAAGGGATAGTACAAAAGGGGTTAATGGGCAATTTTATACAAAGGTAATGAAGGGCTACTAGCTTAGCTTGAAGCTTGTTGGCCCCAGTGCAAAATTTGACCTGGGGGCCCCCCACTAACACCTGTCGCCTCCAACATATGCCAAGATACTCCCACCGCATGCCAAGTGACTAAAGAGCAGGGGGGTGCAACCTTTGAGAGGTTCCATAGATCCTCCTCATACAGGGAGATCTACTCAAAGAGGATATGTAGTCCCACAGAAAACGAGAGATCCTAGCTATAGGTCTCCCTATCGTTAGAACACTGTACATGTACCCGCCCCAAAAATAGGGGTAGGGGTGATAACAATAGAGGAAGAGGCTCAAACCACTATCCCCCTTACCAGCATCTCCCCTACAGAGATATGAGAGTTAATTCACCTGCTCCATATTACAGGAACAGCGCGAATTCGGAATATGAGAATTATTACTCTCCGGAACAGGTTCCCCATTAACACATCTTGTCGTTTCTCTCCTCTGAGAAAGAGGTACCCCCCCACTGATGACTACTCACTCCAGGGTGAGTAGATATGATAAAATTGACGGTCCCCCCTACAACTTTAATCAGGACTATCCCGAACCGCCTAGGAGCAGGGGTTTTCCCACAAAAGAGGGAGAAATCCAGAACCCGAGGGGGGAGGAAGAGATGGAAAAAAGAGGAAACTAAACTAACTAAATTTGGCATTTTCAATTTAAGTAAAGTAAATCTCACGAATGACGAAACTAATATTCTTAATAAGGGATTGAAATTCGCTCCACCCAGACCTTTGAATAAATTCAATACCTTTATAGATATGTAAAAATACATCAGAACACACAATCAGGCCTATCCAATCCATCAATCTTTAATCCTCAAGTTCAAAGACTTGATGCTATGTGATTTAGATCAAATCAGTATTAAAAAAATCATCTAATCAATGCAGTTTTAATCTTGGTCTGAAAACCTTATGTGAGAGGAAGGATCTTGTGATTCGACCTGCTGACAAGGGGGGGGGGGGGGCGGGATCATCATCCTTAACAAGGAAGACTACTATACAGAGATGAACCGAATTCTTAGTGATCATAGTACCTATAAAGAACTAAGAAAGGACCCTACGCAACAATACAACAAGGAATTAAACCAGTTGAATGAGAGAGGCTTTTCCAATAGTATTCTTGATAAGAAGGCCTATTTGGTACCCAAAGCCCCCAGAATACCAGTATTATATTATCTCCCGAAGATACACAAGAACCTACAGGGCCCACCTGGTCGTCCAATTGTAAGTGGAATCGATTCCATTACCTCTCGAGTCGGAACTACATAGACTATTTCCTGCAGCCTGTTGTCAAGAAAATGCCATCCTTTTTTCAGGATACCAAGGATGTCATTAAGCTGCTTGGGATGATCTCCATCCAATATAATAGCATATTTGCTACAGCCGATGTAGAGTCCCTTTACACCTGCATTCCACTTGCCGAGGGACTGGAAGCTGTGGATCACTTTTTGTTGCAGGCATCTTCTATCCCTAGATGCCAGAAAGAATATGTTATGGTGCTTTTTGCAGCAACTCATAATTATTTTTGGTTTAATAATAAGTATTACATTCAAAAAAAGGTTGTGGCGATTTAGGCTAAGTTCGCCCCCAGCCTCGCTAATCTCTTTATGGCCAAGTGGGAGGAGGACACCATCTATGCCCATTGGAGGCCACAGTTGGCCCTCTGGGTGAGATATATAGATAACGTCCTACTCCTATGGAATGGCACCAGTGAGGAATTGACTCAGTTCTTTGAAGAACTCAGGGATTTCTCTGTCTTATGAGTCTGGCTCCATTTCCATCCACTTCCTTGATTTTGAAATTTCAGTGGTGAATCAGTCCATTTGTACTCGCACATACTTTAAACCCACTGATAGGAATGGCTACATCCCTATGGACAGCTGCCACCATCCATCTTGGCTCAAATCTGTCCCTCGTAGCCAATTCCTAAGGTTAAGGAGAAATTGTTCAACCATACGGGACTTTGAAGATCAGGCAGGATTGCTCCACAATAGATTCTTGGAAAAGGGCTATGATGTAATTAACATTGATAAGGAGATACAGAGGGCCATTGAACTAGATAGAGCCACACTACTGGAAGATAAACCCACTTTGAAACCTGGCAATGACTTTAAATGGTATTTTATTCAGGTCTTAGTCTCAACAACACACACCGATTCAAAGTATCATTAACCACTTGCCGACCGCAGTCTGACGGCAACAGAGTGGCTTGTTATCGCAAACCGCCGTCATATGACAGCGGCTGCGATAACTAGTGCTGTGAGCACGCACTTACTGTGTCCGGAGGGGGCCAGAGAGCAGGTACGGCGGGCTCAATCGCCACCGGCTACCCACGATCGCCCCCCCCCGCAGTGAGAGAACGGAGGTCCGTGTATGTAAACACGGATTTACGTTCTCATAGAGGGGGAAGGGCGGTGATCACACCTCTATATGGAAGCCGTGATCATCCCCTTTCCCCAGCCAGCCCAGCACACACACATTTAGAACATGCCCAGGGAACACAGTTAACCCTTAGAGTGCCCCCTGCAGGTTAACCCCTTCATTGCCAATTACATTTACACAGTAATCAGTGCATTTTTATAGCACTGATCACTGTATAAATGCCAATGGTCCCATTACTAGAAAAAAATAAAAAAAAATAAAAACCCCAGAAATTAATTCTCATTGTCCGTAAACATGGCAACTTTTGTGCAAACCAATCAATAAACGCCGATCGCAATTTTTTTTTTTACCAAAAATATGAGGAAGAATCTAAATCGGCCAAAACCAATGGAAAAAAATGTTTTTTTATATATTTTTTTGGATTTGTATTTTAGCAAAAAGTACGAAATTTGTGGGAAAAAAAGGACGCACATTTCCTTTGGGTACAACGTCGCACGACCGCGCAGTTGTAAAAAGTGCTCTGGTCTTAAAGTGGGAAATCCTTCCGGGGCTGAAGTGGTTAAACGTCATTGGAACATTCTGCGGAATGATCAAATATTGGGTCCACTACTTTCGCATAAAGCCAGAGTCATTTATCAGGGTGCACCTTCTTTGAGAAATAAAGTTTCTCCCAATATTCCCGACCCCCCCCCCCCCAAAAAAAAAGCCCTCTTTCTTTCACAATTTGAAAGGATTCTATGCATGCCGTAAGTGTAGAGTATGCAAACGAAATGCATGTAAAGAGCGGAAAATGGTACAGTTCCAGTCTACGGTTACCAAATGTATCTAGTAAAATACTTTTGCACATGTGAGACTAGGAACGTTGTCTATCTACTAACCTGCCCCTGCAGGAAACAATTCGTGGGAAGGACTGTCAGGACCTTCTCTATTCGTGTGAATGAACACATCACCAACATTTTGAAAGGGAAAACAAACCATAGTGTCCCTAAGCACTACCTGAGGTTCCACAATAAAAATCTCGCAGGTAGTAGAATTTGTGTGATAGACAAATACACCGCTCCCTGGAGAGGTGGTGATAATAGACAAGGAGTGTCCCAACGTGAGGTGTTCTGGATTTACAAACTAAAATGTTACTTTCTGTTTGGGCTCAATGTGGAATGGGATATCAATGCCTTTATAAACAAAGCCTAACACAATTGGTATCCCTTAATGTATATATCTTTACCTAAATATAATAATTATATCCCATTTTTACTATGGCATTACCTCTACCCTCCAATGGGATTATTGTACAATGCCCCATCCACATCCTAGGGGGTGTTTCACTAGTTATGCACTAGCCAACAGATCCTTAGCGTTTTCATTCCACATAGAGCATGATTTAGTATTTATTTTCCTATCCTTCACTCGCAATATAATTTATTTTTAACCACTTCAGCCCCGGAAGGATTGCCATCTTTAGGCCCCGCGCACTTTTTCAATTTGGCACTGCGCCGCTTAAACTTGTAATTGCGCGGTCATGCAATACCCAAACAAAATTTGTGTCCTTTTTTCCCACAAATAGAGCTTTCTTTTGGTGGTATTTGTTCACCACTGCGCTTTTTATTTTTTGTGATATAAACAAAAAAAGAATGGACATTTTGAAAAAAAAATATTTTCAACTTTGTTATTACAGAAATACAATAAACTAAATTTTAGTCATACATTTTTGCCAAAATGCATTCAGCCACATGTCTCGGGTAAAAAAAAAAGTAAATTAACATAAATGTATTGCTTTGCGCAAAAGTTATAGCGTCTACAAACTAGGGTACGTTTTGTGGAATTTCCGCAGCTTTTATTTTATGACTGCCTATCTCATTTCCTGAGGTGCTAAAATGGAAGGGAAGTACAACCCCCCCCCCCCCAAAAAATACCCCATTTTGGAAAGTAGACACTCCAAGGAATTTGCTGAGAGGCATGTTGAGCACAGTGAATTTTATTTTTTTGTAATAAGTGAGAAATTATATATTACTCACACATGTCATGGGTATGTGTGGAATTACACCCCAAAATACATTCTGCTGCTTCTCCTGAGTACAGGGATACCCCATATGTGAGTCTTTTTGGGAGCCTATCCATGTACAGAACCCCGAAATCCAATCACGTCTTCAGGATTTCTAAGGGCAAAAATGTATGCCTTCAACCCACACAACCTCTCAGTTGCGGAGGCCATGAAATGCCCAGATAGCAAAAAAAAAAAAACAAATGACCCCATTTTGGAAAATAGACATCCCAAGCTATTTGCTGAGAGGCATGTTGAGTCCATGGAATATTTTATATTTTGCCACAAGTTTCTGGGAAATTAAATTTTTTTTCACAAAGTTGTCACTAAATGATATGTTGCTTGAACATGCCATGTGTATATGTGAAATTACACCCCAAAATACATTCTGCTGCTTCTTCTGAATACGGGGATACCACATGTGTGAGACTTTTTGGCAGTCTAGCCTCATACGGGACCCCAAAAACCAATCACCGCCTTCAGGCTTTCTAGGTGCGTAAAAAGGTGATTTTACTCCTCACTCCCTATCACAGTTTCGGAGGCCATGGAATGCCCAGATAGCACAGATTTACTGAGAGGCATGTTGAGTATTTTGCAGATCTCACTTTTTATCACAAACTTTTGAAATTTAAAAAAGGTAAAAAAAAAATTCTGTTTGTTTCTTCATTTTCCAAAACAAATGAGAGCTGCAAAATACACACCATGCCTCTTAGCAAATACCTTGGGGTGTCTACTTTCCAAAATGGGATCATTTGGGGGTTTGTGCTACCTTGACATTTCAGGGCCTCCAAAAACATGATGGGTACTGAGGAATAAAATCACCATTTTCTGTCCTTAGAAAGCCTGGATTTTGGGGTTCAGTACACGACTAGGCTCCCAAAAAGTCTCACACTCGTGGTATCCCCATACTCAGGAGAAGCAGCAGACTGTATTTTGGGGTGTAATTTCACATATACCCATTGCATGTCTGAACAATGTATCATTTCAGTGACAACTTTGTGTAAAATAAAAATTGTAATTTCCCTGAAACTTGTGGAAAAATATAAAATATTCCATGGACTCAACATGCCTCTCAGCAGATAGCTTGGGGTGCCTACTTTCCAAAATGGGGTCATTTGGGGTTTTTTTTTTGCTAATTGGGCATTTCATGGCCTCCGAAACCTGGATAGGTAGTGAGGCGTGAAGGCATAAATTTTCGCCCTTAGAAATCCTGAAGGCGGTGATTGGTTTTCAGGGTCCTGTACGCGGATAGACTCCAATATATCATTTCAGTGACAACTTTGTGTAATTTTGTTTTTTGTTTTTTTGTCATTTTTCACTTATGACAAACAAATAAAATATTCTATGGACTCAACATGCCTCTCAAAAAATAGCTTGGGGTGTCTACTTTACAAAATGGGGTCGTTGGGGGGGGGGGGGGTTGAACTGTCCTGGCATTTTATACCCAACATCACCCACTCTTCTAACCACTTGAACCACCAAGTCTTTTCTGACACTTTTTGTTTGCATGAAAAAATGCTTTTTTTTTGCTAGAAAATTACTTTGAACCCCCAAAAATTATATATATTTTTTAAAGCAGAGACCCTACAGATTAAAATACTGGATGTTACAATTTTTTTACACAGTATTTGCTCATTTTTGGGGAAAAAAACACTTTTTTGAATCTTAATGCACAAAAACATACTATTGTGCCCAAATTTTTGGTGAAATATAAAAGTTGATATCATGCCGAGTGCATAGACACCAAACATGACATGCTTTAAAAATGACGCACACACGCAAAGCGGCGATAAACTATATACATTTTTAAAAGCCTTTACAGGTTACCACTTTAGATTTGCAGAGGAGGTCTACTGCTAGAATTACTGCCCTCAATCTGACATTCGCGTTGATACCTCACATGCATGGTGAAATTGTTGTTTACTTACGACGCGAGACTGACGCTTGCGTCCACCTTTGCACGGGAGGGGCAGGGGTGCCTCTTTTTTTTTAATTATTCATTTTGCTTTTTATTTTATTTTACACTGTCCTTTTCATCTTTTTTATCATTTTTTATTTTTATCACAGGGATTTTAAATATCCCCTATGTTAAAAATAGGTACTGTCGCATATTTTTTTTTTTTAAAAATTGGGGTCTACTAAACTCTAGATCTTTCCCCAGCCGTTAAAGCATCTGACCACACCAAAATCAGTGTGATAAGATGCTTCCCCAATTTCCCAATGGTGCTGTTTATATCTGGCGAAACCAAAGTTACAAAATGCTTGTAGCCTCTGATTTCATAGGCCATGGAGATGATTGGAGCCATTCTAGTCTTCAATCAGCTTTATGGTCAGCTGGCGGAACCACCAGCTGCATTCTTGCATTCTCCGGTGGGACAGGAGAGCCTGAGAAGACCAGCAACATACTAGTATGCCGCTGGTCCATGTTGGCCATATATTGTAATGTTCTTTTTTTTTCATGCATTTAACCTGTCGGTTAAATGAAAAAAAAATAATCAATCGGTGGGTATGCCCACCATTAGCAAACCTCCCTTCATCCTCCCACTTCTAATGGTGGGCATAGCCACTTTCTAAAAAAATATACCGGAGCATAGGGGCAATCCGCCCCAATTTCCACTCACTGCCCCTATGCTCCGGTATATTTACTCTTTTTTAACTGTGGTGGTGAAATCACCGCCAACAGCGCTGGAGTCACTGCTTTATGAATGGTGGGAGCAAACTGCTGTCACCATTAATAAATCAGTGCTGCAGCTGAATGGCGTACCTGAAAAGGAATAAACAATTAATAAAACACAGTAACATAAAAGAATTACATACCTGCTAAAAAGAAAAAAAATATAAAACACATTAACAATAAAACATTACAGGCAGGCATTAACATAAACAAAATTACATACCTGCAAAGAAAACATGATAAAAACAGTAACAAACAGGTATGCATAAAAAATATTAACAAAACAGAGAGATTACAGAGAAAACAAAAGAGAGAGAGAGAAAAAAGAAACATACAACTGTTTTTGTTTTTTTTAGTTACATTAAGTTTTATTGAATATAATAGCGGTACATAGAATAATAACATATTCAAGAGACCAGATGAGTATTGGTAGGATTGCATATTACAGAGTCCTGTAAACTAGGTTACATAGGATTGCATCAAACACTGGAAGTTAAAACAAACATCATAGGCAAGGTAGCAAGGCAGTAAATGCAGATTATCCTGGTACGATTAGTGATGTTGCAAGCTCCGAGGGGGGGAATGTAAGGGATGCGATAGATGAACGAGGACCCCTCAATACTAGTCTTTATTGTCTCTTAAAGTAGTGCGTGGGCAAGTACTGTTAAAGAGAGAGGGGAAAGGGGAGGGGGAGTATATGAGGGGATAGGGGTAGGAAAAGAAAAAAAAGGGGGGATGTAAGACCTCATTGTACCCTGTTGCCTGTGAGGCTCTTTAGTTCGAGGGTAGGGTGCCTGTGTTTCATTTTCTTTTCTTTTTCTTTTTGCTTTTGTATGTTTTAATCATGTGCATGACAAGAGATTTTTTTATAAGCATGTTCCATGCTTTCTGAGTGGTGCAGGAGGAATTGGTAATGTGTACATTCAATATGGTATGTCGTCACTTCAACTATTATTGTGTGTACTTTTTCCCAAAATGAGATAATGCGAGGGCACGTCCACCAGATGTGGATCATAGATCCTCGTGGGATTCGCATCTGCAACATCAGTCTGGTACTTTACTGAAAATTTTGTGGAGTAGAGCCGGTGTTCTGTACCAGTGTGTGAGTATCTTATAGTTGTGCTCTTGAACAGAGACGTTCATGGAGCCTTTGAGGGCCATGTCGCACAGTAGTCCCCATTGCTCATCTGGAAGGCTTTTTTCAACGGATGGCTCCCAAAGTTTTTTAATGGGGGTGAGATGGTCGGGATCCGCGGTCAAGATGAGCATACTGTTGCTATGAGGTATCTTTGTGGTTGGCTAGATCATAACTTTTCAAATGCAGTTTTGGGCCTAGAAAAAATTGGTCTGTGTTTAGGGTCGTTCAAGTAATGTCTAATTTGAAGGACCAAAGGGTCACAGGGGGAATACTGTTGGTGTCTGAAATATCTTTCAGAGTGCGAAATGTCCCTCCACTGAAGAAATGGTCTGCTCTGGGATTGAAATCTGGGGGGAATAACGCAAAGCCCACTGTCCAAGCCCAGAGGGAAATCTAGGTTGTGTTTGATTGGGGTCATTGGACCTGGTATATTGGCAATGGTGTCACATTTTGCGATGGCCTTCAACGAGATTATTGGTGGGTGTATCAGGGGGTGTCCCTTGGTAGAAAACTCCCTCCCCACTCCTCAACATCCAGGCTAGATTTTGTGGTGGGGCGCCAATAATCATGCGCTCCAAATCTACCCAGTCTTTTTGAGAGCCATGAATATGCCAATCGGCCAACTTTGCAAGTAGTAGCGCTGTATGATACTTCTTGAAATTCGGTAGGCCGATACTGCCTTTAGATTTCAGGGCCGATAATTTCATCAAACTCAGCCTAGGGGTTTTCCCCTTCCATAGATATGTATTGACTTTCGAGTGGAGGAACTGGAAGAACGTTTTAGGGAGGGAGATGGGAACCGTTTGGGCAATGTATAAAAATCTGAGAAGGGTGGTCATCTTCAACGTAGCCACTCGACCAAACCAGGAAATGTTTAATTTGCTCCAACTCGCTAGATCAGTTGTACACTTTTGGAGGAATGTAAGGTAATTAAGTGATTAGAGGTTTGGTAGGTTGGAAGGGAGTCTGATTCCTAAATATGGGATCTCGTTGGTGTGCCAAGAGAAGGGGGAAGATTCCCTACATTCTGCTAATGACTCTTCGAGTAAGGAGATATTAAGAGCATGCAATTTACTGAAATTTATTTAAAAACAGGATTTTTTAACTTACCGTAAAATCCTTTTCTCTGAGTTCATTGACAGACGCAGCCTCCATACTTGACAAGTGGGGTTTATGCACATCCTACTAGGAGAAGACTAGGCAGAACGAAGTTCATAAAAAAAGCAAGCTGACCCCTCCCAGGGGGCTGTCCTCACTCAGCATATAACCCCTCAGCTCTGCAGAGCGTATCAGTTCATAACAAGCCGTACAAACGCAACACAGAGGGGCGTGTGCTGCGTCTGTCAATTAACTCAGAGAAAAGGATTTTACGGTAAGTTAAAAAATCCTGTTTTCTCTTACGTTCATTGACAGACACAGCCTCCATACTTGACAAGTGGGGATGACCCAAAGCAGTGTCATTCAAGAGGGGTGGGTAAACAACAACAACTGTACCCAACAGAAAACCTCTCAGGAGGCGCCAGCCGTGCCTACACTGCCGCCTGCAAAACTTTGCAGCATCCGCGGATGCTGACACATCAACTTTGTAAAATTTAACAAAAGTGTGCACCGAGGCCCATGTAGCCGCCTTGCACACCTGAGACACCGAAGCTTGGTGCCTGAAGACCCGGGAAGTGCTAATCGCCCTGGCGGAATGAGCTGTGACCGGAAAAGGGGGTTCTTGGTCCCGAACAGCATACGCATGGGTCACCGTCTGTCTGATCCAACGGGAAACAGTAGCTGACGAGGCCGCCAAACCCTTTTGCGGCCCTTCCGTCAGCACGAACAAAGCATCAGACTTCCAAAAAGAAGCTGTAGCCGTCAAATACACCCGCAAAGCCCTCACAACATCCAAAGAATGTAAGGCAATCTCTTTGGGGTGTGATGGGTGTGGACACAATGAAGGAAGAACAATGTCCTCATTAATGTGAAAAGAGGAAACCACCTTCGGTAGGAACAAAGGAGAAGGACGCAGCACCGCCTTATCCCTATGTAGGACCAAGTAGGGAGACCTACAAGACAAAGCCGCCAGCTCAGACACCCGCGTAGTGGATGTAATGGCCTCCAAAAAAGCCACCTTTTGTGACAGCAATTGTAAGGGAATATCCCTGATCTTCTCAAATGGCGGTTTCTGCAGTACAGATAGTACTAAATTTAAATCCCATGGTGCCAAGGGCGACCGTACCTGAGGAGCCACATGACGTACACCCTGTACGAATGTACGGATCAAATAATGCGTCGCTAACGGACGTTGAAAAAAAAATCGCCAGAGCTGAAATCTGACCTTTGAGTGTACTCAAAGCCAATTTGTTATCCAGGCCTTGCTGCAAGAAAGCCAGCACCCGAGATACAGCGAAAGAGCGGGGGGTTTCAACCCCCCGCCTCACACCAGGCAATATAAGCCTTCCAGGTGCGATGATATATCTTGTGCGAAGTACACTTACACGCCTTAAGCATGGTAGGGATTACGGCACCTGGGACTCAATAGCCAAGCCGTCAAAGCAGCGAGGGTAAAGCAGGGTGCAGCATGGGTCCCTGTGACAACAGATCTTCGCGAAGCAGGAGCCACCAGGGGACGTCTGTTACCATCCGCACCACGTCGGCGTACCAAGGACGCTGAGGCCAATCCGGAGCCACCAGGATTGTCGGGATCCCCTCCGCTTCTATCCTGCTCAGAAGCCATGGTAGAAGCTTGATGGGAGGGAAGGCGTAAAGAAGCCGGTACCGAAACCAAGGCGCTACTAGTGCGTCCGTGGCTACCGCCAACGGATCCCTTGTCCTGCACACGAAGGTCTGCACCTTGTGATTGAACCTGGACGCCATTAGATCCACGTCTGGCGTGCCCCACCTTCGGCAAATCTGGTGGAACACCTCTGGATGCAGAGACCAATCCCCCTGATCCAGCGTCTGGCGACTGAGAAAGTCCGCCCACCAGTTTTCCGGAATGTAGATGGTGGAGATTGCCGCAACGTGAAGTTCCGCCCACCTCAGAATGTGGGCCGCTTCCGCAGCTGCTGTCGAGCTCCTTGTTCCACCCTGATGGTTCACGTATGCCACTGTTGTGGCGTTGTCCGACTGAACTCAAACCGGGAGGCCGCGCAGCCTCGCCGACCAGTGGGAGAGACAGAGTCTGTTCGCCCTCAGCTCCAACACATTTATCGGAAGGTGCCATTCCTGTGCCGACCAATGGCCCTGAGCCGATAACTGCCCCAAGACTCCTCCCCAGCCCGATAGGCTGACGTCCGTCATGACTATCGACCACTTCAGGGGAAGAAACGACTTTCCCAAGGTCAATGCCGGGGCCCGAAGCCACCAGGTCAACAACCCCCTGGTCTGATGGTCCAATTTGATCAGCTGATCCAGGGGCAACGGAGACTTGTCCCATCGCAACAGGATCACTCGCTGTAGGAGCCGAGTGTGACTCTGGGCGTATTGTATCGCCTCGAAGGCCGAGACCATGAGCCCCAAAACCCGCATACAGAACCATAAGGAGGACCACCGACGTGACAGCAGGGTTCGCTTCGCTGCTTGTAGTGTCAACAACTTGGCTGGAGGTAGGAACACCTTTGCCTGCTCCATGTCCAATATTAGGCCCAGATATTCCAGTCAACAAGATGGGGCCAATGTCGACTTTTGCAGGTTGATCAACCAGCCGAAGTCTCTCATCGAGGTCATGGTGATAGCAACATTGTCCTCCAGAGCCGAAGCCACCACAGCAATGCCCCTCTGCCTCAGAAGAGCCAACACCGGAGCCAACAGCTTGGTGAAAACCTGAGGAGCAGAGGCCAGACCGAACGGGAGTGCCACAAATTGGTAATGTAGGTCTCCTACCGCAAAACGCAGGAAGCGCTGATGCCGGAGACAAATGGGAACATGAAGATAAGCATCCCTGATGTCCAGAGACGCCATGAAGTCCCCTTGGTGAAGGGCAGCCACGACCGAGCGAATTGATTCCATCCTGAATTTTCACGCTCTCACAAAGTGGTTGAGCTCTTTTAGGTTCAGAACTGGCCTGACCCCACCTTTCTTGGGCACCACAAAGAGGTTTGAATAGAAGCTGTGAAACCTTTCCAACGGAGGGACCCACACAATCACCCCTTGTTCGAACAGCACCTGAACAGCCCCTAGTAGAGCTTCCCGACGCCCCGGAGGGAGCCTCAAGTTTGATGGGAAGAACCTGATTGGGAGTAGAGTACTGAACTCTATCCTTAAACCGAAGGACACCACGCCCCATACCCATCAGTCGGAGACACGGGCGGTCCACCGGTCTGCGAACCCCAGAAGCCGGCCCCCCACCTGAGAGTCGGGCAGGGGGCAACCCATCATGCGGAAGAGGACTGTTCCTCATTCTTTTCAGGCTTGTGCTGCCAGGGCCGCTTACCGGACCCCGAGGCAGACTTGCCGGGCCTTGAGCCCTTGCCCACTGAACCGGGCGCACAAAAAAAACCTCTTCTGGCCCGAGGATGAAGACCCCTGCTTACGGTGGTAATCCCGCCGCTTGGGTTCTGGAAGAAAAGTACTCTTCCCCCCCCCAGTGAAATCCTTAATGATTTCATCCAATTGCGCCCCGAAAAGACGACCACCCTGAAAAGGGAGGTCCGTGAGGCCCTTTTTGGACGCGTGGTCACCCGACCAACACCGCAACCACAGCAACCATCTGATAATGACTATAAAAAAAGATATCTTCGACAGCATGGGAAGCAGGTCCAAAGCTGTGTCACACAGATAACGGAGACCCCGCACCAGGTGGTCTGCCCGTTGCAACGCCTCAGGGGAGCACCTGCAGTCCAAATCATTGTGCAACTCCGTCGCACATTCTGTGAGCGACTGCGCCACCATGGCTGATGCCAGAGCTGGCCTCATGGCCGCCCCCGCTACCAAGAACAATGCCTGGGACACCGCCTCCGTCCATCTATCGGCCGGATTCTTAAAGGATGGGGATCCTTCCAAGGGGATGGTCGTCGCCTTATTTAGGCGAGCCACCGGAGGGTCCACTGCGGGGGATGCCCACTTCTGCAAAAGGCTGTCCTCAAAGGGATAGCGCACAGAGAAACGTTTGGGCAGTGAAAAGGAATTCTGCGGACGCTGCCATTCCTTATACACAAACTGGTCAAAAAATTGGACACGAGGAAACACCTTAGGGGTCCGCGTCGGCTTAAAGGACCCACACATGTAGGCAGTCTCTTGCGAGTCCCCTACCTGGTCCAGCCGCAACGACTCATGGATGTCGGTGATCAGGGAGCCCACCAATGCCCTTTTGCGTGCCACTGAGGCCCCCTGGTCCTCCTCACCGTCTGAAGGCTCCAGTTCACCATCTGAGAGCTCCATGGGGGTCCCTGTGACCACAGAGCCCCCTTCCGGTTGAGATTCCTCCCCTGAAGAGGGTAGTGGATGCTTTTTTGTCACCCCCTTGGCACGGCTCGGTACCCCCGGGTGAAAAACTCTCCCAAAATGGATGTTAACTGATCCAGGGGAACCAGAGGTCCCAGCGCAGCTTGCGCTTCTGCGGACCCCTCCGGAGAAGAACCCGCAGGTTCAGCCACCATTGTAGCACCGGAACACTTAGAAGGCCTATAGGCCATGACACCCCAACAATGTGGCCCCACCAACTGCCCCACAGACCGACTGGGTAATGCCCAGGAGGACTCTGCACCACCGCCACTGACACTCCAGGGAAAGGTCAGCTATACTTGCTGTTCTTTATGCCCTTCTTAGCCACTGTAGGTGTGCTGTCCACCCCTGCCGTGCTGCGACTGCCACTGTGCTCGCAGCGCTGACCAGGAAGAGAAAACGGCGCAGACACGCACGTTTTCTATCAGTAAGGCACACCAAAAATGGCCGCCAAGCGGTCACAAGAGGCCAAAACACTTGCTAAAATGGCCGTGACTATGGCAAAATGGCCGCCGAGCGGTCCCAAGAGGCCCAACCACACCATTAAAATGGCCACGGCTACAGCAAAATGGCCGCCGATCGCGGCTAAAGCAAATGGTGGCGATACACAGCAAAATGGAGGCCAAACACCGCATGGTGGTGTAACTAGCACGGGGGTGCAGCTCGGGGGCTGGGGGGGACAGGAAAAATGAACCTGGACCCCAGTACCCTCCACCGGAAATATGGCACCGCTAGACGCCCCCCTTCGCACCCCGGAGGGGTGTCACTCACCAATCACGATCGGCATAGTGGGTAGCCACCCGGTAGCAGACCTTCCTCCCCTCAGGTGGGGAGGGATGCTGCAGGCCAAACGCCCTGGACACGAGCGCAGCCTGGTCACTCAGACGCAAGGCCGTGCTGGGGAAATTGCAGGATTCAAGATATCCTCTGTGCTCCAGCCGGCTGCTTGATAGCAGTCTTCATCAGAAAGCTTGAGAAAAGCAAAAAGCATAAAAAAGGGGAACTGCAGATCCCATAAGGGAACCAGGTCTAACTCCTTGCACTCAGCATAAAAAAACTGATATGCTCTGCAGAGCTGAGGGGTTATATGCTGAGTGAGGACGGCCCCCTGGGAGGGGTCAGCTTGCTTTTCTTCTGAACTTCGTTCTGCCTAATCTACTCCTAGTAGGATGTGCATAAACCCCACTTGTCAAGTATGGAGGCTGGGTCTATCAATGAACGTAAGAGAAATTGGAGATTTCGCCGTATCTATGGAATTCCTTTAGTAAGTTAGGGATCGTGATCTTGTTTTTGGTGAGGAATAATAAGATGTCATCTGCAAATGCGGCTGTCTTAAAAGTGCACAATGCTATGTTTATGCCAGATATGTCAGGGTTGTTGCGGATGTTTATTAGGAGTGGCTCCAGCGTGAGTATGACAATAAGGGGTGACAGGGGGCAACCATGTCTAGTCCCATTACGGATGGGGAAGGCGTCCGACAGGAGACCATTAACTCTGACTCTGGCCCAGGGGTTGGAGTAGAGGCTCATAATGCTGGCCAGCATAAAGTTCCCTCAGCCCTATACTCCTGAGAACCTCCATCATGAAGTCCCAGGCCACCCTGTCGAACGCCTTCTCTGGCCTTCATCCGTGGACAAGAAAAACCCTTCTGTTTTTGTCTTCCTCAGCCAGTAATTGATGTTGATTGCTTTAATGGTATTATCGTGCGCTTCCCGGCCTGGGACAAAACCCACTTGGTCACGGGATATCAGATTTGGGAGAGATGGGAGAAGTCTGTTAGCTAGAATGTTTGCAAACATTTTGACGTCCGTGTTCAAGAGCAATATGGGGCGGTAATTTCCTGGTTGTGTGTGGTCCTTACCCTGCTTGGGAAGTACAGTGATTTGGGCTTCTAATAAGTTCCTGGGAAGGGAAGGGCTATTTGCCAGGGAGTTAAATTCTTTAACGAAGTGGGTAGCAAGGGAGTCAGGGAAAGTTTTATAATATAGTTTGGGTAGTCCGTCTGGGCCAGGGCTTTTGCCAGTTTTCATGTTCTGAATAGCCTGGATAAATTCTTGAGTTGTCAAGGGTGTTTCCTCGGCTGATAATTTGAGCATATTTGACCTGGCTAGATACTCCTGGATGGTTTGTGACCGTGTTGATGCGCATTCTTTGGCTTGTGGTGGGTGGGGGATATTGTATAGTTTAGAGTAATAATAGACAAATACTTTGGCAATTTGATCCGATTGATGTATTTTTCACCCTGCCCTGTTTTGTAGTACGGTGATATTCGCCTGCATTTTCCTGCCCTGAAGGAGTCTGGCCAACAGTTTACCATTTTTATTCGCTTGTTCATAAAACAACTTGGATGCCAGCATGAACCTCTTTTTGACCAGCTTTCCTACTTCCTCTAGTAGATCTTTTCTGGCCTGGACCATGGTGTCGAATGTCGAGGTCGCAATCGAGTGTTTATGTGCCAGTTCTAGTGAATGGATTCAGTCAGTCATCTCTATAATCTTTGCTTGTTTTTCTTTTTTAAGTCAGGATGAGAGGGCTGTACATGTTCCGTGTACTATGCATTTGCGGGAAAGCCAAATATTCATCTCCGAAACGTCTGGAGTAGAGTTATGCTTAAAATAGTCTGTCAGCTCGTTCTGTATTTGGGCTCTGTGGACAGGGTCTGAGAGCAAAAACGAGTTGAGTTTCCAGGTTTTATCTCTCTTTTCTATTTGTGGGAATTTCAAAGTAATTGAAAAGGGGTGGTGGTCGGAGATATACATAGGTTCTAAAGTGGCTTTTTGTAACTAATGTAAGTCCCTTTGGGTAAGGAATAGGTAGTCTAATCTAGAATATTTTTTGTATTCAAAAGTTTTATTGGTATTTCACAGTTACAAAAAGAAATATCATCAGTAAGCATTAGGTAGCTCATAGTTTGTTAAACTACACCTACAAATGGGTGAAACTTAAACATAAACACTCATGTAGACAACCCCTAGAAAAACCGTGGTAAAGTGGGTGAAGGGGCCGAAAAACCAAAGGTACCAGTCCATGTATTGGGAAAGGGGAGCGTCGTCCAGAGAGCCCCGGAACTCTCTCCAGCACCCCTGATGGGAACAATCTGTGCCAGAAAGACCTCCGGGATCCCCCCCGACCCCCCCCCCCGGAGAACCCCCTCCTTGAGGATTGGACCGGGGTAGTACCCAGGAGCGGTAGCGCTTTTGGACCCACTGTATATATCTCGAAGAAATCGAAGTACCCTGACTAATCAGGGAGAGGTATTGATTAGAGGAGGGGGAAGAGGAAGCGGGAAAAAGGAGGAGAAAGAAGTGGTAAGTGGGGATTTAAACCGGATACAGATATTAGGTAGAGAAGGGAAGGTATCATGATAGTCCCGACCGAGTCCGGCCTGGCTCAGATAGGGAGGCCCATGTATAACCTCCATGGTTCCCAGATCGCCTCAAATTTAGTAGAGGTATCCAAGATCATGTTTGCATACTTTTCCTGAGTCATGATCCATGTAATTTTCCTCTTGGCCCGCTTAACAGAGATAAAGGGCTTTTTCCAGGCCTTGGCAATGGTGATTTTGGCCCCCAGAAGTATATAATGAGACAGTTTTCCCAGGGATTTCGAAAGGCCATCTGGTCTGTGATTTAGGAGGGCTATTTCAGGCGTCTGGGGAATAGGGTGACCTGTGACTTTCCGTAAGATGACAAAAATTTTATTCCAGTAGCCCCTGATCTTCAAGAGGGTAAAGGATTCTCGTAGGTTCCCTTATCACTTATAAGGAAACTACCTTCGATCACAATTTTAATAATGTGCTACCATGGAACAGGGAAGGGCAGAGCGCTAGTACAAAGGCCCGAGGAGGGGCAATACAAAATCCCTAACGGTGGAGTACCCCTGGAAGATAGTGTAAACCACCCTTACAGGGTTCTAGTCCCCGATGACCTTATTTTAAAAACAGTAGAATGCCTTTCAGTGTCCAGTGGGATAAGGGGTCTGCGGACTTTATCGGGAGGATTTAGTGTCTGGTCTACCGGAAAGCTTTAGGGACCCTTTTGACAGAGTAATATATGAAGACCCCCGGTTTTAGTGGTAACGGTTCCGGACCTTTTTCGGGAAATAGAGACAATTCGCCCGGTTCTCCTTTTAATGTACCTAGTACTGAGTCCTTTTCATACGTTTGTACTAGAACCTATGGAGATGATTTAAACTCCGCTAGACCCTTGGT
>BLSH010231561.1:61251-75870 GCA_018402905.1 Glandirana rugosa
GGCCGGTCCTGGGTGGTAGTGGTTTGAAGGAGGGGGGGGTTTTGTGTAGGGGTCGTAGATGTCGGGGGGAGGAAGTTTGGTGATGGTGGGTCCTGGCCGGGGAGAACCCGGGAGCCCCCCTCCGCCCCTGCCTCCATAGCCTCAGGAAGGTCACATTCCTTGGGGACCTGCTGGCTTAGAGAATTCGAGGGGGCTTGGTCCGAGATATGGTTAGTAAACCCCGGGTGCTTAGATAAGTCTCTTCTTACTGCTGCTGCATACATGGGTAGTATAGTAGTAAGTCAAAGCCCAAAATGGAGGGGGGGTGAAGGCAAAGGTGGAGGCAGTATGGGAGAGAACTGGGTATAGATCCGGTAAAGTTTCTGAATGCTTATAGTGATATATGCTGGGTAATGATCATCTCTGGCTCCCTGGTTGTGAGAGATGCTTAAGTTGTGTACAGGGGAGACTAGGAGACCACAAAATAGGAGCCCTCCGCGTGGCGCGGGGCCTGTTCTTGCTGGCCTGGAACTTTCAGGGCCAGAAAACTTCCCTGTACATCATTACCTAAGTCCACAATCCCGGGTCCTGGAGGAGGGCAGTCCTGCCAGAGGGTCTTCCTCACCTTCTGATCCTGAGGGCAGGTGCGTTCGATGCTGTGAAGAGGAACGCCCGCTCCGGTCCCGGCCGCGACTAGGCCGGAGCCGCGGCCTCGATTTTGGGCCGGCCCCGACGTCCGCCTCCACTTGTTCCGGGGGGGTCCCTCTGGTCCTCTGCTGCCTCTCCTACATCGAGGGGTGGCTGGTCTGGGGCAGCTGGGTCTGGATGGTGGCTAGATAGGGCATCTGGTGGCGGGGTAGCCCGGAGCTCCGTGATCATGCAGCCATCACGGACGCCGGCGCATGCGCACTCTCTCTAGAATATTTTTGATGTGGGGGAGAGAAATAGGTGAAATCTTTCAAATCTGGGTGTAAAGACCTCCAAGTGAGGACTCACAGAAAGTGCCTCCCATGCAGCCGGCTAACTGCATTCACATTCTGGAGTGGAGGTGCAGCACCATCTGGAAGCAGAAAGGCTGTGACTATCTCTTCCATGAATTTGAGGAAGTATCCCGTCCATCCAGATGCTCTGTATAAGACATGAGCGTTCAGCAAAGCCAATTGAAAAAGGTATATAGACACTTTTTTGTACCAGAGTCTAGCTTTACGGGTAATTAGGTACGGCACCAATAACTGGTCATTAAGGTCCACCCCTCCCATATTTGGGTTATATTCGTGGACACAGAGGGATTTCTCCACAACACCAGTCGCTGTAGAAATTTGGACGGTCGTATCTGCATGAAGGGAGGTCAGAAACAAAACATTCCGATTGTTCCTCCACTTCATCGCGAGCAAATTATTACACTTCAAGCAGGTTCTATCCCCCCGACTGAGATGGGAATCTACAAGCCGTTGGGGGAAGCCCCGGCGATTAGGTTGCACAGTGCCACATGCGCCAATCTGATGATCAAACAAGTGACTAAAAAGTGGCACGCTCGTGTAATAATTGCCCACGTACGAGTAGTACCCCTTTCGAAAAAGGGTGACACCAAGCTCCACACAATCTTGCCAGTGCTCCCTATGTAGTCTGGGCATCTTTCCGGCTCTATGTGACTATCTTTGCCCTCATAAAACATGAAACTACATGTATAGCCTGTGGCCCTGTCACAGAGATTATACATCTTGACCCCGTATCTGGCACACTTGCTGGGGACGTACTGCTTGAAAGCAAGACGGACAGAAAATTTAACCAGGAACTTGTCCATGCACACAACTTGGTTGGGAATAAAAAGTGCGGCGGACTTGGTGTTAAAGTGGTTTATGAGGGGCCGAATTTTGTAGAGCCGGTCAAATTCAGGGTCACCCTGTGGATGACTGAGTTCATTGTCACTGAAGTGCATGAACTGCAAAATCTGCTCGTATCGTGCCCTGGACATGCAAGCAGAGAACATAGGCAAATGGTGAATTGGGTCAGAGGACCAATATGATCGCAGCTCAGTTTTTTTTTTAAGTTATGCCCATGAGGAAGGAAAGGCCCAGAAAGGTCTTAAATTCTGGAACCGTGATTGGTTTCCAGTCTCTGGCAAGTGTCAAATGGGAATTAGTGGTGATGAATTGACCAGCATATAAATTGCTTTGGTCCACTATAGATCTATAAAGATCTTCCATGAAATTCAGCGAATAAAAAATCAATGGTCGTAAAATCAGCTGTATTCAGATTGGGCAGTCAATGGGGGAAGTACGGGCGCTGAATCAGTGGGGGGTTGCCAATCAGTGTTAGCGAATTCAGCGGGAAGGGCACTATGGGTTCTGCGGGCCTGTGTTCCTCTTCTTGTGGCTGCGTGGTATTACTCGTGCTAACCACACTAACTTGAACTGCACTTATTGGACTCGCCACGTCACCACATGATACTGCAGTGCTGGTTCGTCTACGTCCAGGGGTACTAGGCCACTGGTGCTTGCCAGGTCACCAGAAGGAGTAGCGGCGCAAGTACTGGCTCTCTGCTGAATGCAAGAGCCCTGCAGTTCATGCACATCAGCGACAGCAGAACGGGGTCTGGTACGCCTGACCCTAGCAGGGATCACAACTCCGTCGTCAGAGCTATCTGACAGGGTGCCGCTGCTGTCTACAGGTTCATATGCTGAGCCTGATTCTGACAGTGGTGCTTCCCCATCGCTCTCATCTGTCATACTCAGCATAGTGTAGGCCTCTTCGCTGGTACCTCGGATTGGACATTTTGGACTTTCTAAATTTATAGGTGCACTAGTGTGACTCACAGGCAAAAAAGCACACCTGGTTGTCAGAGACTGCTTCAAACGCTACCAAATTCCCTGTCAGAACTTGCAGGGATCGGGCGCGATCTCTGCGACCGCTGCAGATATGTGTGTTGTGTTTTGTAAGTGACAGCGATCTATTGATCCTGCACTTGGGTGGGCTGGGCGGAGGGGCAAAACGCAGGTGCTAGCAGGTATCTGGGCTTATCCCGCTAACGCTGCATTTTTTAGAACACGAAACTAGTGGGGATCTGATCAGATACTACAATAGTATCTAACACCTATCTAATGTGTGTGTGTGTGTGCGTGTCAGAGTACCTAACTAACTGGCCCTGCCTGGGGTTTATGCTGACCCTAACGCACGCTAAAACCTAACTGGACTCACCGCCAGGCGATCGGGGGTTAAAACCTATAAAAGGTATATAAAATAATATACGGCGGGTAATCTGATTGAAAAAAAAAACTAGCTAGCTAGCGTCACCCGTGACATTTATACGGTGATTACAGGTGACAGAGGGCAATGAAGGGGTTAAAAACTTTATTGGGGAGGGCAAGGGGGGTATTTACACCTACCTAGGCCTAATACTGCCTACCCTAAAACTGATTTAGTGTCACAAGGGTCACAAGTACAGCGATCGGTAAAAATCAGATCATTGCACTATATGACACTGTGACACGGGGTGACAGCACTGAAAGGGTTAACTGGGGGGGGGGGGCGATTAGGGGGTGATCAAGGGGTTAAAAGTGTGCTTAACTGTCGTGGTGTCAGTGTAGTGTTGTGCAACTTACTTTTAGATGCTCTCTCTTCCTCGCTGAAACCGAAAAGGGCTTCAGGGAGGAAGTTGAGCTCACTTCCTCTGCCTCTGTTTACATTACAGAGGCAGAGGAGCAATGTCATTCGGCAGGACCGATCGGAGGGGCCAGGCCAAAAATCATTGGCCTGGCCGTGTAGAGTGATGGGTCCTGTGACGAATCAAACAGTAGTGCACTGTTCGCGGCCGCCGTCCTATGACGGCGGTTTGCGATAACGAGCCACTCTGCCGCCGCCACGCTGCGGTGGGCGGTCAGCAAGTGGTTAATATTTCTTTAATGTTTTGCACAATATATTTTAATTCTAATTTCTATTATTATTTTTATTTTCATTAATTTCATTTTTAAGATATGTGATTGTTGCATCCTGTCGCGTTAGGTTGTAACTTATCAGGATGTGTCGTTTGTCGATGTGTCGATGTGCTTCAATTAATATTTATAAACATTTGGCTTGGATTTTTACCATTATGTGTGCATATAAGTAGTTTAAATGGTTTCATCTCGATTTACATTATCACAATTAGATTTGGTCTGGATGTGTTGTGATGCTCTGATTAGTATTTATAAACATCTGGTTTGGATAATTTTAACAGTATCTATGTAAAAATAGTTTAAATAGTTCCATTTTAATCTATATCATTGCAATTGGATTTGGTCTGGTGATGTTCCTGCCCCACTTCCGGCGGAAGTCTACAGTTGATTTTGATTGCGCCTCCATCTTGAGTGTGGTAGGGCCGCTTGATGTGTTCCTATGGTAATTCCTATAGTAATCCATATAACTGAAGTGAATACCGCCCCACTTCTGGCAGAAGTACGTTGCCACTCTTGTATTTTGCCGCCATCTTGGGTGAGGCATCGATGTCAACATGTTCCCAAAGCCTCATATTTAGGGGGAATTTTCCATTGATGTCTTAACCACATTATGTTGGGGATTATACCCGCATTTATTGATATCATCCCTTCTCCATTTTTGGTCTAAATTCATATTGAACTCATATTGAGGCTTGAATCGTTCCCCTTCCACCGGAAGTACGCTGTGGAACGCATGTCATGCCGCCATCTTGTGCGTGGCAGACATGTTGGATTGCTTGTTTACTCCAGTACATTTTACTATATAAGCACAGTGGTTTTGGGGGGTTGGTAACCCCCAGATGACGTCTATGGAGATGAAACGCGTCGGCAGTCGCTGATCCCATGCCACTGTGCTTTTGAAGTCGTGCCGGCTTTTCGTTTTGAGCTCATATTTTATCCATTCATGTAAGTGCAATACTTTTAATGAATTGAATTTTAAGAAGGTACTACACTATGTGAAGCCTTTTCTTGTATGGTAACTACGTTGGTGACCATTCCTCTAGGGTGAAGACTTCCCTGTCTTCCCCCTTGGCTCCCTGGTTGGCTGTGTCCCCTTCTGGAATACCTTCTGGCTTCCTGGTGTGGTGTCCCCATTTGGATCATCCTTAGAGGCGGCATTCGAGTTTCTGGAATTCATATATATTTAGGCGTAATATCATCTGTTATCTGGTAAGCACATTAATGAGGTGGAGGAATTCAACATTTTATTGGAGAATTATAAAGTAGAGTTGACAAAGGGTCGTCATATTGAGAGAAGTGACACAAGGGTACATGAAGTATTCCAGAACATGTACTATATGCTGTATACACATAAGTTACCCTAGAGCTTGGGTTTAATAAGATTCAACATTCAATGTCCCTAAGGCTATGGTAATATCGCTGACGCTCAGCTCGGGTACATCAGTGGAGGACACCGACGTGGCCAATGGAGGGCTGCATCACCGCCAGCTACTGTCAAAAAAGCTCCCGTAGAGGACAGCCATGGGGGTAATTCTGGGCCTCTATAGCCTGTTCCTTTGATGTGGGTGTGGAAAACCAACAAACTGAATCATCTGCCTGCATTGCATAACGGGATGAGGACGCCTACCCTACCGGATACTCCGACTGGGTACTAGCTGTATCCATGCGGGTAGGCAGGAGGGATATGCAGCAGGCAATGATATGGCTACAGCCAGGTGATGTGCACTCCACCGGCCACCGAGGAGGTCTGGAGGATTAAGGCATCATGGGAAAGGGCCTGGCTGATTGATCTGCACATCTGGGAGGAGAGCCCTGAGGCTGAGGCTATTGGTAGTAACTCATCTTAGGCAAAACTAGATGGTGCCAACTTGACCCGACTAGGGGGCTACTGACCTGACGCAGCTTTATTATGGTTGAAGGGTGAGACAGGTACGATGGGGTATAATGTACCTGTGGGATAGTGGAGGAGGGTTTAACTGAGGCCGTCCTCCCCTATGCCAAACTGGCGATGATGCAAAGAGAAACTTGAGAACAACCAATAAAAAGAAAAAACATATGAGAAAACTGAGGGGGTCAGGGTAAAAAAACAAACAGAGCAAGAGAAGTGATAGGATAGGGGTGAGAAAACAAAAGGGAAATATAGAGGGGGGGGGGTAGGATCTAGAGCGGTGGTGTGTCGATGTTTAACAGTTTTATCAAGTTTTAATCATCTACTGTATGTCACCTTTTCACTACATAAGGATCTTCACAAGTTTGACATCTTGCTTTGCATCATTTGTTGCACCAATATTTGCACAATGTTTGCACAATGTTTTGTGTGGACTATACTAAATATATGGACATTGCTATATACATCAAAGTCATACTCGGTCCATTTTGCGTCCATACCCTATGTTTGCTTGCAATTAGAGTTGATCGAACCTCTGGAAGTCCGGGTTTGGCAGGTTCGGCCAAACTTCGGGAAAAAGTCCGAACTTTATCCCGGACCCCAAACCCTATTGAAATCAATGCTTTTAGGCACAAAAATGGCTGTAACAAAGTCCTGGCAAGTCCTAGAGGTCTGCAAAAGAAAGGAAAATGGGGGTAAGAGTCGGACAAGTGCCCTACAAAGAAATGGGGATACGGAAATAACTTAAAATAATTTTTAAGCTAAAATCACATAAAAAAATAAAAAATGGAGGTGGATGTGGAGTTGGAGGTTGAGAAGGCGGTGGAAGTGGCGGTGGAGGAGGAGATAGCCAACACAGTTTTTTTTTATTATTGTGCAAGAAATGCACCGCTGGCCGCAAATGTAGTTTTTGGATTTTTTTTTTTTTTTTATACCAGCAATGTAGACATTTTTTTATTTTTGTGCAAGAAATGCACCGCTGGCCACAAATGTAGTTTTAGAATTTTTTTTTTTTTAAAACCAGCAATGTAAACATTTTTTTTATTTTTGTGCAAGAAATGAACCGCTGGTCACAAATGTAGTTTTTAGAATTTTTTTTTTTTAAACCAGTAATGTAAACTTTTTTTTATTTTTGTGCAAGAAATGCACTGCTGGGCACAAATGTCGTTTTTAGAATATATATTTTTTTTTAAACCAGCAATGTAGATGCACTTTTTAATTTTGTGCAAGAAACAATAATCTGTCCCTTAAAGCAACAGCTGGGACCTTTCCCTATAGAACTTGGAGATGATTTTAGAACAATATTATGTCCCTCTAAGCAGTAGACTCTACCTAGTCCAGTCAGATCATTCTGTGCAGCAGGATGAGGTCTGCAACCTGTCCCTCAAAGCAGCAGTACTAGTAATCTCTACCTAGTCCACAATCAGATCGTTCAGTAATGCACGATGAGATGTTATATTATATCTGCAATCTGTCCCTCACAGAGCCAGCAGCATCCTCTCCCTAAACTAGCCTGAGAGCATATGACATGCAGCACGGTGACTCCAGCCCCATATAGAGGTTGGGTCACATGATGCACTGGCCAATCACAGCCATGCCATTAATAGGCATGGCTGTGATGGCTTTTAAGGGCAAACCAGTGAAACATTTGTTGATTGGCTGCCCTTGGCAGCTATTCAACACGTGGAATCAAATACCAGAACCCCAAACTCGAACCCAAACTTTTTTTTAAAAGTCTGGGTTCGGGTCCGGGTCCCAGACACCCCAAAGTTCGGTACGGACCCAAACTTTACAGTTCGGGTTCACTCAATACTACTTGCAATAGCACTTTATTATATACTCACTTATATGACGGTTGAAATACTTTTCTATATTATTTATTTTTTATTTAAGGGTGAGCGCTGCACTTTTGGTTTATTATTATTTGTTTACAAAGTGTTTGATTTGGTGTGTGGCAGTTACCTGTGTTTTCCGGTTTATGCTTAGCGCGGTATAACACTCTTTTCTTTATAACATGACCTGTTATATTGCTTTTGAAGATGCTCAAAGTAGAGGTGAAAATATATTCCTGTGTTCTGTGATCAGGGTCATTTGGGTAGTTTCTGTTGTTATTATGATTTAAAAAGAGTAAACACAGTTGATTGATAATAAATGGCTTCAGCCAAATATTAACCATGAATGAAAGAAAAGTTTTTGTGTTATCATTCATATTCTCTGAAAAATAGCCAAGAAATCATAAATTCTGCCAGGGTATGTAAACTTATGAGCACAACTGTAGCTCCACTCCACCCAGGTTCAATAGAAGAAGAAGGCATACATAGTGAAGTACTGTTGATAATCTTTAATCATGCATAATAAAGTTACACTTACTGGTTCCACAATTAAAAAGAGCATGTATTGCAGAGAATTTCAATGCTCTTCCTGGTAAGCCGTGCAGTGTGCTTTCCAACATGCATTCCATGGGCACCCGGAAGTCTGGAAACACATATATCTATGTAAGCACCTGAAAAGTCCCAGTATATTCCAAACCTATCCAAGAATGTGATTATCACTTTCACTATACCTGTCATGCTGAGATGAGGACAGGACACAGCACAGCTTGGGACAGAGTGGAAGGCAGAACAGTCTAGACTCACAGGTGAAGAATGCAGTGACATCCATCTTCTGATTTCTTCTTTCTGCCCAGAGAAGAGCTCTGGTGCCCGCAGGATAGGAAGATGTGATCAGGACTGCAGTTCTGTGTTGTCTTCCTTGCTCCTCCCCTCCCCCCTCTCATCATGCTGCTCTCACTGTGTTAGACACCAGGGGGAGGAAGGGGGCTAACACAGGAACCCTTACCCTTGGGAGAGATCCAGTTTCTTCTTTCCACAGGCAGGGTACAGGTGCTGCTTGAGCTCCATTTTTGGAAGGCATTAGCAGCAACAGAGCAGAGGTCAGGCATAGGATGGTGGACAGACTCCTCTGCGTCTCCACATTCCAACACCCTACCGGCCCTACACAGACCGAGGGGGTGTCTTACCACAACAGTGACACTGTCCTGACTGCCAGGGGGCGCGCTCCTCGTCCTCCACTCTCACTAAGCTCTGTCCTATCTCCATGTCTATCAACACCAACATTTCCCACCCTCCCTCGCTAACTCCTCTTCAGCTCAAGACTCACAAATGGCGCTAGAAATTCAGAGCGTCTCTCAGCTAATGAGAGCAGAGGGGTGTGGTCTAGGGGTCTGAGGAGAAGGCAAACTAAAATCTCCGGACTGGACTGCAGAACTCAGCTGGGACCCTGGGAGACACAAGGTGGATCTAACCTGGATTCTATTTCTAGGATTTTGTGATTGTAAAATATAGCATTTAAGATGACACAGCTCATAGCAGGGAGTTGCGGGCCCCCTGGAGCTGAATGCGGGACTACCATGGCAATCCCCGCACCTCTGCATGCTATGCCCATGGCTAAAAGTAAGGAAAGGAATTAATGAGCAGTTATACAGGGACAGGGTGAAGGAAGGGGTGAACTGGGAACTTATGCAAAGGGAGTGGAGGGGTATGGGTACATAGGGGGTTAATGGGGTAATTATATAGAGGTAGTATGGAGTAGGGGTAAGGGTGGGGTAAATGTGACAGTTACAATATAGAGGTAGTGGGATGTATTGATAAGGAAGGTGTTATTAGGGGTGTTGTACAGAGGTTCTGAGGAATATGGTGAGGTAGTTGGGATATTGAGAATTTGGTGGGTAGTAAATGGGTATAGAGGGGCATTGTGGGGTGGTGGAGTGGTATAGTGTTGTAATCAGGAGTATAAAGGGGTATGTTGGAGTGGTAGAAAGGTTAGATGGGAGATGGGTATGTTGAGGTAGTAGGGTATAATGGAGTAGTTGGGGCTGACGAGGGATATAATGAGGTTATTGAGAGTTATTGTGGGATAGTAGAGGTATATGATGGGTTAGTTGAGCTTATTGAGAGGTATGGGGGGTAGTTGAGCATATGGAGGGTAGTAGAGTAGCATAAAGGTGTAGTGTGAATAATTTGGAATATGGAAAGGTTGTTTAGGGTATAGAGGGGTGGTGGAGGGGTGTGGTGGGCTTTGTTAGGGTAATGAAGGCTATGGAGGAGAAGTGGTAATACACAGACACTCTCGCCTGTTCTGCCTCTCCCTTCTCTGTTAGAGCTCTGCTGTCTCCTCCCTTCCTTCAGTGAGAGTTCCTCTCTATTCCTCATGGGCACAGTGAGTCAGAAGCTCCCCATTTATCCCAGAACCCCTTTCTGTTTCTCTCCCTACTGCTCTGACTGTGCTCAGAGGCATCTCACCCTACAGCATTAATTTCCTTTGCCAGAAGATGCCCGCCTATTGCCATCTACAATACACACAGGGCTGTGCACAGTATATCTCCTTCCACAGAGGGGGGCTTTACTATGTATCTCAATACTTTTAAAGGCAAGGCTCCTCTGGTGCAAAAACTGATATGAATGGTGCAGTATACTCTGTACGGTGCTGCAAAATATGCAGCGCTACATATATATATATTAATAATAGTATGTGACTGTGATAGAACATTATAGTGTAAGTGCCTCTGGCATATCTTTTAACAGTCCCAGACTTTGCAGGACTGTCCAGGGATTTTAGCAAAGGTTATATCTCACTCATAGGTGTGCACAGCCTGTTGCATTAGGGTGTGCACCCCAAAACTCTGCAGTCTCAGCTGCACAGGGCAGTGTCTGAATGGGAAGTGCTCTGTGCTGAGTGACTTTGTTCATTCACAAACTGAAGCATAGTAAACACTGTTTGCTATTCTTCGTTTATGAAGGGACACAGTGAGCAAGTGTATTCATTTAGAAAAGGAAAGGGCCAGTAGATTACATATTTACTAACCTCTTCCCCTGCTCTCCATCCTGAAACCACTACCGCAGTAGCCGGGGGGAAAGGAGAGGAGGGAAGGAAGGAACACTGCAGGGCAAACACAGGGGAAGCCCAGGCAGCAGGGGCAATCAGCACTGTACGTAGGGATTAGGGTGTACCCAGGCACACCTGGCACACCCCCTGTGCACGCCTATGGTCCCACTGCTGCCCAGATGTTGGAATGCTTATTACTGCACCTAGATTTAGCTGATCTGTCAAGTGGAATGATCCCCTGCCTGACAGAAGCACTAGGCAGAGAGAGGTAGTGAAAAGGGACACAGAGTACAGATATGTAAACTACTGATCACTGAAGACCCCCTCTGAATACCAATGACCACCACTGACATAAATATCACCCATCTTAATCTCACCAAGCACCAGTTACCCACCATTAACAAAGAGCACTAGTGCCACCCCTCTCCCACTGCTAACCTTAAGTCTCTCCATTCCTCCCACAGAGCACCATTGTCTCCCCTCTCTTCTGATAGAGAATTCATGCCCCCCCCCCCCAACCCTCACTGAGCACCAGTGCCCCACCTTTCTCCCCCTGGCATTACCACCAAGCCTGGGCATATTTTCCTCCCATTAAACACTAATGTCAGACTTTTTTTCCTCTCACTGAATGATGACGCTGGTCTTTTCTTCCTGCTGATCACCAGTACTAGATATTTTTTTTTCTCCCTCTGATGCCAGACATTTTCCCTCCCCCTTACCATCAATGCCAACCTTTTTTTCTTTCTGTTGATTACAAACACCAGCCTCCTTTTCTCCTGCTGACCAGCAATGTAAGGGGCATTCTGACACATACCGCTGCAATCTATACATTGGTGTTATACATTACAAAAATGCTTATGGCTGTACATTACTACTCCTGACCTAACTATTCATTATCTCAGCAGTTTCTGTTTGCTTTATTAACAGTTGCTATTTGAATTAAGTTCTTCTTTAAGACACAGTCAGACAATATTAGCATATTTAATTGTGCAACCAGTTAAAAGCTAACCTTATATTAATAAAGTATCATGGTATTTTTCTGCAAAAGCATATGATAATATTGTATTCTATGTAAAAGAGATATACATTAATGCTATGTTTTTTTTCTTGTTTATACCTACCTATGACAGCTGTTCTTTCATGTCAAATTGTATGAGAATTAATTATCCCATAATCATTTGCTTCATGCAAACCTGGAGAAAAATGGGAGACTCAAGCATCTGAGTGTTTGAGTGACATAAGCAACTTTGTGGTTGCATTCCAGATGATTTTTTTTTTTTTAATTCCCTATTGTTTTGAATTTCTGAATGTCGCAGCTTGCCTTCGGAACCAGACTTTTTAATCAATCACCTAGATAATCAAGTGTCAGTGGCTATCTGCTCTGTGTAATTACTTTTGCAATTAAAAATCAACCTTGAGTCTACTGGTCTAATTAGAGGGTTGGACAGATTTTCACCTAGATTGATTTTTTAATAAATATTGACTTAGGATGCCATAATCCCAACACATTCCTTCATTTTCTTTGTACCAAAAATCAAACAAATGGTAGAATTAATGAGATGAGAAGGATTCTGATCACTTCAAAGGGTTTTCTTTTTATTCTTTTTACATACAACACCCAAGCTGTTCAGAAGCCTGGCTTATCTCATGCTAATCTGAAAAGATGCTCTCCAATTCTGGGTCCTAACTGTGAATATATTAAAAAGGACCCAAATCTTTTCCTCATACTATAAATGTGATTATCAAAATAACATTAAAGGGTTATTTTTGTAAATACATTTATTAAAATATTTATTTACTGTGTTTATTTTGTAAAATAAGAATGATCATACTTTAAAATGAGGGAAAGAGCGAACTATCAAACAGTGAAATCTTTAGTTTATGTGTTCCTTCTGGTTAGCTTTAACTGTCTCTGTGCAATGCAACATTCATGTTGATAACTGTTCTACAGTCCATATGCCACAAATGTCATATTATGGTGAAGTGTAAAAATATAGTAAGCTGACAGGTTCATGGTTAGTATTATGTATAAGTTATACCAAAATAAAATTAGAATACAAAAAAGACACATATATAGCCACAGTTTCTGATCATAGTATTAAAAGAATAAAAACCTGATATTGCAGTTGGGCCATTACTTCCACCATTTTGCAGTGTTTAAAAAATGGTTTATAATGTAAGGCCCATAGGATAAAAATATCAAGTGGGCCTTTTTCGCACTTGTGCCAAACCACACCTACATGCTTTGTATGTCAGACAGTGATTACAGACAGTGATTACAGATGACTTATTGGGGTTGATTTATTAATTAAATGCTGGATAAAAAACGCTAATATTTAACATTTTGTGCCAGTGTTTTTGCTGTGTTTAAGAGCATTTTCAAAAGTGTTTTGGTGCAATATTATTTTTTTTAAGGATTGTGTGTCCTTAACAACCAGTGAATAGCTGGCTGTTAAAGTGGAGGAGCACCCAAAAGTGGAGCTTCCAGTTTAGTAACTCCTTACCCCCTGACATGCCACATTTGGCATGTCATTTTTTTTGGGGGGGTGGGTACCTAGTTTTGACAGGTACCCAGCTCCCACTTCAGCTCATGGAGCCACGGCCCAAGCGGAAGTTCTCCTCTCCCCCTCCCTCCTTGCAATCTTCTGTGACATGTCACAGGTTTTAGAAGATTGATGATATGCAGTGCGACTCACGCATGCGCAGTGCACATCCAGTTGTGAAGCCGCAAGCTGTCACAGCTGGGTGCCCACACTTACATTGCCGGTGCCACAGAGAGGAGGGGGAGAGGAGTGAGGCTTCAGGTGGCCGCATCACTGGACCATGGGACAGGTGAGTGTCTGTTTATTAAAAGTCAGCAGCTATACTTTTTGTAGCTGCTGACTTTTAAATGGGTGGAACTCTGCTTTTTTTTTTTTTTCCATTAAATTTTTATTGGATTTTTAAGAATCATACAATGAGAAAAAAAAAAAGGCAATAATAGACAATATGGTTTCAAGAAAACATAGTGAAGTATGACTTGATAAGGTAATTAGACACATGCTCTCAATGAGTCCTCTGGGCATTTGAATACTTCCAAGTGTGAGAGAAAAGCAGCATTATTGTTGCCCTGACACCCCTATTGGGAACAAAACTGTGTCTTGGGCTTAGTAATAATTAATGCTTTTTGGTCACATTGAGGCATGAGTCTGCTTGAAGTAAGGCTTCTACAATTGCGTTGCATTTGAGTTCTAAGAAACAAAACATATTTATAACAATTCAGTAGAGAATAAGAAAGAAAGAGGGAAGGAAGGAAGAGGAGGAATAAGAAATGGGGAGGGGAACAGATAAGGATTGTTGGTGAACTAGTATAGCCCGAGTAGAGGGTTGAAGTAGTTATTTCAGGTGTGATAGTAGACCCTTATGTAAAGGATTGTTGAAAATTATGTTGCTTGGATTAGTCATCATTGTTTAGATTGAGTCTTAGAGTATAGGATATATCCAGAAAATTCGAAGCTGAGAGTCATCGGTTATGTGTATTGATGAAGTTGGGAGATGAGCCCGATATGATCAAGTGGTTGTTAGGAATAGACAAGGGGAGGGGTAAAGAATAAGGAGGAGAAGGAAGGAAGGGAGAAAGAAAGAATAAGAGATGACTTAACAATATTTATACAAAACAAAGAATCTTGAGTTTACGTTGCGTTAACATCTTCGGAATGAAGTTCGTCTGAGTACGGAGTTACACTGGTTTTTCGTAATTAATAATGATTCGGGTTCTGTGTCAAAACAAGGGTTATCCCCACAGTCCCGTTGTTATTACGACGAAAAGAGAGTGTGAACCTTCATAAGTTTACGGGTCTCCTGAGTAACTCTCGTACACAGATTAATGGAATAGTTCAGTATGAAGTGATACAAAAGAACTTTGGTATAACAGATAATAACGGAAAAAAAAAA
>BLSH010231561.1:91890-102567 GCA_018402905.1 Glandirana rugosa
AGAGGGAGAGGTTATCAGTCGTATACATTATTTTATCATGTTTCTGATCACGAGAGACAGAGTTTAGTAAATTATGCTTATTTTTCATTTTTACGTGTGAGTGTAATTTTTCGTGAAAGCTCCGTTCACGATCGGTATAGGTGTAATGTGGTATACCTCGGTGACCCTATGGAAGTCTATAGTTGTTTGCCAGAGGACTGACGCTCGACGACCACTGCAGGCTTGCACTGAGGAGGGGGAGCATGCGCAATGCAGAACGGTCCACCCACATCTGAAGAAGTCGTTCCCCATCTCAGTGATCGTGGTCGAAGACAAATATATGCCTTACCTATTGAAGCCAATTGACCGCTCGTTCGGTCGTTATGGCAATCGAAGTTATTCATTCCATATATAAATAGAAGCTGGTTCTGCACAGGACTCCGCATTGACCGCTCGTTCGGTCGTTATAGCAACCGAAGTTATCCATTCCGTATATAAACAGAAGCTGGTGCTAGTGACTCTACCCCTTGCTGAAGAAGTCTACACCCACCTGGCAAGACGTAACGCGTACGAGGGGGAGGAGTCACGTTCGGACGTCACCAGCAGCTCGCAGTCAGGAGACCGTTTGTTGATATCTGAAGGTATCCCAGTGGCTCCATATGGTGTAATGTGGATATGGCTAGCACTTGCCTCGAAAGTGCTTTTTAATGTGAGTGTGCATTTTTACTTTTTATTCGTATTAAATGATTTGAGACAGAGAGCACTAGTCTTTGTACTATTTTATTACATATGCTGACTATTGGAGAGGGAGATCGGAGAGCAACATGAGGGAGTACAGCTCATGCTGAAGAGTTCATCATCTCAGCTGTTTCCTGTTGGAGGTGTCTAGAGGCTGATCTGATCCGCAGAGGGTCGGATAGATAAGGTGAGGGGCTTCACAAACCTTGGTGGTGGAGACTATCTGCACTGTGTGAATATCTGGGAGTCAGTCTATGCACACTGAAGAGCCACCCTACACTTGTATCGCCTTTTCCTGTTTTTGGATTTTTCTGGCCTGACTCTTTCCCATATTTTGATCAAAACCTATGGGACTCTGATGGACACATATATGTTCTTTCATCAGTTTGGATTATTACTTATAGGACTTTGTTTGATACATATGGTTCATGTTGTTTATATGAATGATTAATCAGTGATAGCGCTGCACTTTTTATTGCTTATTTGAATTGAGGTTGGGATTTATCCTTACAGTGTTCAGCAGCTCACTTGTTGATTTTTGCCTGGCACCGATATTGACTTGTTTTATTTGATATATATATATATATACACACACACAGTATCTCAAAAAAGTACCCCTCACGTTTTTGTAAATATTTTATTATATCTTTTCATGTAATAACACTGAAGAAATGACACTTTGCTACAAAGTAAAGTAGTGAGTGTACAGCTTGTATAACAGTGCAAATTTGCTGTCCCCTCAAACACTCAACACACAGCCAATAATGTCTAAACCGCTGGCAACAAAAGCGAGTACACCTCTAAGTGAACATGTCCAAATTGGGCCCAAAGTGTCAATATTTTCTGTGGCCACCATTATTTTTCATCACTGCCTTAACCCTCTTGGGCATGGAGTTCACCAGAGCTTCACAGGTTGCCACTGGAGTCCTCTTCCACTGCTCCATGATGACATCATGGAGCTGGTGGATGTTAGAGACCTTGTGCTCCTCTACCTTCCATTTGAGGATGCCCCACAGATCCTCAATAGTGTTTAGGTCTGGAGACATGTTTGGCCAATCCATCACCTTTACCCTCAGCTTCTTTAGCAAGGAAGTGGTCGTCTTGGAGGTGTGTTTGGGGTCATTATCATGTTGAACACTGCCCTGTTGCCCGGTCTCTAAAGGGAGGGGTCATGTTCTGTTTCAGTATGTGTCACAGCACATTTTGGCATTCATGGTTCCCTCAATGAACTGTAGCTCCCCAGTGCTGGCAGAACTCATGCAGCCGAAAACTATGACACTCCCTCCACCACGCCTGACTGTAGGCAGACACACTTGTCTTTCTACTCCTCACCTGGTTGCTTCCACACATGCTTGACACAATCTGAACCAAATAAGTTTATCTTGGTCTCATCAGACCACAGGACATGGTTAAGTAATCCATGTGCTTAGTCTGCTTGTCTTCAGCAAACTGTTTGTGGGCTTTCTTATGCATCTTTAGAAGAGGTCTCCTTCTGGGATGACAGCCATGTAGACCAATTTACAGTGTATAGTCTGAGCACTGACAGGCTGACCCCCCCATCCCTTCAACCTCTGCAGCAATGCTGGCAGCACTCATACGTCTATTTCCTAAAGACAACCTCTGGATATGACTCTTAGCATGTGCACTCAAGGAGAGGCAGACACTCCCAGGCCACTAAAAGAGGGCAAGCAGCCTGTGTGTCTACAGTGAAAAGTGGTGGTGGCAGACATCCTCTGCAGGCGGGTCACACTTGTCCCTTTCCTCTGTTGTTGGCCGTGTTATTGAGCCACAACATGCAGAAGAGTTGGAGTGAATAACTAAGCTGTCCTCATCCTCCTCGTCCTCTGTCACCGAGGCTCATACTATTTTGCCTTCCAACACAGCTGCCAAAGTGGCCTATTCCACCGGATCCTTGTCCACAATTTCTCCTTCCGTAGCTATACCATCATGCACGGAAGAGTCACCAGAATTATTGGACCATAGTGTTGGTTACATGCTGATGGAGGATGCGCAGTAATTTGAAGGCTCCATTGTTGGTTCCCAGGTTGAAGAAGGGAATAACATGAGCTTAGATAAAGGGGGTGCCGCAGAAGGACAAGTAACTAGCAATCATGTTCCCCCAGTTACAGCATACTGCCAAGTTGGCTCCAGTGACCAGGAGGGAGGGAATGATGAGGACACTGACTGTATTTGGGTGCCTGAGAGAAGAGAGGAGGAACGTGAGAAGGAGGAGGAGACACAACTCCAACAAGGCAGGATGTTCTCCAGAGGCCAGCTTAATGACAGCTACACTATTGCATCACACCACAGAGCTCCACAGGTGCAGAACACTGCTGACTCTCCTCTGACTTCCAAAAGTTCATTAGTGTGGGCTTTTTTCAACACTTGTGCAGTAGATCGCACCGTTGCTGTTTGCAATCTATGTCTGAAGTGGATCAAGCGCGACCAGAACAGCAGCCGCTTGGGCATCACATGCTTGACAAGACATATGACGACCTGCCGTGCAGTCCGTTGGTAACAGCACCTCAAAGACCCACATCATAATTAAAGGCGGACTTCTCCTTGCTCTTCATCTTTGACCCCTACTATACCTCCAGTCCTCTCAAAGACTGCTCTGGGAGGAATGAAGGTATAGCAATGGGTGCCACAAGTACTTGCAGCCAATCTGCTAGCAGTGCTCCACCAGTTGATTTCAGCAGGTAAATTTACCTACTCCAGTTGCTGAACCGTAAAAAAAATACAGTCTCAGCCATCCACATGCTCAATGTCTAAATGCTAGCTTGGCCAAATTGCTAGCACTACAACTGCAGTCTTTTCAGCTGGTAGACTTGTAGTCATTTGGAAGTTAGACCAGCAAGCCCACTTAGTTGAAAATTTGGCAGGAGTGTCGTGGGCAACGCTTATTAACCTTTCCATCTCCGCAATTATGTCGATCCTTTGTAACTATTCTTTGGTAGATGGAATGTACGGAGAGCCCCAATGGATTGGGATACATTGTTTGGCCGCTTTCACCATGTGCATGGTGAGGGACTTGGAGTAGAGTCTGCTTGGTAGGGAGGTGATGTGAAGGATATATTGTTCAGAGGAGAAGTCTATTGTATAGGTTGTTACTTCTTTAATAGTTTTGTGGACTTCGAGCCAGAAGGGTTGGATCTTGGGCAGCTCCACAGGATGTGTATTAGAGTTCCTTTATTTTGTTTGCATCTCCAGCAGGTGTCTGGGATGCTTGGGTTGAATTTGTGGAGACATGTAGGGGTGCGATACCACCTTGTTAAGATCTTATATCCGTTTTCCTGCGTGGATACGTTCACTGAGCCTTTGTGAATTGTTTGGTGGACGTGTTTCCAGGTGTCGGCGGATATGGATAGGGATAGATCACTCTCCCAAGCTTTACATGCTATTCCCGTGTTGGGAGGGGTCTCCTCAAATAAAAATGAGTGCATTATAGAGATAAGGTGTTTTTGGGGGTGGCCTCCTGTACACATGGATTCGAAAGGTGAAAGTGGTCTTATAATTCTGAATTTCCTGTCTAGAAAGTGTATGTAATGTGAGATTAGGGTGTAATCCCATGGGGAGCATCGTGTGCCTCCTTCTTTTAGCGGGAGGTCTTCTCTGGTTTGAAGCTTCCCTTGTGAAAAAAATTGGTGGATTCAGACCTGCGTCTGTGGGCATGATTTTTCCAGGAAAGATTTGTGCATTCCTGGCAGGAAGTCGGGATTAAGACGTAGTGGGGTAAGGGGCCCCGGCGTTAAAGATATGTTTGAGGTTTTGCAAATGAGGTGGAAGCATCGTAGGGTAGGGCCTATGAGGGGATGGTTTTTAATTTCTTCCGGAATATGTTTAGGTAGGGTCCATGGGAGCTGACTTAGGTGAGCTGTGGTGAAAGAGTTTTCAATTTTGACCCAGTCCTTCTCTTTTTCATGGGCATTCCAGCTCAGGATTCTTGACAGGTGACATGCAGTGTAATAGTTTTTTTTTTTGAAGTGGAACGAAATTTATTGGATATTTCAAACTTTTTTTTTTTTAGCAATAATTTTTATTGATATTTTCAGTATACATAACAAAGTAATGCGGTTCACAATTTGGTACATATACGATCATACATAAAAATATGGCCTAACAGCTGCTAGGTAATAGGTAATAGCCCATTGATAAATAGCCCCACCCAAACTCGGTGATGACCATGAAACAATGGGGTACAGGTTGAAAACACAGCATATAATAGGGAGAAGACTGTGGGGCATGGGGGCGCCACCCCCCTAGGGGGATGGCTCCACAATATCCCACAAAACAGCAGGTGCATATCCTAGACAGACAAAACTTAATACCACAGTTAAAGTAATCGCCAATGAGTTCAGCGTGCCGTAATAGCTCCAAAGTGATAGTTGCTCAGATAGAAAGAGTGCACTTGGGGTGTTTTATCCAGGAAGACCATCTCTTGTGAAATAAGGAAATTTGTAGATGAGCCTTCGCGAACATATATTCCATGAGCCCTTGCTCGTTCAGAGAGGAGAGTACATTGAATATAGAAGGAGGATCTGGTGCTTTCCATTTTCTGGTAATAGAGAGTCTAATGGTGATGAGTATATGGGTCAGTATGGCGTGAGTAGGTGCAGGCCAGTAATCAAAGTCCAATCCAAACAGAATTAGTTGCGGGGAAAGAGATATTGGTTGGTGGGCTAAATCAGTTAGTAGTTTGCTGATATCCTGCCAGAGGGAGGACAGTTTAGGACATGACCACCAAATATGGACGCTTGTACCCTTTTGCCCACAGGCTCTTCAGCAGGCGTCTGAGGCTGTGGAATATATCTTAGCGAGTTTGGCGGGGGTGAGGTACCAATTGTGGAATATTTTTTGTACTCCTTCCCAATGGGTGAGACATTTGGAGAATTTCAGGGGATGTTGTACAGCCGTGAGCCACTGTTGCTGTGTGTAAGAGTTCTGAAGTTGGCGTTCCCACTGAAACATAGCATATGATTTATTGTTGGGTAGGTTGCTGGTTAGCAGTTTATAAAAGTAGGATATGCCTTTCACTTTTGAGTTAGTAGTGCAAAAGAAACGCAGTGCGTGCCACAACAGGGGGTCCGTGGACCATGTAGATTTGGAAAGAGCAGAAAGAACTCTAAAGTATTTAAATAGGTCCTTGGCTGGTATTTGAAATTGATCTTTCAGTTGTTGGAAGGAAAGGAGAGTGGTGTTATCGTATAAATTGCCCAATGAGGTTATACCAGCTTGGGCCCAGTTGGTTAATGAAATGTCAGGCAAGATAGAATGCAATGTAAGCAGCGGCATCACTTTCAATACTTTAGGTGAAATTCCTCCTGTCGCTTGTAGGATAGAGAGCCACACTCTGATCGTGGCATTGATAGTGGAAAGAAAGGCATGTGGCTTGTATTTCTGCAGGATAAGTGCTGAGAGGGTTAGTTTAGGATTAGTTGCTAGGACTTATTGCTCAATTTGTAGCCATGCGAATTGAGTCTCTGTGGACCACCAACTTTTAGCTTGATCCAGGATGGTTGCTTTATAATAGGCAGTGATGTTGGGTGCACCCATGCTTCCATAATCAGTTGGGGAACATAGAGTTGCTCTCTTAAGCCTAGGATGCTTACCATTCCATATGAAGGAAGATATTGTCGCTTGTAATTTATCTAGTTGTGAGCGGAGGAAAGGAATAGGAAGTGTACGAAAGCAGTAAAGGATATGAGGCAACAAGTACATTTTTGAAAGTGCAATGCGCCCTGCCCAAGAGGCCTGAACATGTTTTAGGTCTTGTATAGACTTTTGTAGTTTACACAGTAGTTGGGCATAGTTCAATTGTAGCAAATGAGATGAGGGTGAGGTCAAAGAGATGCCCAGGTAGGGAAGTGTGGAGCCCAGGGCCCAGGAAAAGGACGTCAATTTAGAGATGGTTTGTTTAAGTTTATTGTTTAGATTAACACCTATCATGGCAGATTTTGTGTAGTTGATTTTGTAAAGGGAAGCCCTACTGAACAGGTCTAGCGTTTGGTATAAATGTGGGAGCGATAGCTGAGGTTTTGTGATGGATATAATCACATTGTCTGCATATAATCCTATCTTGTGATTATAGGAATCTATAGAAATGCCTTTAATTGAGTCATTGGAACGTATAGCCTGGGCTAAAGGCTCCATAATAAGTGAGAAGATTAATGGTGAAAGGGGGCAACCCTGTCTTGTGCCGTTTGAGATTCGGAAAGGTTCTGATAAGATACCCGAGTTAATCACCCTGGCAGTTGAGGCAGAGTATAAAGCCATCACGGCCTGCAGCAGGGGACCTGAGAAGCCAAACTTTAATAGAACTGCTTGTAAGAAGTTCCAGTTGACTCTGTCAAATGCCTTCTCCGCATCCAATGAGATGAACAGAGAAGGCGTCCGACTGTGCAGATCAACATACCTCCTTGTGCCATCTGATGCTTGCCTACCATTCATAAATCCTACTTGGTCTGGATGAACTATTTGGGGAATCACCATGGCTATACGGGAAGCAAGGAGTTTGGCAAATAGTTTTGTATCCGTATTTAACAACGATATTGGCCTATAACTGGCTGGGTCATCTGTTGGCTTGCCTGGTTTAGGGATGGTGGTTATAGTAGCTGCTAGAGCCTCTTCAGGAATTGAGCCTGTCAGTAACGTGTGGTTAAATGCTTGACAGAGGAATGGGTTCAGTGTGTGCATAAATTGTTTGTAATATTCGTTACAGAAGCCATCCGGACCAGGGACCTTATGGAGTGGTAAGGAGACTATGGCATTTTTTATCTCAAGCTCGGTAAAGGGCTCCGAGATATTAGTCAGCTGTTCATGGGAAAGGGATGGTAACCGCAGGTGATCTAGGAAACGTGCTATATCACCTGTGGTTGGCGCTTCCGCCGCTTCAGATGAAGCTAAATTGTACAGTTTGGCATAAAATTGAACCGGTCAGCTATGTCCTTAGGGTTAGAGAGGCGCTTCTTATCTGTAGAGAGCAGGTATGGGATCTTTTGCCTGAACTAGGTGTCGTTTCAGTTGCTTTGCGAGGAAGGCCCCTGGTTTGTTATGGTGGACATAATAATTTTGTTTCAATCTTTTCAGGGCTAGGTCAAAATCTGAATGTAAGTGATCACTCAGAGACTTCCTAGCATAATTTAAATCCTGTTCCAGGGAGGGAGATGGTGTTACCGTATGAGCTTTTTCAAGGGTACCAATTTGTTCTAAGAGCTTAGCCATAGTGGCATTATGTTTCCTTCTTTCCTGGGCCCCAAACTTAATAAGGAGACCTCTTATCACGGCCTTGTGGGCATTCCAACATGTAAATGGGTTTGTGACAGAAGTGGCATTATGGTGGAAGTATTCCGTGCGGATTGAACCTGCCTCTGGTAGTATGGATTAGACAGAAGGGAGGTGTTGAGTCTCCATCTTTTGCCTGTAGGCACGTAATGAGGGGGAAACACCTTGAGATAAATCGGAGCGTGATCGGACCAGGTGATATTGCCAATCGTGGCGTCTTGTACTGCTTGAAGCGTGAGTTTATCTACCAGAAACAGGTCTATCCTGGAATAAGCTTTATGCGTATGTGAATAGAAGGTGAAGTCCTTTTCTGTACCATGTAAACAACGCCACGCGTCGTACAGGTCTTCGGATGAGAGGAACTTGGAGAGGGCAGCGGTTTGTTTCCGCCGGGGATTAGAGGAGTCTAATTTTGTATCTATTACTTGATTAAAATCCCCACAGATAATCAAAGGGTGTTGTCTAAAGGGTGCCAATTTTCCTGTGATTGTCTGGTAGAATTGTTCTTGGTGAGAGTTAGGGGAGTAAATATTAACCAAGGTCAGTGTTTGATCATTGAAGGTGGCATGTAGGATAATGAACCTTCCCAGTGGATCAATTTCGGAGTGCAGTAATTTAAAAGCCACCGAGGAGCGGATAGCGATCAGAACTCCTGCCTTTTTTTGGGGGGCATTTGCCATGAAACAGAGAGGAAATAGTTTGTGGCTACAGTTGGGCGGCTTAGATGCGGCAAAATGTGTCTCTTGGGCACAGATGACATCAGCCTTACTGGTCAGTGCCTCTTTCCAGAATACTTGGCGTTTGAAGGGCGAATTGAGACCCTTAACGTTGAGGGAGGTTATGCTAAGGGCCATGGCTCAATACAATGAAGTCAGATATAGCTTTTGCGGGGGCAGTACTGAAGAGGACACCTGCTATTCAGCGATAGTAATACATGCAGCTGTGAATGGAGAATACAAACTAAAAAAAAAAAAATGCAGAGCAAACAGTGGTATACCTTGTTAGATGTCACCAAAAAACGGAAAGCAAGAAAAAACTCAAATAGCAATATTGCAAGTAGCTAGTAAGATATACTATAAATGAAATCAATTTAAAGTGCATAGCACTTTTTCTAACAACCCGGGGGTAAGAAAAGATGCAGAGAGGCAACAGAGACAACTTATGATGAAACAAAACTCAACTGAAACTTGGTTGCTCCTTGTATTAGAGTGTCAGGAAGCTGATAATGACAGGCCTGAGCCTGAAAGGAGCCGATCATTAGTAGTGCTGCTGATCCCGTCCTTGTGAACGGTATGAGGAAGGTCGGCCACGGGTAGGTGGTTGCGATCTTTGTTGCTCTTGGTGGGGAGGTGGAGAGGAGATGATTCCCCAGTTCAGCAGACGTTTCATACCCTCTTTAGGAGAGATGATATTCGTAGTTTGATTGTGGTACGTGACGATCAATTTGACCGGAAAGCCCCATTTATAAGGTATATTGCGCTCTCGTAGGATTGAGGTAACTTGCGCAAATTCCCTTCTATTCCTGGCCGTCGCTGCGGATATGTCCGTGTAGAGTGAGATGTGGGCATAAGGGTCTGGAAGAGACCTACTCATACGTGCCGCCGACATAAGTTTTTCTTTCACTTGATAAAAGTGTATGCGAGCTAGGACATCACGTGGAACCGTCTCTGGAAGATAATTGGGTTTTGCGATTCTGTGGGCTCGGTCAGTCATCAGGTCGGCTTGTGTTAGTTGCGGAATGAGCTTGAGGGACAGCTGTTGGATGAATGCTGTGAGGTCCGCGGGATTGACTGATTCAGGAATTCCCCTAAATTTTATGTTGTTCCTCCTGGAACGGTCTTCAAGATCAGCCACTTTAGCCTGGAGGTAGTGTATCTCTTCCGCATGTTGGAGGAATCCTTCCGAGGATTCCAGCTGTTTGGCGGCCTGTTCCGCCACCTGTTTTTCTAGGGTGCCAGTACGATCCTCCACTTGTTCCACTCTGGTCTGAAGCATCGTCAAGGATGAGCGAAGCTCGTTTCTAAGGTCGTTCTGTAGCGAGAGGAGCATCAATTTTAGAGTGTGTTCTGAGGCTGGTTGATCGCTAGTTGGAAGGTCCGCTAGGGAGTCACATGAGCTTGAACCCTCTTGCTCACCGCCCCAGTTTTGTTTTTTATAGAGGGGCACTTTAGAGGGTGAGGGTGCTGGTGATTGTGCTGCCCTTTTACCCCTCTCCGGGGTGGGTACCTGGGGCAGCTGGGCACATTGTGCTCTGAGTAGAGTTGAGCGAACTTCTAGAAGTCCGGGTTCTGCTGGTTCGGCAGAACTTCGGGACAAAGTCCGGGTTCGGGTCCGGACAGAACCCGAACTTTGTCCCGGACCTAACTAAAGTTACCCCAAGCCCCAGGCCCTGTTTCAAGCCCAAGACAGGCCTGGGCTTGGGCCTGAAACAGGGCTTCAAGACGGCTTGGTCGTCTTGGGCCTGAAGATCTTCAAGCGAGTTGAGATGAGTCTCGTGTTACACGGGTCGACGGGGTCCATGGGTGGGGCCTCTCCCCATTTTCCCGTCGTGTTAGTGGTCGTGGGAGTGGGAGATTTCACGGGGAGATATTTTTTGTTTTGACCCCGCCACTCGTTCTCCCAAGTTCGAGTACACTGAGGGATCGCCTGGAAGGTTGATCGCTAGTTGGTCGGAGTCTT
>BLSH010231561.1:104738-123108 GCA_018402905.1 Glandirana rugosa
ACTTTGGCAGTTTGTAACGTGTAGAGAAGACGTGTTAATAAAGTTGTGCAGAAGAGATGTGCAATGTTTGACGGTTTCATTTAAAGTGATACACACATTTTAAAAAGAAGTGTGAATAAAAGATGTTTAATGATTGACGGTTTGATTTAAAGTGATACACACATTTTGCAGAACAGTGATATGGGTACTCCGGGCTTATTTATACTTTTTGGACACAGTTTGAAGATGATTTTAGAACAGTTCTATGGCCTCTAATGTTAATTAATACTTTTCAGACCCATTTTGAAGATGATCTCCATTTTTGCATTTTTATGTTTTTATTTTTTTAAAAATATTTAAAGTTATTTCCCTGTCCCCGTTTCTTTGTAGGGCACTTGTCCCACCCTTACCCACATTTTCCTTCCTTTTGCAGACCTCTAGGACCTTCCTGGGCTTTTTTACAGCATTTTTAAGATTTTTCATTAAAATTACCAGAACACCGGACCCGAACCCGGTCTTTTTTTGAAAAATCCGTGTCCGGTTCCCGGACACCCCAAAGTTCGGTGCGGACCCGAACTTTACAGTCCCGGTTCGCTCAACTCTAGCTCTGAGCTATCCATCTCCTCGTGTGATGTGGGAGACGCCCGAGGCCCTGCAGACGTAGGGGAGGACATAGGTGGTGGTATGTTGGTAAGCCCGGTTTGGGACTGCTGTGCTGCGTCTTTGGTGAAGAAGTCTGGTATGCAGCAATGCGATCCTTGTGGGGGAGCTTTAGAATGGGGCATACCACTTTGGCCTTCGTTTGTCTAAAGTTGAGCCGTATGGGGAGATTTTAGGTAATGATAGAGACGCCCGAACGTATTTAGCTGCAGGTGGACAAAAACGGAAAGGAATGTAGGGCTTTTCCTGAGGGGTTGGGTAGATGGAGGTACTCCGGCCCTAGTATGGTAGCAGTGGTGTGTTACACAGAGCTTCAAAGTGGACCTGGATATGTACTGATGGTAGGCAGAGCGATCCTTGGTACTAAAGAGGCCCTGAGGAGGAAGGATGATGAATGTAGTGCTACCGTTCCTTATGCCAGATGATTTAAGGGCAACAATGATAAATGCCGGTACCCCAAAAAACACAACAATATATAGTGCAAACGTTAGAGGGAGGTGCAGGCTTGCTGGGGATGGTGATGATTTAGTGATAAAAGGTACATGAAAGCCTGGATGGCGATGGATTGGGCCTCTGGCACTCTGTAGGCCGCAAGATGGCGGCCGGCTCTCCTAGAGTTGAGGATGATGCGGCCGTTCTGAGTCCCCCTCCCGATCAAAACCCAGCCGGGCGAGAGGGGGGGGCAGTGGTAAGGATGGATAGAGGGTCCTCTCTTCAGTGCACGAATGATCGGCACCCGGATGGCGTGAGCACCGGCTGATGCAGCGGAGTAGTCCGCAAGTTGGCGGCGGCTTGATCCTGGAGAGACGAGGCGGCAGCCGTCCTGGGACACACGCTCGCTCCCCTGGAAAACTACTCAGCTAGTCAGGTAGGGGAGCCAGCGGTGAGGCAGATGCTGTGCCTGCTTCTGTGTAATAGTGGGCGTAGTGGCTGGATGGCAGCGGATGGGTCCGGGAAGCGCGGCCTGTGTAAAATGGCGGCTGTCTTCCGAGGCGTGCGTTGTGGCGGGGAGCGATCCGGTCCTCTGCTTGAATGGAGCTGGGCACCGCAGTGTGCAGGAATGAGAAGAGGCTTATTGGGCTGTGTTGCAGGGGTAGTGACTGCTCACCCGTCCTCCCAGGTGATTGTCCAGTGATGGTGATCCGAGGTGCTGGTCTCTCTTCAGACAGATTTGGGTCCAACACTGTCCATCTAATGACGACCACTGTGCACCAACAGGTGCTTGGTGAATGTGGGACCCCTCAGCTGTTGAATTGAGGGGGGCTCCTTTGCTGGAATATGGCTGTCTAGTTGCTAAAAGTTCCAGTCAGAGCAGAGGAGAGCAGTCAGGCTTCCATCTCTGTCTGCAGCTGGCCACGCCCCCTGCAGTGTAATAGTTTTTGAGATCAGGGAGACCTATGCCTCCTTTTTGTTTGGGAAGGGTGAGGTATTGGTACTTAATTCTTGGTTGTTTGTTGCCCCACAAATAATATGTGCAGGCTTTTTTATATGTTTTAAAAACTGAGTTGGGAACATGTATCGGGAGGGTATGCAATACGTACAAAAGTCGGGGTAGAGCATTCATTTTCAGAATAGCAGCCCTGCCAAACCACAAAAAGATCGTTTTTTTTCAAGTCTGCCATAAGATTTTGTAAAATGGGCAAGTAGTTTAGATTAAATAATTGGTTTAGGTGTCTAGTGAGCTGGATGCCCAGGTAAGTAATGTGGTCCTTTTTCCATTTAAAGGGAAAGTTTTCTTGGCATTGAGCAACTTCTCCATGTGAGATGGATATGTTTAAGACGTAGGATTTGGCGAAGTTGATTTTGAGGTTTGAGATCGATCCAAATTGGCGAAATTCCATTAGTAGATTGGGAATGGAAATGTGTGGTTTGGTGAGGAAGAGGAGTATGTCCTCGGCAAATGCCGCTAGCTTGTATTCCTTGTCTTTTACCTTGATTCCCTTGATGTCTGGGTTTGATCTGAGGCTGTTCAGGAGCGGTTCTAGGGTAAGTATGAAGATGATAGGGGACAGGGGGCATCCCTGTCTCGTCCTCGATCGGGAAGGCATCTGACAGGAGGCCATTTACTCGGACTCTGGCTGTAGGATTGGAATACAGGGCCATAATGAAATTTAGTAAGTGGTTTCCCAACCCAATCGATCTAAGTACAGCTTCCATGTAGTCCCAGGCCACCCTGTCAAATGCCTTCTCCGCATCTAGTGACAGGAAGAATCCTGCTTGCTTAGAAGAGGTGAGGTAGTGTTGTGGGTTTATTGCCTTGGTCGTGTTATCATTGGCTTCTCTGCCCGGGATGAAGCCTACTTGGTCTTGGGAAATGTTGGAGGGAAGGAGCGGGAGTATACGGTTCACTAAAATTTTAGAGAAAGTCTTGATGTCTATGTTTAATAGTGAGATTGGTCGGTAGCTTGGGGTCCTTACCATATTTTGGCATAACTACAATATACGCTTCTAATAGGCCCGGGTTCATGGGGTGTTTGTCTGAAAAGGTTTTGAAGGCTTTGAGAAAAGGGGAGACCAGAATATCTGAGGTCTTGTAGTAAGCTGCTGACAAACCATCAGGACCAGGGCTTTTTCCGGCTTTTAGACTTTTTATGGCAACCTTCCGTTCTTGCAATGTGATTGGACTTTCAAGGTGTTTTATTGTGTCAGGTGTTGCAAATCTCAGGCAGTTCTTCTCTAAGAAGGATTGAATAATGATATGCCTATCGGTAGACTCGAGTGTTTGCATTCCAGGGGTGGGTAGATTATATAGATTTGTGTAGAATTTTTTAAATTCTTCCGCTATACTTGGGTTACTTTTATTTATGGATCCTAGGGGGTCTGTATTTGGGGGACCATAGCTTTTGCCTTTTTTGCATTGAGGGCTTGGGCCAGTAAGTCTCCGCTTTTGTTACTATGCTCATAGAAGAGCTTCTGTGACAGGGTATATTTTTTCTTTAATTTTCTATTTATCTCATCTATTAAAAGTTTGCGAGTTTCAATTAATTCCTTGTGAGTGGATTGGGCAAGACTGCGCTTGTGATGACTTTCAAGTGTTTTGATTTTTGTACTTATCTGAGCTAGATTCTCTTTTTTTGGGAGGAGGCAAGTGAAATTAGGTGTCCCCTTATCACATACTTATGGGCTTCCCATTGAGTTAAGTGAGACGTGTTGGGTGTGTCATTTTCCTGGAAATATTGTTTAAGGGTATTTTGTATATTGGTCAATCTTGCTTTGTCTGTTAAGAGTTGCGGGTCTGGTTTCCAAATTTTAGAAGTGTGGTCCTTTTCTGGGAAAGTTAGTGACATGGTAATTGGGTGGCGGTCAGAGATGATCATTGGAATATATATATATATACATAGGAATATTTATCAGCTCTATATCTTGGAGTCGGTGAGTCAGGATGATTATTGGCGGGGAGGTGTCTAGGTACTAGGTAATCTCGGTAGAGTTACGTTACCTAAGCATGTGCATTTTTTGGCGGGTATCGGTGGAGGGGGTAATAGGATATTTGCTTGGTATAGTCAGGTAGGGGTGTATGTAGTCACCTATTTTGATATACAGGAATGGCACGTGCGAACAGGGTGGGTATTCCAGGTTTTTACAAGGTGTAATATTCAGTGGAACTAAACAAACTTGTGTGCAATCCACAATACATTATAACCAATTCAGCCTCTATGCGGCCTATCTTAACTCCTTTTTAGTCTTTTAAAGATACCAAAAGACATTTGTAGAAAAGGTCCTCTGCATAACAAAGATCAGGAGGGAGGGAACCCAGGGGGAGAAATATATGAGTCGGTGCTCTAGTTTGGCGACTTGATTTAGTTTAAGGAGTGTTGACCTCGGGCATATATATACCCGGGATTAGATTTCAGCTCACCTATATTATAGGTTTGGGATTAATGATGAACTAGCAAAGGGGGAGTCCCCCTGTCCCAACTTGTCTGCCTAAGGGTATTGATTGAGTTCCTCCCCCTGTGTACCCCCCCCCGACAAAGAAACGGGTGCAAAAAAAGCTATATACACAAAAACACTATAAAGTTTTAAAGCATAAAACTAGAGAAACCGGGACAAATACTTTGTACCCCTTTATCTTGGTATGCAGGAGGTCTGACCGTGGTCAGGAAGGCTTGACTCAATCTGTTCTTTAATTTAGGGCTTGATTATGGACCATAAATGCTCCTCTATATGGTTGATCTAGGTGAGATAAGGAAGAGTCCAGCATTTTGAAAGAAAGGTTAGAACAAGCAGAGGTCTTCAGGTTAAGTTTAGTGCTCAGCTGTGGAATAGTGTGGGGTAAAAAAAGGGGAGCTTACAGTCAGAAGAAGGAATGAACCTGGGAGCATATGGGGAATGTAGGAATGTTCACTGAAACCTGACCATTGAAAATACCTCTACCTGCTTGAGAGTCAGTCCTCCAGCCAGGCTCTTCGGGGAGCTGGGGATGACGTTGGACTGTTGTTCCTTGGCGTGTTTTTTTTTTTTTTTTTTAGAGTTTTTATTGAAATTTTCACATAGACAAATACCTTCAGATACATCAAGAAGCAAAACAGTGTCTGAGGTGACAGAGAGTTCCTGGACATAAGACAATTTTCTAAGCCATAGGACATAGGATATTTTACACAGTATTGGTGCGTATAACCAAAAGAGATAGGGGAGGGGGGGTGGAAACATAACTTGGATAGGGGCTGAGGGGTAGGGTGATGCATACCCAAAGGAAAGTGGGGGGGCAACAACATGTAGAGTTGTGGAGATAAAATAGGAAGGAGAAGAGGGGGTCGGCATTCATGAGGGTGCGATTGTGTGTGGTAGTGAGGAATCTGAACCTCCCATCCCACTGGGTTTGAGTAGACACAGAGCCAGATTGCACCTGGTGCACACCCTGACAGGGTTGAAGGTCTGGGTGCAGACGGGATACACTGGAGGGACTAGAGCAGAGTGGGGGGGGTCGGGGACCAATAAAACAAAGTTGTGCGAAGGCGATAGCTACAGTAATTATTCTGGTTGAACTGATGAACAGATTTTGAGGTGGTGCTATAAGGACAACATATGTTACTACAAGTACAGCAAAGAGAATACAATGAATGCAAGTTGAGAGTCCCATAGTAGACAATGACGGTTTATAGGGTGATGCCTCTGAGAAAATAGTTGAGCCATCAGGGCCCCTGATGCCGCTGCTGTCTATCAACATAGTAGCGGTGAGGAACTTTTTTGGTGACCTCCGCTTCCTCCCGTGAGAGGGCCGACTGCATGAAGGGGGACCATTTGGTTTGGAATTGATGGCCAGAGGATACATCCAAAAAGTTGGAGGTGAGTCTATCCATGTATAATAGCCAGATTAGGTCCTTCTTTACCATGGCCACAGAGGGGCCAAGTGATTGTGTCCAGCTTTCCAGTATTGTTTTTACAGGCTGTCAAAAGAGTTGTTTGGATCCAGGGCATGTGAGATAAAGTTTTCGCAGTCGGGGGAACACGGAGACTAGTTTGGTCCAGGTAGCTGAATAGGAGAAGCTCAGGGGTCCTCGGGATCCTTATGCCCAATATCCTGCAGATAAAGTCCACTATGTTTGTCCAAAAGGACTGGATTAAGGGGCAGTGCCAAAATCGGTGTGCTATCGAGGGTTTGGCAGAGGAGCACCACAGGCAAGTTGCAGTTTTCGGGTCCTCCTTATTTCTGACAAAGGGGATGAAGGCTCTGTGGAGTATTTTTAACTGAGTTTCCTTCCATAATTCTCAAGTTGTGTGCCGCATGACCATATTGTATCCCAAATGTAGCTTGTCCGCTAGGTTCTCCAACGGAAAGTCTTTTGACCATTTAGCGGCAGCCACCTCCATCGGTGAAGGTATAGCTCTTTGAATAAGAGGTTTGTAGATGTCTGATATAGAGAAGGAGCCCTTGGCAAGTAGCTGGTCGGTGAAAGAAGGGCGGAATGGAGACGTGGTAAGTTTATGGATTGAACGTATAAAGCTTAAACATTAGGAATAGTGAAAGACGTGGGATGGAGGAAGATTATTAGTCTTGCTATGGTCTTTGAATGGTATCAGCTTGCCGGATTTCTCATCATAGAGTAATGCCATGTGTGACAGTCCATGTGATGCCCATAATTGGAAGGCCAGGCTTTCCTGAGAGGCCGGAAATTGAGGGTTACCCCTTATGGGCAGCTGCCGTGAGATGTGAGGTGACAACTTTTGCAGTTTCCGGGATTCCCTCCATGCAATTACAGTATCCCTCAGCAGCAGATTCTGTCGGAGATGGGTCGGGAGATGACACCATTGTGTGTGTAGAAGGCCTGGTAGCGTATAAGGCTTGGCCATAGCTGACTCCAGTAAGGTGTTTGCTATCCAGTCCAACCCTGCATGAAGAAGGCAAGCAATGTTATATAACCTGATATGCGGTAAACCGATCCCACCATCACCCCTGGGAGAGTATAGCTTTGCTTGTGAGATTCGTGATTTTTTACCCCGCCATAGAAATTTAGTGGGTACAACAGTTTGGCAAAACTCACCATCTTGAAAAGACGGCATTTCCCCAGGAGTGATAATGGAAGATCCGTCCACCGAGACAGCTCCTGTGATATTTTCATGAATAATGGAGGATAGTTTAAGGTGTATAAGGAGGAGGGGGTTTTGCCAATTTGTATACCTAGGTAGGTGATTTGGGTGTGCGCTATGGGGAAGGGGGATAGTGGGGCCCATGGGTGGTGTTTAGTGGTGCCTAAGGGGAGGATCTCACTTTTGGAATAATTAATGCGTAAACTCGAGAGATTGCGGAAGGTGTCAAAGGTGTTTTTGACCACCTGAATATCCTTGGCCGGTTCTGATGTAAAGATGAATACATCATCGGCAAATAGGGCCGTATGTATCTCCTGGTCACCTAGGGTAATACCATGTAAGGGGGCTTTGGCAGTAAGGAATCTGGACAACGGTTCCAGGGCTAAATTGAACAATAAGGGAGACAGGGGGCATCCTTGTCTTGTGCCCTTGTGTAACCGAAACTCTGGGCTCAGTATTCCAGCTGCTACTATCCTAGCCATGGGGCGTGCGTACATTTGCTGTATCGTATGGAGGAAGGGACCCTGAAAGTTTAGAGCACTTAGAACCGAGAAAAGCCATTCGAAACTTACGTTATCAAATGCCTTTTCGGCATCCAATGTTATGATAGCTGTGTCCTGAGTAGGATGTTTTTTTGCGTGTTCCAGTACCGCTATCACTTTCCGGATGTTCAGGGTCGCTGTCCATCCCCGGACAAATCCCGATGGTCAGGGTGTATTATGGAGGGAATAATGTCTGCTAGCCTAGCTGCTATTATTTTGGATAAAAACTTGGCATCCAAATTTAAAAGTGATATGGGGCGGTATGATCCGGGGGCTAGTGGGTCTTTACCTTTCTTGCTGAGGAGTTTGATTATTGCCTGATTACCAGTAGGCAAGTAATGACCACCTGACCAGATGTGATCATATACTCTGGACAAGGTCGGGGTAAGGATGTCCTTCAGTGATTTATAGAAATCCCCCGTAAACCCATCCAGTCCAGGTGCTTTGTTTGGAGACGTGGTTTGTATAGCATGCAAAATTTTGGTCGGGGTGATAGGGGAGTTCAGTTTTTGCAGTTGGTCTTCCGTGATCAAGGGGATATTTAGTTGGCTCAGGAATTGGTTCACTTTTTGTGTGTCTATCATGTTGGGGGAGTAGAGGGAGGTGTAGAAATCAAGCATAACTTGAGCTATTGCTGAAGGGTTGGTGTGTGTGCGGCCCAGTTTATTTGTCAGAGCTGAGATATGTGTCGGAGTGAAAGTGCCCTTGCAAAGTCTGGCTAACAATTTTCCTGATTTATTTCCATGTTGGTAGAACCTAGCGTCTGACTGGGCTCTACGGGATAGCTCTATTGTGTCTGCCCAAAGGTCAAAGGCGCGTTTGGCAGCCTGCCATTTATCTCTGTTGGCCTGGTTGTTGTTGGTGGCTAGTGGTAGTTGGGCTGTTTGGAGTTGCAGGCTGGCTGAACGGTACTTGGCTAGTGATCTGCGTTTATGGGATGCTGCATAGGAGATCACCTTTCCTCTCAGAAAGGCTCTCCCCGCCTCCCAGAAGAGGTTGGGGTCGGACTGGTGAGCCTGGTTTGTGATGGAGTATTCTACCCAGGGCGCTCGGATGTAGGATTGAAAGTCCGAGTTGCCTGCGAGGTGAACTGGAAATCTCCACATATTCGGGTTAAGTGTGGTAATGTGGTCAGACAGTGTGATCAGAAATGGCCATTGCGTGTATTGTCGAGTTTGCTAGTAAGGGTAGTAAAGATTCTGTGATGAAGAAATAGTCTATCCTGGATAGAATTTTGTGCAGGGGTGAGAAATATGTAAATTCACGATCAACTGGGTGTTGAAGTCTCCATGCATCGAGTAGGTGCAGGGACTCTATAGTATCCGCTAGGGAGGTCTTAGCTTGTATGCGTTGGAGGGTGTCCGGGAGGGGTAAGATTTGTCCCCGAGTGCATCCATAAGGATGTTGAAGTCTCCCCCCACCACATGAGGAGTAAGGGGGTGCCTCAGGTAGACAGAGAGGTCAGTGAAAAAGGAGGGCCCTGGGCTGTTTGGGGCATAGATGTTTGTAATGTTTAGGTCTTTGTCGCCCCACTTAACGTGTATCGTAGCTATTCTGCCTTGGGTGTCAGTATCCGTGGCTATGACCTGGCCTGTAAAATTTTTATGTAACAGGATTAGAACTCCAGCTTTTCTTCCTACTGCTTCGGAACCTAGCACTGTGCCTACCCATAGCTTTTTCATACGCCAAAAGTCTACAGATGGTAAATGTGATTCCTGGAGTAAGGCTATATCTGCACGTAGTCGTTGGAGGTGTCGCAACACCTTCATGCGTTTGTTGGGGGATCTAAGCCTCTTGACATTCCACAAAATTATTTTCATGAAAGAGTAAGAGGTACAGGGTTAGTTTTGAGCGTATCGAGTAGACTAGATGATGGATTGTCTAAGACCTTAAAGGGTTGGAGGCTATTTCGGAAGATGGATGAGCAAGGCCTATTTTGGATAAGAATGCTGACTGGGAGACAAGTAGAGTTGGGGAGGGTATGCAGCAGGGTGGGAGGTGTGGTGATAAAGGTGTAAAATACAGTTATAAACTCAAAACAATTCCAATGTGGTAAGCACTTCACTTTCTTCCACATGGTCGTACTGCAGGTAATGCGACTCCCTAGAAGCATAGCCTCATCAAGATTGTGAGTGACGTGACACCATCATAATGATTTGTAATCGGGTCACCTTGGGCCCAATGATGCGGCCAAGAGATTTCTGAGTCGGCTTGCATGCCTGGGAGGCAGCCCGTGTGGAAGGAGGCAAAGGGACATAACAAATGATATACATTTGGTCACAATACATACAGTTTAGTTGCCTGGCCAGCCACCTAATGTGGTAGGAGCAACAAGCAAAGCTGGATTTGCCGTTTGGGAGATAACTAAACATCCCATCAAAGGAGAGAGGATCTCCGTTTGAAGGGGCAAAGACCAGTTGATGGTATAGACAGACCAATGAGTCGGGGGGGGGGGGAAGTAACGGACAATGATATGGTTAGGATGTAGCATGTCTTAAGGGAGAAAGTGGTGTACTCATCAGGTCTGTCCCCAGGGGAGGGAGGATGCAGATGAGAAGGTCAGACAAAGCGGCAGGTTTATGTAGATATTTCCATGGTGTTGTTGCGCGAGCCGTTCGTTTTCAGCCTTTTGGCCGAGTCTTTCCTGGGGCTCCTTTGGTCCAAGGAGCGTTGGGCGTGCAGGTCTTTGAACGCCACAGCTGCGTATGTAGAAGTAGCTAGGGAGCGTAGGAAATGATCAGCTTCCGAGGGGTCAGTGAAAGTTAGCTGCTCCCCGGACAGGGCCTTTAGGCGTAGTGTAGCTGGGAAAGCCAGAGTAAATCTGATATCTCTCTTAAAAAGTTCTGCACAAACAGTTTGGAAGGATTTCCTTTTCTTTGCCACCTCGGCAGAATAATCTGCAAAGATGAGGATCCTTGCTCCATCAATTGTGAGGGATTTTGTTTGACGGAATTTCTGTAGAATGCCATGTTTATCCGCATAGTTCAGATATTTGGCTATGGCAGGTCTCGTTGTGCTTCGGTCGGACCCCGGAGGGCCCAGCCTGTGTGCTCGTTCCACCTGGAAGGGGCCCCGTAGGCCTAGGGCCTCCAGGAATTTTGACCGCGCAAAAGTGGGATAGTGCAGTGTGTGAGATCGACTCGGGAACCCCGATGAACCTCAGATTACTCCTTCTTGACCTGTTCTCAAGGTCTTCGAGTTTTTTTACTATGAAGCAAATCTGAGTATCCTGTGCTCGGTCTGAGTCTTGAGTGTGGTATAGCTCCTCTTCCACATGTGCGATTCTCTGTTCGGCTTCAGTGAGTCTGGCTGCTTGTTCCCTCAGATCTTTGTGTAGCTGAGCCATTCCTGCCTGTATCGCTCTTTCTACTGTGGATGCAATCGTAGGGGCCAGGAGAGCCACTACAGCCTGGGCTATTTGCTCAGTATTGTAGAAGCTCGCGTTCGTTGCAAGATCCGAAAGTTCGGAAACAATCGCGGGAGCGATCGCTCCCCCCCGGCGCCGCGGCCTGGGTCGAGTCTTCTGTTCCCCTTAGTTGTACGGGCGGTCAGGGCGTACCTTTGTCTAGGTACCGCTACATCTTGCGCTCAGGGACTCCTCCGGTGCGGACCCGTGCCGTTTAGGGTAGGATTGGGTGGCTTTATAAGCTGGTTTTGGAGGCTTGCTCCGGGAGCCGAGCGAGCGTGCAGCTAAGCCATGGAGCACCGGAAGTTCCTTGGCGTGATTTGGATTGCTGGTGGATATCTTGGGGCAAGAGAACGTCGGCAGCTGAGTCCCTGCTGACCTGCCTCTCTTATGTCTTCCATCGAGGAGACTTGTCTAAGGAGTGGTATGCTAAAATCACTGTACCAGTCAGGGAGCTCTATGCTTGGGATATCGAAGGTGTTACAGAAGTGCTCCAGGTCTTCTGGGACTCTAAGGTTCGCAGCGCGGCCTTGGTTACTCGGCGACAGGCAGAAGGAGAACTTCCATCGATAGGCAATGGATCTGGAGCGTAGGAGATCTAGGAGAGGTCTTAGTTCCTTTCTGCTCTGCAATGTTATGGTCAATAAGTCCTGAAAGATTTTGATTTCAGTGCCATGTGCTAGAATGCGTCCTCTGTCCTGGGCCCTCCTGAGTATTTCCTCTTTCTGGGGAAAGCTGACTAGGCAACAAACAACATCTCTCGGGGGATCAGTGTCTCTTCCCTTAGGTCTAAGCGCTCTGTGTAGACGTTCCAACTCTATGGGTGCTTCTGGCGGCCTCCCCAAGAGATCATTGGAGATAGCTACCGTAGCTTGTGTGAGCTGGTTTTGTTCAATTGACCCCGGGAGGCCTCTTACCCTCAGGTTCCGTCTCCTTCGGTTGTCAAGGTCCTCGATATGTCAATGGAGTTTGCGCAAGTGAATCGAGTGTGATTCTTCCATTTGTTGGACCTGGCACAGTGCTGCATCATGACGGGCTGTTGTTTTCTCTACCTCCCCTACCCTGTTATTCATCAGGCGAATGTCTTCTCTCAGTCCTGATATAGCAGCCGATCCGTTCAGTACACTGCTCGAGTTGGCCCCTTACATATGGGGAGATGTTCTAGGGTAGTTGTGTCCCAGGGGGATGTCTCATGTGCAAGAGGTAGGCGGATGGTGGCTGGGATGGCTAGGAGTCCCGTCGTTGGGTCCGGTCCTCCTAGGCCGCAAAAGCCTCGGCCTCAATTTTTGCCATTGCCGGTGGCAGCCGCCGATCTGTGCGATAAACGGCTCAAAGTGAAGCTTGGAGGATGGGGAGATAGATTAGGGTGTTTGTGTCTCTCACCCACTTTTCAGAGGTTCGGATTCCTGTGGATAGAGCTGGGATGGCTGCAGAGCTCACAGGAGTAAGATTTTTTAGATCTTGGTGCACAGCCCCTGAAGAGTGTGTATCTTACAGGAAACACGTTGGGCCTACGATATGCACCGATTTTTCTATGTAAACACCTCAGAGCCAGTGACCAGAGACTATGACACTAGCATGCTTTTATACATGAAGTATTTTCTATTTGCACCCCTAAGGGGTTACGATGTTGTGTATATATTTATACTTATGTTTTTGCTTATGTGCTAAGATTCTGGATGGCCCACTTGGTTGGGCACAGTTCATGCTATTGTAGCTATACTCAATCAATAAAGGTACATTTTGCAAGTTTTGACTGTCCGTTTGTCTCGCATGCTCTCCTCATTCAAAGTCCCAAAGCTTCCACTATTACAAGGATGATGAGCAGAGACAATGCATGCATCAGTGGCACTGTCCCTCTAGTCTTCCTGATGAAGCACATGCTTTGTGGAATCATGGACAGGGCACTTGAGGCAGAACAGCGGGAGGAAGAGGAGGACTTCCTTTCGCCTCAAGACCCCTTTATGCAGATAGCATTCCTGCAGGGCCTCCAAACACACAGGAAGAAGAGTAGGAGGAGGAGGATTGTGTCAGCATGGATGTAGAGGATAACATGCAGCAGTCTTCAAGGGATGGTTTTCAGTCCCCAGACACCCAATAGTTGTACGTAGCTGGGAGGAGTTAGGTATTGACAATGTCATCCACAGTGAGCCAGAGGACTCTCATGCCTCCTCAAACTTACGCTGCATGACCTCCCTGATTCTGCAAAGCCTGCGAAAAGACCCGAGAGTTTGTGGTATCAAGGAGAGGGATCATTACTGGCTGGCAACCTTTCTTCATTTACGTTACAAGGGTAAAGTTGCAGAGCTAATTCTGCCTTCACATAGGGAGCAGAGGATGAAACATCTTCAGGATACCTTGAAGAAAAGTTTGTGCAATACCTTTCCAGACCCTGGGAGGTTACCCTTTTCTGATGCTGGACTACATGTTTCTGAGGCTTTGTTCGGTCAGAGGAAGAGCGGTGGAGAATTTGGCCGGCTGACCAATGCCTTTAAACAATTCTTCAGTCCTCAGCGCCCAGGGCCCATAGGTTCAAACAACCATCGGCAGCATCTGCATTATATGGTGCAGGAATATCTAGGTGCAAGAGCAGACTTGGAGACCTTTCCAACTGAGCATCCAATGAGTTACTGGGTCTTGAGGATGGACCACTGGCTGGAACTTGCTCAATATGCAATCAAGCTACTGGAATGTCCTGCATCCAGCAGGCTTTCTGAATGGACATTCAGTGCTGCTGGAGGGTTCGCAATGGATCAAAGAGTGCGCCTGTCCACAGATTCCATTGATGGGCTCACATTTATAAAAATGAATCAGTCCTGGATCCGCAGCTATCAAGCCCCTTGTGCTGATGTAACTGATTGAATTTGCTAGGGATATAGGATCCCTTGAAGACTGTCTATCCTGCATATCCTATTCCTCTTGAATCTCGATGATGCTAGCTTCCAACAATATTTTGGGTTTTGGGCTCCAGCAACACCCAAGGCTCAAATTTTTTGCACCTGTTTAACAAGGGCATGTCATCACAATTTTTAAAATAATTTTTAACAGCAGGGCCCGTTCCTGCACCCAACAAGAGTAACTGTGAGGGGTTACAGTGTTCTGCCACCCCCAACACCTAAGGTCCATTTTTTCTGCACCTGTTTGACTGGGGCATGTCATTACATTTTTTTTTAATTACAACAGCAGGGCCTGTTCCTGTGCCCAACAAGAGCAACTGTGAGGGGTTACAGTGTTCTGCCACCACCAAGACCCAAGGCCCAATTTTTCTGCACCTGTTTGACTGGGGCATGTCATTACAATTTTTAAAATAAATTACAACTGCAGGGCCTGTTTCTGCTTCCAACAAGAGTAACTGCGAGGGGCTATAGTGTTCTGCCACCACCAACACTTAAGGCCCACTTTTTCTGCACCTGTTTTCCTGGGGCATGTCATTACAATTTTTAAAATAAATTACAACTGCAGGACCTGGTCCTGATTCCAACAAGAGTAACTGCGAGGGGTTTAAGTGTTCTGCCGCTACCAACACCTAAGGCCCAATTTTTCTGCACCTGTTTGACTGGGGCATGTCATTACATTTTTTAAAATAATTTACAATAGCAGGTCCCATTCCTGTGCCATACAAGAGTAACTGTGAGGGGTTACAGTGTTCTGCCGCCACCAACACCCAAGGTCCAATTTTTATGCACCTGTTTTAACAGGGGCATGTCATTAAAAGTCCCCGTAGTATATATAATACAGTTCAAAGTATATCGTGCAAGCATTGTAGTAAATATAACATAGTGTATTGAAGTAGTTAAGGTGAACCCTATGACAGAATTATGGAAAAAAAATGGCCAGGCCCTTTGGGTCTGGTATGGATTTTAAGGGGAACCCTGCACCAACATTTTTAAAAAATTGTGTGGGGATCGCCCCAAAATCCAAACCAGGCCCTTCAGGTCTGATATGGATTTTAAGGGAAACCTGAACCAAAATTGAAAAAAGAAATGGAGTGGGGGTCCCCCCAAAATCCATACCAGACCCTTACTCAAGCATGCAAGTTGGCGGGTCAGGATAGGGGGGACAAGCAAGCACCCCCCTCCTGAAACACACCAGGCCACATGCCCTCAACATGGGGAGGATGCTTTGGGGTTCCCCCGAAAGCACCTTGTCTCCATGTTGATGGGGACAAGGGCCTCTTGACAACCCTGGGTGGTGGTTTTTGAGGTTTGTGGGCGGGGGGCTTATTGGAATCTGGAAGCCCCTTTAATAAGGGGGGCCCCCAGATCCCACCCCCATGTGAATGAGTATGGGGTACCCCTACCCATTCACCAAAAAAAAGAGTGTAGTGTTACAAAAAACAGTAGGCAGTTTTTGACAAGTCCTTTTTTAAAAATGTCATCTTCTTCCCCCGCTTCTTCTTCTTCTTTCTTCCTCCAGTCTTCCTCCATCTTCTCCTTCTGCTTTCGCTCTTTCTCCACTTCTTCCTTCCTCTAGTCGCCATCTTCTTCTTCTACTTCTTCCTCCACCGCCGTTGCAGCTGCCAACCAGAGGCGGCTCCCAGAATGGGCCGTCTTCAGTTTGACAGTTTTTTATAGGCAAGGGCGGGGCCACACAGGGATGTAATCAAGTGACCCCGCCCCTTATCACACCGTGTAATGTCAGAGGGGGTGGGGTCACCCATTTACATCACTGGGTGGCCCTGCCCTTTCCTATAAAATAACTGTCAAACTGAAGACCGCCCATTCTGGGAGTCACTGTCAGGGCTGGGCTCAGCTCTCACTTCTCAAAGCAAGCTGCTCAGCTGAGGGTTTATTGCCAGTCTCAGCTTCCACTCTGTCTCACCTGATGATCTTATCCTGCCTCGTTAGCCAGCTCTGTTGCTATATAAACTGCCTGGATCAGATCACAGATGCCTTTGCCTTGGTCAACATCTCTGGAGAAATCTCTGCTGTGTTTTCCTGTGAAAAGACTTTGCCTGTTTGATGTTCCCTTCAGATTCCTGAATTCAAGACCCTGCTTCGCTGACTCTCCTCCTGGCTCCTGACCCTGCATGGGGTTTGTTTGTCCTCGCTGATCTCTGGACTCCAGTTTCACTCGTTTGCTCTATCTATCGGCTCTGGTTACCTAACCCTGGCTATGTTTTAACCACGTTTGCTCTGTTTATATAATTTTACCTTTTTATTAAAAAGTGTGATTTTACTGCACTTCTGTCTTGGTTTGATTCATGGTTCCTGACAGTAGGCGAAGACCAGGAATTCAGAAGATGCAAACAATCCATTAATTGGTAATATTTTTATCAGATTGGATGAGCAGGATCATCACTTGGACACGTTTTCCATAGCATTACAGAAGCTCCTGAATCGCACTGCATACCTTGATGAAGATATTGACTTTGAGTCTGGAGACGTAATACCTCGCACCATATCCCATGCCCTGAGTGTTACCTTCATGGAGCCCGTTCAGAAAAAAAAACAAATTGGCCAGACCTTCATAGGATCCAAGGAGGGCCGCCTCCAAAACTATGACGGCATCCTCCGAGTCCCGTATTAACCATCTTCTTGCAAATACCATTTGTCCTGCTAAAAAGTACTTATATAAATCAGGCAGGGCCAAACCCCCCTGCCTAGACGGTTCCTGTAGGGTACGAAGGCTGATTCTAGGATGCGAGCAGGGTCACAGAAAAGTACTTACAAGGCTTTCAAATCTTTTAAAATATGTCTGTGGGACCCAGACTGGGGCATTACGAAGGAAATACAAGAATTATAGCAATATCTTCATTTTGAGAAGGTTCACCCTTCCTATCAGTGATAAAGGTAGGGATCCCCAGGCTTCCAGCTTACGTTTGACTATCGGTGTAAGAGGTAAAAGATTGAGATGCATATAGTCTCTCATCCTAGGTGAGATTTGGATGCCGAAGTACGTGATTTTGGAGACCCATAGAATTGGAATAGTTGGATCGGCAAGTGCTCGTGTTCCGTCGTCAAGTGGCATTGTGCACAACTTGGTCCAATTAACTTTCAGACCTGAAAACTTTACAAACAACGTTAGGATTTCGAATACTGCCCTCAAGGATGCACCAGGATCTTGCAAAAAAAAAAGCATATCGTCCACATAGAGAGCAGTACATTCGCATATGCCTCCCAGCCTAATTTCCCGAATCTCCCCAGATGTCCGCAGGGCTATTGCCAGTGGCTTTATCATTGGAGCATATAGTGAGGAAGACAATGGGCATCCCTGCCTGGTGCCCCTACCTACACGAAAAAATTCCGACGTCATGACACCTATACGGAGCGCCGCCACTGGGTTACTATACAGTAAGAAAATACATTTAAAAAATCTAGGCCTGAATCACACCCTGCCCAGCACTGTATGCATGAATGTCCAATCTACAGGATCAAATGTGTAATAAACCCGTTTGGTCAATGTTGACCAATGAGGAAATGACTTGGGAGAGTCTATTTGCCAATACTTTTGTTTGAATTTTCAGATCCTGATTAAGGAGGACAATCAGCCTATATGATGAGCACTCAAGGGGGTCCTTGAATTACTTAAGTAGTAATATCACATGTGCCTCCAGCAGAGAAGATGGTAACACCCCTTGTTCTAAATGGTACTGATAGAGGGACCTAAGTGTAGTCAAAAGTGCTATGTGTTGCTTGTACCTTTCAATCGTAAACCCATCAGGGCCTGGGGCCTTGTGTGGAGGGAAGCGTCTAATGGCCAACTCTATCTCCTCTTCAGTAGTGTTGAGCGAACCCGGACTGTAACGTTCGGGTCCGTACCGAACTTTCGGGTGTCCGTGGCACAGACCCGAACCCGGACATTTCAAAAATCGTTCGGGTTCGGTCCGGGGTTCTGCTATTTTACTCCACGTGTTGAGAAGCTGCAGGGCAGCCAATCAACAAGTGTTTCACTGGTAGCGAGTTGTGATGACTTCTCCTCTATCTCAACCGGTAATCTGCGAAGGGAGGTGTGTTCCGGGGTCCGGGACTACCCAAATGCTAACTTTCCATGTTCGTTGTGTATCGTGAAAACTGATGTGAATCCAGGGAGATAGTCATGGTAAATCTTGTTCCCCACAATGGTAGAAGAGACGACCTCCGTGTACACTATAATGATGAATTCATTAAGTTCCTGGGGGAACTCACGAGTAGTATATCCGACTAACAGGAGGAATTAGTCCTAGACTTTTAAGTTTGTTTTCATAACCGTTTATCTGAGAGGGTTCAGTAAAGGAGTAACCAGTTGTAACTGGTTTGCCCAAATAATGTGT
>BLSH010231561.1:133819-154197 GCA_018402905.1 Glandirana rugosa
ACTCAAAGCAGCGGTATGTAAAATCTCTAATTTCTGCTATCTGTCCTCAGAGCAACAGCACAGACAGCAGTAGTAAAGTAATCTATCTCAGGATGCAGGATCAGGTCTTAAAATGTCTCAAATCTCTCCCTCACGCTGTCAGCTTCCTTTCCCTACACTAACCCAAGGAGCATGTGACTGCAGCACTGTGACTCCAGCTTATAAAGAGGCTGGGTCACATGATGCACTGGCCAATCACAGCCGTGCCATTAGTAGGCATGGCTGTGATGGCTTCTAAGGGCAAACCAGTGAAACGCTTGTTGATTGGCTGCCCTGCAGCTTCTCAACACGTGGAGTAAAATAGCAGAACCCCGGACCGAACCCGAACGATTTTTGAAATGTCCGGGTCCGTGCCCCGGACACCCGAAAGTTCGGTACGGACCCGAACGTTACAGTCCGGGTTCGCTCAACACTAGTCCTTACCTGTAAGTCCAATCGCAGAGCAAGGTGCACGGGGGCGTGGTCCAACATAAGGATGTCACCTATCCGCGCCGCCTGGACTCTCGCATTTCTCTAAAGATAATCTAGCCGAGAATACGTTCGGTGGACCGATGAGTAAAAGGAATAATCCCTCTCCGACGGGTGCATGATACGCCACGGGTCAATTAACTGCAATAGAGAGTTCCGTTTTCAGGCATTTAAGCCGTGAGAAAGAGAGATGTGTGGCCCCCCGAGAAGAGTCCATGGCCGGGTCCATCGTGAAATTGAAGTCACCCCCAAAGATGAGGATCCCCTCCCGAAACTCAGAGTTCCGGGACTAGACCTCGCAGAAAGGAGACATGATCCACATTGGGGAAATACACGTTCCCCAGGGTAACCACAACTTCCCCTATCTTCCCTTTTACAAACACATAACGCCCCCCTGGGTCCTGCCGCACCGCGGAGAGAGACCAAGGCACCGACTGTGCGAGTAGAATGCTCACCCCTTTAGACTACGAGATTGGAGAAGGGCTATGGTATGCCGTGGGAAACGGCCTATTCCCCAGCCTGGGGATCCTATCATGTTTAAAATGTGTTTCCTGGAGGAACACGACCTGTGACCTGCTCTTTTTCAGGTCAGCCAGGAGTCTGGTGCGCTTTTCGGGGGTGCCCAAGCCCCGCACGTTGTCGGAGGTGAATGTAACCGTGGCCGCCGTCATTGCGGGATTCTTCGCAGACAACGCACCTCACCACTATCTGTAGCCGGGGAACTAGGGGTGCGGGGAAGGGAAGGAGAAGGAAAGAGGGGGGGAGAGAAAGAGAAAGAAAAATAACACAGGGGGGAAGGAAAATGAGAGAAAACCACAAACAAGAATTTGAAAAAGGACAGAGAAGGGTGCTAAAGGTAACCTATTACCAAAAATCTCCTCTGGAGCAGAATTAACTCCACAGGGAGATAGCCCTAACTTGGGAGGTGGGTAGAGTAGACGACAGAACTGAGGAGATGCACGAACCAAGGGGTTCCCAGTTAACATGCAGGTCAGCGGCCTGCCGGGTCAAAAAAAAAAGCTTCAGCAACAGAGTTTGACCCTCTTGGGTTTGAAAATACATAAACAAAACTGTAAACATAGCACAGGCATTAGCTATTAAACTTTAAACAAGGGTGGCTTCGGGTAATCCAACACCTCTAGGTAAATCCCCCACCCCCTCCCGTACCCAGTCCAGCCGGTGCCCCTCCATTATCTAGCCCTCCCCTGGTGGGCCCTGTGCCCCCTCCATGCCATCTCCGCGCAGCACACCCCCTCCTACAAGAAGCAGAGGGGGGCCAAAGATGACCCCATAAGACTCCTGAGTGGGGTCTGGGAGGTAGGTGGATTGACGCGTTGCCGGATCGGGGTGCGAGAGGCCCACCCCCTCACGTCCACCATATAGCGAGGTCAAACCTGGAGAAAGAAGACATGGTTAGTCAAGACATGAAAAGTGAAATAACAAGAACAGTCAATGTCCTCTTCCCACCGATCCCCACAGTCTGTGCAAGGCCGAGGAACCCGAGTTACTGCACTACGCCCCCCATCAATTTCAGTCCGGGCCCATGCGTCTCTCCTGTCCAACGGCGGGCACAGGGACATGGGTAGTGGAGGCCTCCGTGGCGGAGCCCCAGAGGAGGCAGAGGGAGAACCCACCCCCCCTTAGGCAATCAAATGAGCGGGCCCCGCCATGGCCTCTGGGAGATGTATGAAAGCACCCCCCAACAACATCACTGAGGTTCACTGCTGAGTTGACATCCATAGGGGGCAGAGGGGTGAGGATAGGGGCAAGTCACTGTCAGTAATAGGATGGATCCCAATGGGAGGGGGTAGGGGGCCTCATAGTCACTGCATCCTGGAACCTCTCGTGTAGCAGGATCCCCTAAGCCCCCCCCCGTAACCTAGCCTGTGCCTAATAACCAGCAATAGTCACCAGTCTCCTTCACTTGCTGCCAAAGCTTCATGGGTTATGTGTTAGTCTTCTGAGGTAGCCGGCGTCTGCCGGGGTAAATCCGCACTCCGACGGCGGGACCTGGCCCACCGAGATCTCTGCGGGCGTGGAGGCATGGGTCCCGGAGCAACGTTCTGCAGAAGGGACTCCAGCCAGTCCGGGACTTCAATGGCTGGCCTGTCCAGAAACAAAAACACCTGGGGTAGCTGAGCAGGGGAGCGCAGATAGAAGGTAGCCTTCTGTTTCTGAATAATGACATGGAAGGGATGGCCCCAGCGATAGGTCGCCCCAGCTTCCCTTATCATCTCCAGCAGCGGGCGTACCACCCCCCTCATTCTCCTGGTTTGTTGAGAGACATCTGGGTAGACATGCACAGTTGCACCATCAAAGTCAATGGGACCATGAGCCCAGGCCCGGTGCAGGATTTCCTCTTTTAAACAAAAAAAATGCACCCGGCACAGCACGTCTCGTGGCGGCGGCCTGTCTGCAGCTCCCTGGGACAAGGGACGGGGACCCTGTACTCTATGCACTCGGTCCAATTCCAGGTCCGCAGTGGGCGCCTGTTCCAGGAGGGAGTTGAGGATGGCAGCTACAGTAATACGAAGGTCACCCCCCATTGTCGCCTCCGGAATACCCCTTAAACGGTGGTTGTTCCTTCTGTTTCGATTTTCCACATCATCAATTTGCCAGTATATGTCAATAAGCTGTTGATTGTGGGCTGCCTGGTGTGCCTCCAAGGCATCTAAACGGGCATTCACCGAGGCTGAGCCACTCTCCAGGGATTCCACCCTCTCCTCCACTCCATTCACCTGCTGCTTCAGGGTATTGAGCTCTTTAGACAGCGCTGATACTATTGAGGCGGCCATAGCCTGGATGGATGTCCTGGCGCATAGGGAGGTCAGCCAGCATGTCTCTGATGTCTCCCCCTGCCTGTGACCCAGAGTCCCGGGAACTACCGGCCACTAAGGGTGAGTCTGGCTGGGGGAACTCAGGAGTAGGTATGGGGGATAGAGGGCGGGGGTCCCCGAGGAAAGCTCACCTGCCCCACTTGCAGCCGCACTTCTCTTCGCGCCCGACACCGCTCCTGCCTGCCCGACTCGTGGCGGTGCCATCTTGGGAGTCCCCTCAGCCGCTTGTGTCTGTGCTGATGTGGAGTGCTGGCGGAGAAAGTAGAGGGGGATCTCTGCAGTCCGCAGCACCCCCGAGGTCAGTGGATGTTTCTGCACCCCGGGAATGAGCTACGAGAGCCGGCTGTATTCTTGAATGATAGGAAACATCCCGGTCCGTGCAGAGCTCCAGTAAAAGCGTGTTCACGCCACCATGTCCAGACCATGCCCCTCAGCTCCTCTTCTGGATACATTGGTATAGGGGTATACAGTCTGGAATAAAACTGGAAAAATGTGTCCATAATATCTGTGGGATCAGTGACTAGGACCCCCTGCTCAGTCCTAATGCATGGAACATTGATCTGGGCCCTCTGCTCTGCAACCAGGATGGCAAGGAGCCTGTCGTTCTTGTCACCGCGGTCAAACAAGGCCTCAGCTTGCCTGGTAAGGGATGTTTGAGCCCTGATCGAATAGTGTAGAGTCAGTTCTCTACAAGCCTCTAAGAGTGCCCTGTAGGTCTCCTCAGTTTTCAAAGAGGCATGTAGATCCACACATTCCCTCTCCCGCGTTTGTAGCATTTGTGACATAGCACCATATTCCACCGTAGCACTTTTGATAGCTGAAACATAATGCCCTCTCATGCATGCCTTAAAAGCATCCCACACTATTGGAACCTCCGCTGTATCAGCATTCAATTCCCAATACCCTGTTAGTTCAGGGCCAATCTAGTCATTCACCGCCTCTACCTCCAACCAAACACCAAGTATCACTCCTACCCCTGGATGGGAGTGCAAACTGAAGTGACAGGGGTGTATGCTCTGATATTCCCCTCGATAAATATTCCACCTTGGTTACTAGCTGAATCAACTGAGGGTTTGCAAATGCCAGATCAATCCTAGAGGAAGGTTTGTGAATCTTAGACAAGTGGGAGTAGCTTCTAAGCATTCCTCCACAACTCGGTCAAAGACACCGACTCTGCCCATGTCAAAAGGTCGGAGAAGAGATGGGGTGGAAGAATCCAACACAGGATCTAGTGTAGCAGTGGAATCTCCTGCCAAAAGCACAGGAAGGTGCACAAGTGGGGCTAGTTTGAGTAGTAGATGATATAATAACTGTACTTGGAAAGGTGAAGGTAAATACACATTGACCAATGCTAATTTACAGGTACCAATGTCAGCAGTAGAGTTGAGCAAACCCGAACTGTAAAGTTCGGGTCTGTACCGACCCTTGGGGTGTCCGTGACCCGGACCCAAACCCGGACATTTGAAAAAAAGTTCAGGTTTGGGGATCGGGTATTTTATCCCGCCTGTTGAATAGCTGCAGGGCAGCCAATCAACAAGCGTTTCACTGGTTTGCCCTTAGAAGCCATCACAGCCATGCCTACTAATGGCATGGCTGTGATTGGCCAGTGCATCATGTGACCCAGCCTCTGTATAAGCTGGAGTCACATAGTGCTACATGTCACATACTCTCAGGCTAGTCTAGGGAGAGGAAGCTGCCGGCGCTGTGAGGGATAGATTGCAGATATAATAACATCTCATCCTGTGTTACAGAACGATCTGATTCTGGACTAGGTAGAGATTACTACTACTGCTTTGAGGGACAGATTGCAGATCTCATCCTGCATTACAGAACAATCTGATTCTGGACTAGGTAGAGATTACTACTACTACTGCTTTGAGGGACAGATTGCAGATCGCATCCTGCATTACAGAACGATCTGATTCTGGACTAGGTAGAGTCTACTGTTTTGAGGGACAGATTATTGTTCTAAAATCATCTCCTAGTTCTATAGGGTCAGGTTCCTGCTGTTGCTGTAAGGGACAGATCCTTGGACTGGGATATCCTCATCCGTTACTAAAATCTTGTTATTAGACAGGGAATGTCGTTGTCGTCCTTGGACTGGGATATCCTCATCCGTTACTAAAATCTTGTTAGCTGTTGCTGTAAGGGACAGATTATTGTTCTAAAATCATCGCCTACTCCTATAGGGTCAGGTTCCTGCTGTAGCTGTAAGGGACAGATTATTGTTCTAAAATCATCACCTACACTGCCACGGTCACGGCCTAGTCAACCTCTAGGCTCCTACTCCACATCCACCCCCCCTTCCTATTTTTATTTTTTTATTTGATTTTAAGTTATTTTCCCTATCCATATTTTTTTGTAGGGCACTTGTCCTACTCTTACCCCCATTTTACTTCTTTTTTCAGCCCTCTAGCACTTGCCAATACTTTTTTACAGCCATTTTTGTGCCGAAAAGTTTGGGTCCCCATTGACTTCAATGGGGTTCGGGGTCCAAGGTCAAGTTCGGGTCAAGTATGGTATCGAACCCAAACTTTTTTGCGAAGTTCGGCCGAACTCGCCGAACCCGAACATCCAGGTGTCTGCTCAACTCTAGTCAGCAGTTACTATAAAGTACCTACCCCCTGGATCAGAGATAACCTGATGTATGGTGCTAGGCACTGCCTTGCTAATTAAGATAGCAACCCCCCTGGCATACGTACAGTATGTAGCATGAAATGCCTTAGAGATCCAGGGGTGGCGCAAGGCCAGTATGCTACCACCATCCAAGTGGGTCTCCTGTAGAAAAATCACATAAGGTTTCAAGTATTGATACATCAGAGCCCACTTAAATTTGTCATTAAGTCCTCTAATATTCCAGGAGAGCACATTAACTGTTGAATGCGCCATCAGTGTGTTTATAAGAACAATACTCTTCCCTCCCAGGAAGAGGGTCGCTTTCAGATCTCCAGCTTATAGATAATGTTATGAGAGTAGTATACAGTAAATGAGAAGTAGACCTTCGCACAAGTCCAAAGAGCCAAACCGTCCCCATTGTGAACCAACCCCTGCTGCAATGTGAACCAAACTGTCAACTGCATACGCAGCTTGTATCCCTAAATCAGCTCCAAAAAGACTAGGACCGCATCTTAAAATGGTGTGTAGTGTCTTCTAGTCCTTCTGCAGGCCGATAGCAAGTCAGCCCGTGCATCAGCAAGCGTTAATAATGGGCATAATGTAAGGATTATAGAAAAAAATTAACAGTTTCCTCCCTCACAATTAGTTTCATTTGTAATCCAGCTGCTAGTAATAAGTTACTCCAAGCAGGATCCATCAAATGTCCCTGGGTTAGCAAGCTGATATGTCCATAACAGCATTGTTAAAAGTGGTAATTCAGCACAGAATAACTGTCACCAGGGCAAACTGCCAACCTAGTAAGTGTGAAGATTACAGAGAGTCTATCCAGTCTCTCGACTCCAATGGTGTATCAAAGAAGCGTACAGTACCTTGATGAGGAACCCTCAGGCGACTAGGATACGGCATGCTGTAAGTGATTTTCTTTTCCTGGAGCCTGCGGCAAACCTCAGTGTAGGACCTGCAGCGTTTTTGGGTTTCTGCAGAGAAATCGGGGAGCAGAATCACCTTAACATTTTCAAAGTGCAATTCATCCCATTTTCGCGCTTCAGCCAAGATGTGGTCTCTATCCCTGAAGTTAAGAAATCGGACCAAGAATGCTTTAGTTTCAATAATCTTTATTGAATTTTTACATAAGGAGCTGACATACATAGTAACGAGTCAAGAGGAATGTCTGGCAATTACATAAGTGTTTTGTAACAATATACACATTTAGCATATTATGTTGATAACCTTACGTTTCTGAACCCAAATAGTACAGAGGTATATCGTATATCCATGACAAAGGGTGCAGGGTCCAAAAACCAAGGCTCAAGAGTGTGCATTCCGGTCTAGAGCCGCCCCAGCACCGCCCCACGGCCCCGTCCACCCCATTATGGGATCAAACTGTGGGCCAGGGCCACGGAACAACGCCGCTAGCAGCCCCACTGGGCGGTACTTTGTTTCTATTAAATTATCGATATACATTTGCTTTTACTGGGCCCATGTATGTGAGTCAACTTGATGGGGGAAAGAGTAACTAAGTGAGAAAAAAAGAAAGAGGATAGAAAAGAGAGAAAGATGGGAATGATAGGAATAGGGTTGTAAAGAGCACTGTAGGTTAGAGGGGTACATCTCAGAGGAGGAAGAGTCAAACCTTAACATCTTTAGGATTAGGGCAAGTTGCTATACCCTGGGCCCGATAGGCCTTGTACCAGTCCATCCACGGTTTCCAACGTTGGTGCCAGACCATGTATCTTCCCTGAGAGGAGGCGGACATGATCTCATAGTTTGCGTGTAAGTTAGTGCTTTGAATTACTTCAGTAATTTTGGGGGGGTCAGGAGACATCCAGTGTCTTGTCAGAATTAGTCTAGCACTTAGGAGAGTGTGAGAAATGATGTCCTTCATTTCTGCGTGGGTTGATTCTAAATCTAGGGAGAATAGCGCTACCCCTGGGGACCTGGGGAGTTTAACACCCAGCACCTTGTCTATAGTGTGGAATACATTATTCCAGAAGCTATGTATCCTTGGACAATCCCAGAGCACGTGGAACAGCGTGCCCCTATTTTCACACTTCCTCCAGCATAGGGGGGAACTGTGTGGTTTAAAAGTAGCCCGTTTTGAGGGGGTAAGGTACCATCTAAGTAAGATTTTCTGGTTAAGTTCCCAGAGCCTGACACATTTGGTCGATCCATAAGTTGTAGTAAGTGCTTTCTGCCATTGTTGTTCTGTGTATGTTGTACGCATGTCACGCTCCCAAGCTAGAATAGATGGGGATTTAGTAAAGATTTCTCTTTGACTCAGGAAGTTATAAAATAAAGAGATGCCTTTAATATAGTTGTTGTGTGATGTGAGGTATGTAGCCATTTTCCATGGGAGAGCAATTTCTGTTTTGGGAGTTGAGGTCAATAGATGTGAGACCTGTGAGTATCTGTAAACCTCTGAGTCCTCCAATCCGAACTCCACTTGGACCGCTTTGAATGGTTTAGGTGTTGGGCCTATCAATATATCGGCAAATGTTTTAATCCCTTTGGTTAACCAATGTGAGACCCTCAAGTCAGGGATAAGTAGGTGTAGGCTCGTGATGCCAGGGTACAGAGTGGATGTTTGGTGACCTTCCAGAGAGACGTGGAGAGTAGAGTGCCGCAAGCATGGTGGTGGAAAGTGTGTAAGGTAAATTTTGTTTCAAGGAACTCGTCATGAGCACATCCTCTAGGGTGCTGTTAGGGCAGTGAACATCTTCTACTTCAATCCACCTAGGTCTACTAGGATGGGGGAACCAGGATTTTAGTTGTGCTAATACTGCAGCCGTGTAGTAGTCTTTTATAAGAACAGGGCCCACCCCTCCCGCCTTCCTTGCCTTGATCAGTCTATTGAATGCGCATCTTGCTCTTTTGCCCTGCCAGAGAAAATTGTTGACTATTGCTTGGGCTTTGGAGAAAAATGGACCTGGAACTGTTATAGGTAGGGTCCTGAAAAGGTAGATGAGTTGAGGCAATACTATCATTTTAAAGGCGGCTAGCCTATCTGTCCATGAAAGTTCAGTTTTGGCAATCAAAGTCAGTTGGGCTTTTATTCTAGTGAGGAAAGGGGTGTAGTTGGCCTCTACTAGCTGGTCTTCTGTGGATGTTAGCTGTATGCCTAAGTATTTAATACACTGCTTACTCCATACGTATGGAAACAATGAACTGAGGGCCTGAATTAGAATAATGTCATCAGCGAACAAGCTGATGGTGTGTGTAGAATTGGGTAGCACGAAGCCTTGGATATTTGGGTGGGATCTGATGTAGATGGCTAAGGGTTCCATAACCAGGTTAAAAATAAGTGGGGACAGCGGACACCCCTGCCTCGTTCCATTCATAATAGAGAATGGGGAGGAAAGGGTGCCCGCCGTCAACACCTGTGCCGTAGGGTTAGAGTACAGAGCCATAATGGCCAAGGCTATTGTTCCAGTGAATCCGAAAGCCTCCAAGACTTTCCTCAGATACATCCAATGAACCCAGGCAAAGGCCTTCTCCGCATCCAACGCAGGTGCAGGATATTAGTTAGCCGGCGAGTGGCATCTGAGGTTTGCCGACCCCTGGCGAACCCCGTTTGGTCGGGGGTGAATCAGTAGAGGCATTTCAGTTTACTAGGCAATGGGCTGGTAGTTTGGCATAAAGCTTTAGGTCCGTGTTTAAGAGAGATATCGGTCTGGAATTTTGAGGAGAATCTGGATCCTTCCCCTTCTTAGGCAGAGCTACAATCAACGCTTTAAGCTTTTCTGACGGAAAGGCTAAGGAAGCGGCAGCAGTGTTGAAAACTTGAGTTAGATAGGGGGTCAAGATCTATTTAAAGGATTTATATTAGTCACCACTAAACCCATTTGGTCCAGGAGACTCGTTGATTGGGAGAGAATCTATAACTTTATAGATCTCCATGGGGGTGAAGGGGAGATTAAGTAGAGTAGAGTACAAGAGTTTGTAATTGATCCTGGGTTAAATTTGGGATTTGAAGCCTGCTCAAAAACTGGGTAATTGGGGGGCGCGGCCTGACGTCGGCGAAGAAGGATGTGTCTCTTCATAGCTCCGGATCCCTGCTGCTCTATCCAAGGGCATCTAGACGCCTTATCACCGCACTCTTACCTACACACATAGGGTTGCATTTATAATACCCTGGGCTACATCCCACTCTCGAGGGAAAACAGCACTCCCAGAAGGAGACCCACAGCCTGCAGGCCGCAACCAGCACTAGATACCGAGGCCGGCGCCATCTTGGAGGCCTAATCCGGGCTGTTGGTGAACCATCCAGAGGACGCAGAACCCGGTAAGGCGAAAATCCTCGGGGAAGCCCCTCTCACTCCAGGGTTCCCCTCACAGTGCCCCACGGCAACCCCAACACTACCCCAACGACCCCACAGCAGAAGACTGGACTTCCCGGCACCACTGCAAAGGCCCCGGTACACCGCAATTACAAAACAGCACCCCTCCTATGTACCAGCACTTGAGTCTGGACTTCTCCAGCTCCGAGACCCGGCCCTCCTAAAGCGCCACCAACTCTACATACCGCTCGAGGGGTGACCCCATTAAAACGAGGCCCGCTATATGCTTGGGCGGCACGCTCTACGTGAGGCCAGGGATCCAGTGCGGCCTACGGTAGTTCCAAACGGCGGCCATCTTGCTACACCCAGGCCTGCCGCCCCAGACGCAAAACACTCTGTCTGACCTTGAGATACAAATTACCCTACTCCGCCCTAAGACTAAACAAAAGAGACAAGTAGTGACAATATAGTACTAAACGGTCCACTTAAAGCAGACGCATGTAATGCAGAAATGACCACCGGATATCATTTCTAACACAGCACTGAACAAGAAATTGCCCAAGGGGAACTAAACAACTTAGGCTGCCGCCTTACAAACACCAGAACTGCACATAGCGTATAACTTTGACTCGTAAAAGGAAGGACTCCACACAGCGGAAGAAGCTGAAGGACTTCTTCTCCCCAGCTGTAAAAAGCCCTCCACAAGACGGCATTGGCGGCGGTTCTCCAGCCTCCTCATGCGGCTCCGCTTCCGCGACACCTAGTCCTACCTCCCAAGGGGGATCTGATCACCGCTCCCCGGAGGCATCAACACCGACAACCCGCAGCCCGGCGAAATCCAGACCCCGGCTCTCGGATGACAGCACCCAAAACAAGGTGAACCCATACCAAGAATCCTTAGAGGACACCAGAGAACTAGCTGACACCATCAACACCTTCCCTACCTCCAACCAGCCTATTGCAGATACCACATTGTGGGATATGTTAGTCTCCTTACAAAGCTCACTGCATACCGATATGATGGACTGTATGAGAAGCTTCAAAGGAGAAATCCAAGAACTTGGCTGTAGAGTAGATCACGTAGAAAAGAAAATGGGAGAATATGCAGCCTCCTATAACTCACTTGTAGACTCCCATAATGACCAGTCTGACGAAGTGGCCTGGCTGAGGTCAAAGGTCGCTGACCTAGAGGACAGATCCTGTAGAAACAATGTTAAAATCAGAGGTCTGCCAGAGACCGTCCAGCCAGGCCAGTTACTGCAATACGCCAAAGATCTAATACAACAGTACCTACCAGAGCTACCACAATCAGAATTGATCATTGACAGGATTCACCGACTACCCAAACCCTCCCACTTACCAGAAAATGTTCCACGCGATGTGCTCATGAGGGTACATTTCTATCATGTTAAGGAGAAGTTCCTGATGGCCTTCCGCAAAAATATGTGTACAAATGAAAAGTACACTACCATCCAACTCTACGCAGACCTCTCACAGTTCACAATGCAGAAACGCAGAGCACTGGTGTCCATTAAGGAGGCTCTGCGGAACCATAGCATAGTGTACAGATGGGGGTATCCCTCCAAATTGACCATCACCAGAGAGGGAGACTCTTGCCACAATTTCCTCACTGGAGGAAGGACTCGATCTGTTACGCAAATGGAAGATACTTCCGGGGCAACCAAATGGCGACTTACACCCTCCTGCCAAAACAAACCCCCAAGACGAGTGGCAGGTGGTGTCGTGTAAAAAAACTAGCAAAAAACAACATGCCCAACCACCTCGGGTCTGAAAATCAACACTTTTCAGTTTACAAGGTTCAGTGCTGTGGATCTTACTATCCACGTTTCTCCCCCCGGTATTGTTGGGCAGGAAATCTGCCTTCGGATCCATAATGGTTCCTTCTTTTTTACTTGCTTGTTGCACAAAATGTTCCTTATGTTCCTTTTTCTTTCTTCTATGTACGGCAATGATCTTTGAGGACCTTCTCCTGAGACGGACTGGTTGGTTTTTCAACTTCCCACGCTGCACAACTTCTCCGAGCGCTAAATTCTGGCCCACACAGAAAGAGGTGAGTGACCGCTCCTTATGGGCCAACATATTATCTGCATCTTTCCCACACACTCATGGCCCTCAATGTGCTTTCTGTTAACGCAAATGGCCTAAACCATCTGACCAAAAGGGCATCATTGTGGAGAAAAGCCAATAAATTAGGAGCCAAGTCTTGTGCGTCCAAGAAATGCATTTCTTGTGTCAACATCACAACTTTCTTCATATATATCAAGCCTCAGCGCAAAAGAAATGTGCTGGAGTTCTTATTACAATCAAAGACACTGTCTCCTTTAGGCTGAAAGATGCTATCATAGATCAAGAAAGCAGATACTTGATTCTCATCGGATCCCTTAACAACAAAACACTCACAAATAGTCAATTTATATGCACCTAACCAACACCAACTGAGATTCCTGAAGAGACTGTTCAAAAAAGTTAACAAAGTGAGGGAAGGAGGACTAATTCTCTGTGGAGACTACAATATCACCTTTGATTTCAAGATAGACTCCTCAGCATCAACGAGTCGCCCTCCTCCCTCAATACAAAATTTATTGCATAATGGAGTGGTGTATGATGTTTGGAGGTGCCAACATCCTGGTATGAGAGATTACACATTTCACTCCTCCAGACATAATACATACTCACGCATTGATATGATAATTGTTGACAGAAATGTTTTAACAAAGGTGTCCTCCTCGGCCATCCATGATATTTCATGGTCGGACCATGCTCCTGTATCGATAACGGTGGTGGAGGGGCACCTTGAACCAACCTATAATGTTGCGTGCTAACGCGCGCTTACTTCAGTCCCCAAAACATGTAAGTAAGATCAATGATCAGCTTAAAGAATTCTTTATAACCAGTGAGGGTTCAGTAACCAACCCATGTACCTTATGGTGTGCTCACAAAGCCTTCATAAGGGGTATTCTTCTGCAACTAAGTGCTAAAGAAAAAAACTTAGAGAACACAAGTTAGATACCGTTCTAGCAGAAATTAAATCGGTGGAAATCCAAACTAAGGCTCAGCCATCAACAGACCTGGCCAACACACTGACAAAATGGCGTACTGATCTCAGGAGCTTGCTCCTGGAACGGTACGGCAAATACGTAGACAAACTTAAACTGTCTCATTACTCCTCCAATAATCGCGCAGGCAAAATATTGGCTGCCAGATTAAAGGAACAAAACATTCGGTCCAGGATTCCATACTTAAACAAACCACTAGATATCACTAAAATAGTAGACCCAGATGCCATTGCAGTTGCATTTGCACATTTCTATTACTCTCTTTACAACCTTAAGGAAGACCCTGATACTGATCAACCCTCAAACGAGCTAATACAAGTGTTCTTAAACTCCATTAAGCTCCCTGTTATCTCAGTAGCCCAACTAGAAAAGCTAAACGCACCTATTGAAACCTCAGAAATCTTAACAGTAATCTCAACTCTTCCACAAGGTAAATCCTCCTGGCCCAGATGGGCTTCCTAATGAATATTATAAGATATTTTGCTCCATATTGGCCCCTAGATTGGCAGACACATTTTCTCAAGCTATAACCTCAGAGTCTTTCCCTACAGAGATGCTTAAAGCATATATTGTCACCATCCCGAAACCTGGGAAAGATCCTAGTGTACCTTCCAACTATAGGCCAATCTCATTGCTTAACTCAGATGTAAAACTATATGCAAAAATTCTAGCACACAGACTCATGTCATTTCTTCCTGAGCTCATTAATCCAGACCAATCAGGGTTCACTGCTGGCAGACAACCCTCCGATGCTACTAGAAGAGTCATAGATATAATCCAACATGTGCGGTTATGTCAGGCTCCTTCTCTGCTCCTCTCTTTGGATACGGAGAAGGAGTTCGATAGGATCCACTAGGGATACATGAGAGAGGTCCTGACGAAATACTGCCTTGAGGGGAACATCCTGTTGGCCATTTTGGCGCTATATTCTTCTCCCTGTGCCCAGGTATTCACTTTCAACGCCCTTTCCAAAAGCTTCAGCATCACCAATGGGACTGGGCAAGGATGCCCCCTCTCCCCTTCCATTTTTAATCTTCTTATCGAACCTCTTGCAGAAAAAATCAGGTCCTACCCTCACCTATCTGGGGTAAACTTAAAAAATAACTCCTCTCATCATATCAACTTATTCGCAGATGATATCATCCTCTTTATCTCTGCCCCAGAAGATTCTTTGCCACATGTCCACAGCACCTTAGAAGACTTTAGTCACATATCGTACTACAAGGTAAATTGCACTAAGTCCCTGATACTGGGTATTGGGATACCCTCCCAACTCCAATCCAAATTAAGGACATAATTTCCGTACTCCTGGACAAAAAATAGTGTCCCATACCTGGGCATCCAAATCACGGATGATCCCTCCAAGCTGGCCGAAGCTAACTCCCCACCCTTAATAGAAAAGATTACTAAGGAAATGGGAAGGTACGCTAAATCGGAAATTTCATGGATGGGACTTTTGGCCTCATTTAAGATGCTAATACTTCCACAGATATTGTACCTGTTCCATACAATGTCTATACCACTTAAACCGAGCCACATGAAGACATTAGAGGGACTCTTGAGGAATTATGTGTGGCAATCTAAACGTCCCAGGTGTGCTAATAATATCCTAATCAAACATAGAAAAGTAAGGAGGTATGGGCTACACAGATCTTCGAGACTATTACCAGGCTTCGGTGCTCACATAGCTCTGTACGTGGTTCATTTCAGACCTAGCTCCATGGAGGGCCGTGGAACAAAACATGATCCCCTCTAAAAATTTTACAACCTTCTTGCTAGCGGACATATGGAAACCTCACTCTCTCCATCAATTTCCCTTAACTATCCAAGCCACCATTACTACATGGAGGTGACTTTATAGTCTAGAGAGGAATCCAAACAAATTAGTTGAAATCCCTATCCCCGTTGCAATCTCAGAGATAATACCCAACTTAGAACTCTCGAGATGGATCGCTGGGGGACTCACACTTGTTTCCCACCTGTACAATGGGGACAGGCTGAAGCCCTTTCGGGATTTATCAAAAAAATTTGCTCTTTGGGGGGTGTGGCTAGCCGGCGCTGAAGATGGACGCCTGAAACAGAGCTCTACAGCCTGAGGAGAGCACTTCACAGCACACAGACAGCCCAGGTCTGTATGAACTGACAGAAACTGCTGACACACTAACTGGGGACACAAGGAACCATGTCCCGCAAGAGGGTGACCGAACGGCAGCCTACAAAGCTGACGGCCTTCTTCTTCAAACCGGCGGGGAAGGAGGGAGACGGACATGATGGCGCCGAAAACTACCGTTGCAACGAACGCTCGGATCGCCACGAGGCATACACGGACCTCCCAGACGAGGGGGACACAGATACCTCAGACCTCCACTCACCGCCTACACAAGACGACTCAGGGGGGGAAAATAACACGGGCAGCCCTGCTAAAGCCCGCATGAGACTGGATGCCCTGCAATCTCCGCTACAAACATCCAGACCGCCACTTGAGTCCCAGGCTTCTATTCCCTTACTAACCCACCAGGCCTTAGCTAATCCAATGGCGAATTTCCCAACTACAGGCCAACCAGTGATCGACACCACTCTTAAAGAGATGCTGGTATCCCTCCAGACTTCTCTAATGACAGACCTGGCATCTCTCTTCACTAAAATGTCGACGGTCATCCGCAACATGGACGGCAGAGTGACGCATATTGAACAAAGCATGGAGACATGCTCCACTACAGTCAATGCCATAATTGAAACATATGAAGAAACCAGGGAGGAACAGGAGTGGGTGCGAGCCAAACTCGCAGATTTAGAAGATAGGTCCCGCAGGAATAATGTTAAGCTAAGGGGGGGTCCCCGAATCAATACTGCCTGCAGACCTCCCCAACTACGCCAAAGAACTGATGCGCACCCTTATACCGGAGGCGTCCCCCCCGCGACATCATTATTGACAGGATCCACAGGATCTCCAAGCCCTCACACCTGGCAGCTTCAATTCCCAGAGATGTGCTCATGAGAGCACACTTCTACCACATTAAGGAAAAGCTGTTACTCAATGCCAGGAAGATCAACTCACTGCCCCCACAGTACGCAAATATCCAACTTCTCCCTGACCTCTCCAAATATACCCTTCAACTACGGAGGTACCTCAACCCCATCACTAAGGGGCTGAACAATCACAAGATCCAATATAAATGGAGATACCCGGCAACCCTCATCATCACCAGGAATGGAGCATCTCACGTAATTAACAACCTATCCTCTGGGCTCCAACTCCTACACACCTGGGGCATCATCATTACACCACCTGACGACACAGCTTCTTCGCCTCCTCCTCGAACCCTGCGACAACGACACCAACCACCACAACGTCAGCTGGGCAAGAATGCACATAACTTCACCACTTGAAAAAAAAGGTGACACCTGGGCCTTAAAAGGGGAGACCCCGAGTGACTGGGGACTCACTTTGCCCCCAAACCTCGCGTCTCTCCGAGCTCGACAAGACCTCACATGAAGCTCTCCCTGGCTGCAGATCCTGCATCTACCAATCTTCTCTGCTATAGACTGATTACCCCCAATCGTTCGGTAATTCAGCCGAGTTAAGTTCTTGTTTTGCTTTTTTTTTCTTCTCTCTCTTTTTTTTTTCTTTTTGTCAACAGATCTTACAGCAAAATACAAGCTAACATAGCTGTTGAAAGTAACGCACAAATCATATCCAGCTGATCGAGTCTCAGCTTGCCAACGTCTCCTTGTACAACCTGTCTATAGACTTAACAGAATATATCAACAGTCATCCTCCAGGAACCCAGACCACACTTCAACTCCACCGCCAGTCATACAACCCGGACCCACAACTGCGGACATCAATCCTCCACCACCTAACTGTGAGTCTATTCATTCATGTTTATCCCCCACAACCAATACACAATGTCCATTAACATACTATCCCTTAATGTGAACGGGCTCAACCACCCGGTTAAGAGACACTCACTGTGGAAAATGGCTCAAAAGCTTCATAGTGACATAGTATTTGTACAAGAGACTCATTTCTCCAAAAATGCTACTTCCTACTGTTCAAATAGCAACTTCCCTCACATCTTCAAAGCCTCACACACCACTAAGACCAGAGGAGTACTTATTGCCGTGAAGAACACAATAGACTTCCACCTCAAGCAAGAAATATCCGACGAGAACGGAAGATTCCTAATCTTAACCTGAACCATAAACAAAACTGACTATACCCTCCTAAACATTTACCCACCCAATGTACGCCAATTTTCATTCATTCGCAGAACTATCCGACTGGCCCAAAGGGCCCAACAAGGGCACCTAATCGTATGCGGAGACTTCAACCTGCCTCCTGATGCAACACTGGACTCATCGACGCTCTCTAGAAGGAAAGAGTCTCCATTGAAAAACCTTTTGGTAACACAAGATTTATATGGCGTGTGGAGATGCCAACACGGGTCAGAGAGAGACTTCACGCATTTCTCTCCACGTCATAACTCTTACTCTAGGATCGACTTGATCCTCACAGACAAGTGGATCCTACAGCACATTAGCGCTTCTGTAATCCATACCGCGACCTGGTCCGACCACGCTCCTGTCACAATTTCCATCTTAAACGCTCCCAACAAACAAAACACCTATTTGTGGAGAGCCAACAACCACATACTACAACATCCAGAATACAACCCCACAATCTCCTCACAAATTAACGAATTCTTTGAATTTAACCGGGGATTGGTGTCGGATCCGGTCGTGGTGTGGAATGCGCACAAAGCATTTATGCGTGGTGTATTGTTGAAATTGTCTTCCCAACATTAAAAGTTAAGATCAAACTAAATCGACCACATCCTGTCCCAAATCACGTCACTTGAAAACATTAACAAATCCGACCCCCACCCTAAACACGCAGCACAAATTATATCCCTCAGACAAGAACTCAGATCACTGCTGCTAAACTCATACGAACAAGAAAAAGAAAATTAAAAGCTTCCTCATATTCGACCTCCAACAAAGCGGGCAAAATGCTAGCTAATAAAATCAAAAATAGAAAAATCAAAACAAAAATCCCACATATTATTCACCCACACACTAAACAACAATGCACTAACCCTCAAGATATCGCAAACGCGTTTAGTGATTACTACAGAGACCTCTACAATATCAAAAACAACCTATCCACACATCAGCCCTCCAATAAGGGCATTAATGACTTTCTGAGCTCTATCAAACTACCATCCTTAACAGAAACCCAACTACAACAGCTAAACAGCCCTTTTTCAGAGCAAGAAATCCTTGCAACCATTAAATCCATTCCCTTAGGGAAATCACCAGGACCTAACAGATACACAGGCGAATACTTCAAACACTTTGCACACATCCTCACCCCACACCTAGTTAAAGTCTTCAACAAAGCGGCTACTGAAGCTAACTTCCCCAGTGAGTCACTAAACGCACTGATCGTCACTCTTCCCAAACCAGGCAAAGAACCAACTACCCCCCAAAATTTCCGCCCAATATCCCTCTTAAACGTTGACTTAAAAATTTATGCCAAAACCATAGCCACACGCCTCTTAAATATAATACCCAACCTTATTCATAAAGACCAAACCGGATTTACAAAAGGCAGGCAAGCAGCTGATGCGACGAGGAAAATGATAAACGTAATACACCGGGTGGAGCTGACAGGAACGCCTTCTCTGCTTCTCTCTTTGGATGCAGAGAAGGCGTTCGATAGAGTCCACTGGAACTATATGCATAATGTTCTTACCAAATTTGGTTTCAGAGATCACATACTCAGAGCAATTATGGCCCTATACTCGATCCCAACGGCACAAGTCCTCGCTGCCGATACACTCTCAAAATCATTCCCCATCACAAATGGGACAAGACAGGGGTGCCCCCTTTCCCCTCTTATCTTTAATCTCATAATGGAACCTCTAGCAGAACATATAAGGACTACCCCATACATCACAGGCATCCAAATAGGAAACACACAACACAAAATTAGTCTGTTCGCAGACGACATCATTCTCATGCTCACCAACCCGACCTCCTCCCTATCGGAAACAATCAAAGTTCTGACCCGGTTCAGCAAAATATCATATTACAAACTGAACATTACCAAATCCCACATCTTAGACATAAAACTAGATGCCACCTCCAAGTTGTGGCTCCAACAGCAATTCCCATTTACCTGGATGGACAATAAAATAGCATACCTAGGCATACAATTAACTAAATCAACCTCCTCCCTTTATGCAGCCAACTTCAAACCTCTCCTCTCCAAATTGAAAGAAGAATCTCAACTCCTAACCAAACATGAACTTACTTGGACAGGCAGACTAGCAGCATTTAAAATGTTCCACCTGCCCCAAATATTTTACTACTTTAGAACCCTAACTATCCCTATCCCATCAGCATTTTTCAGAGAACTACAAACAATATACAACAAATGTATATGGAAGAACAAAAAACCCAGATGCGCCCACGTCCAACTACTAAAACATAAACTAGCAGGAGGATCAGGGTCAATAGACTTTAAAGACTATTACTTAGCATCTCTTCTAGCCCAAATCCCAGAGTGGCTCCATCACACCCCACAAACGCAGTGGAGTATTATGGAACACTCGGCACTACACAAATCCACCCTTAAAAACTGGCTGATGAGCACACCCTTAGGGTCCAACGTGCCCAAGACTCTCCCTCCAACTATGAAAGCAACGGCTTATGCTTGGATCCAACTGACCCAGTCAGAAGTAACTACACCCCTTCAATATGTTCCACACATCCCGTTGGAAACCCTGCAGTTCGTAACACCTGACCTTTCCACACAAACATGGTCCAAGAAAGGGATAACATCCTTCCAGAAACTGATGACCCAAAACCAGATTAAACCTTTCACCCAACTCCAGAAAGAATTTGACCTGCCGGGTACAGAACTATTTACATATCACAGGGTGAAACACTGCATTGAATCACTCCCTAATCCTCTTTATACCATACCACCAAAAGCCTGGGAAATTCTCACAGACCCATTGCTAAAAAAGAAAACAATCTCTTCTTTCTACAACATA
>BLSH010231561.1:164518-176318 GCA_018402905.1 Glandirana rugosa
AGGTCTTCTGTACGTATTATAAGGGCTAGAGAGGTGTTGGGGAGGTTGTATCTCCCCTTGACGAGAATCTCTTAAATCTATAAGATTCCCCTCACTCTATGGTGGAGTCACAATAAAAGAACATACTGAGGGTTACTAAATACGTAAATCTTCTACACATTCAACAATCTCGCCGAAATGCGGTAACTACCCACTTTCTCGCCAGATCGAACCTAAGGGTAAAGTCCACCACACATCTAAACCACTTCCTGTTAAAAATTACTCCCTCTAATATTTTGTCCCTCTAGGGGAAATAGAATACACACGCAGTGTAGCATGAGAGAGTAATTGAGATTCAAAGTGTGAGAGCGCTGAAAGCTGAAAATTGGTCTGGTAAGGAAGGGGGTATAAACGTCCTGTATTCAAGTGGTTAATGACGAAAAAAAAAAAAAAAAATTGCTCTTCCAGAAACAGATTATTACATGCATAATCAAGTCTCCCATCTCCTTAACTCCCTGAAAACGCACAAAATCTATCTCCAAAAGGAAGCATGGGAATTCTATACTAACTCCACACATAAGATAAAGGGGATCTCCCTGTTTTATAATCTCCCTCATTAAAAATTGTCCTTCACCAAATCTACACACCACCTGAAATGGGAATCCAAGCTAGACCGCTCTTTCACCCATCAATGGCGTAAAGCCGCTCTAACAACTTACACATCTTCTAAATGCATAAATCATTGGGAGTCATACAAGAAAATAACACTGAGGTGGTATCTCACTCCCCTTAGAATATCTAAATTCTCTAAGAGCAGTTCCCCTCTATGTTGGAGGGGTTGTGGAGAGATCGGGAATATTATGCATGTCTTCTGGAGCTGTAAAAGTCTTACTAGTTTCTGGAACGGTATCTTTAGGAAAATCTCCTCTATCACGGGATGTCTCACACGACCAGACCCAGCCTTAGCTCTCCTGGGTCTGGGCATAGAGCGTTTCCCTCCAGGCTTCCGAGCTGTCATCACACACATATTCTCGCAGCCAAGGCCCTAATAACTAGAAATTGGAAGTCTGACAAAACTCTGAATCTTTCAGAGGCATTAGCCTTAGTCCATACACACTGGGAGATTTGGAGGGAACAGCTCACTGATACTTAACAAATTTTCTTTGAGATCCAATCGGTCCTACAAACGTGAAAAGAGTCCACTGACTCTTCCTTTGCACTAATTCATTTGGCATTTTATTTCTTTTCTCCTCTTTCCTTCCTTTTCTTACCTCCCTTGTCTTATTCGCATAAATACTACTGTTAAACTCTGTGTTCCAAGAGTTACTTTATGATTATATCCCAGTAATCTATGCAAAGTAACTAAATAATTGACTAACGCCTTAAGTGACATCCTTCAATACGTAAGATGTATTTTCTAAATATTGTTTTATATGAAAATGAGAGATGCTTTGTATTTCTGGGAGTGTGTATTTTTGTATTCTTGTATTATTGGAAAACTCAATAAAAATTAATGTTTAAAAAAAAAACTGGGTAATTAATTCGGGGTTGGATTGGAAGGTATTTTGGTCATTTTTTAAGTTGTACAAGGTCCCATAATAATAGCTAAATGCGTCTGCAATTTTTTGTGGGTGAAATTCCTTAGTTTTGGTATGTGGATGAATAATATATGGGACCTTGGTTTTATACCTTTGTCCTCTGAGTTTCTGAGCCAGCATCTTCCCTGCCTTGTTGTCAGAAGCGTAATATGTCATTTTCAGTTTTTTCGATGGCTTCTCAAACTCCTCCAGCAGGAGGAGCCTGAGGTCATGTCTCAGTTGGGTCAATTTTTGGGACACCACTGGGGTGGTTTTGCCTTTATTTTGGAGGTCTAGCATGCATACATCTTCCTGCATCAAAGAGATTATGTCTGTGAAGAGTGGATTGTAGTGTGGGTGCTGGGCACTTGCTGTTGGATGTGGAGTCCATGCTGGAGTCAGGGACCATGTTGAAATCCCCACAGAGGACCAGTAGACCTTTTTGGATTGTGCAGACTTTTTTCATTCGTTTATTAAAGAAGTGTATTTGGCGTGTATTCGGAGTAATAGTGTCCAAATCACGGACCAGAATTATGTATCTGCCCGAGGGATCAATTAGTGAGTTATGGAGGTTGAAGGCAACAGTGTCCTTGATAGCTGTTAGGACTCCCCTAGTTTTGGAGTCTGCGGTGGCCACAAATATATGTGGAAAGTTTTTATGCATGCGTTTAGGAGAGGACTGGGCTTGAAAGTGAGTCTCCTGGGCACAAAGTATGTCAGACTTGTGCAGAAGAGCTTCCCTCCACATTGATCTCCTTTTTGCTGGGTGGTTTAGACCCTTAGGCTTCATGCATACAGGACTTTAAAAAAACAGCCAAAAAATGGCAGTAGCTTATCAGGGATGTTTTAAGCTTTTACCAGCGTTGTATAACCACCATTTTTTCACGTTTTTCCCATTTTTAAAGGGCCAGCGTTTTTTTTTTTTTTGAATTGGTCTAAAACATCCAAAAACGCTGGGGATGGACGTTTTAAGCGTTTTTGGGCATTTTTGGACGTTTTTAAGTGTTTGAAAGTCTTTACAGCTGAAAACAGTCCAAAAAAACCCTCAGCTCTTGGGTTTTTTTTTACAGCTCAAAAACGTCACTGCTAAAAACAGTTGATAACATCCTGTGTGTGCATGAACACATAGGATAACATGATGGAGGGTTTATTGACTGTAGAAAAAAACTTCTGCAGCTGAAAACAGCTGCTGAAAAACAGTCAAAAAACGTCCTGTGTGCATGAGGCCTTACAGTTTATGGATAGAAAATATATCCCCATTGTGGCTTAGGGGAAATTGCTGAGTTAAGAATGTCACTGAGTTCTTGTGCATGACCTTAGTCCCCTCCAGGGGGCATGAACAGAAAGGCAGGTTTTGGATGGTGTGGAAGGAGTAGTTGGTTTTTGCGTACTCACTGTGACTCCCAGGCAAATACAACGCTGGATTCATGTGCATAATCTCAGGTGTAGAACTTGAGTTACTTTTCCTAAGGTAAGTCTTATGGTGGGAAAGCGAAGTCTCCTCCTCGACGTGAGCGAGTACAACCCACTGGATAAAGAGAGCGAAAATTAAAAGTATACAAGGTACAAAACAGACAATGGTGCCATCCAGCTTGGGATGGTATAACTGAGAAAACAACAGTAACATGAATTGTGTTGACATTCAGTAACAGCATGTAGCTGTACAGTTATTCAGGGTGAAATGGTTCGAGCCTAAGAGCTGTTGTGCCTCCTAGGGGCCTGTAGTTAGAGAACTTTGAGTGCCTCATGCAGGATTAATTATGGGACTTTGCATTTTTTGCGGTGACTGTTTTCCATTCTGGTTCTACTTGTCGGATCTGGTTTGGGGAATTATTGACCGAATCTGTGAGGACTGGTAGTAGGCCCCACTCCTTCAGTAGCGCAAGCCCCTTATCTAATTTGCTCACAATGTGGGTATGCCCATCTTTGGTTATGGTGATTTTGGCCGGGAAACCCCATCTGTAGGATATTTTTTGGTTCCTGAGGATTTTAGTCACTGAATTCAGGTTTTTCCTTTTTTGTAGCGTATATTGTGACAGATATGTGAAAAACTGTAAGTTTTGGTATTGATTAGGTATGTTTTCGTGTTTGCGCATTACTGCCATCAGTGATTCTTTTATGTGGAAAAAGTGGAGGCGCAGGATCACATCTCTGGGTATTTGGTCCGGAAGGTACGCAGGTTTGGGTAGTCTATGGATACGGTCAATAGTTACCTCCATGTCTGAAAGACCGGGGATAAGGGACTGGAACAGGTCCACTGCATACTGGTGCAGCTCTTCTTGCATGACTGATTCGGGTATCCCCCCTTATTTTTAAGTCGTTTCTTCTCCCCCCGTCTTCCATGTCGGCTAACTTGGCTTTAATCCATTCAGACTCATTTTCCCTCTCCTCATTGGTGTCCACCAAATTATTAATGGTGAAGGCATATTCCCCCATTTTGGATTCAATATTTTCCACCCTTGTTTCCACAGCTTGGATGTCTTGGTTAAACCTGTGCATGCATGTGGCTAGGTCTGCTTGTAGTGTGCTTCTCAGAGATACAAGCATCTCCTTTAATACAGTATCTACAACTGGCATGTTAAGTGTGGGGAAGGATTCAATCGAACCCGGCAGCTCCCTTGTGTCTTCCCCTGGGTCTGAGGCCGGGCTCAAGGCCGGGCTGGATCCGGCTCCATCCAGCCTAAATTTCACCTTGGCTGGGCTACCGGTGGATGTTGTGGGAGGGTAGGAACGCTGGGTGGTAGGTGACTCCCCATTTGGAGGACGGATGCCTTTGCTGGAGTTCTGCGCTCCCTGCTTCACAGCGTGGCTGGTGGAGGCCGCAGTGCCATTTTGGCTCCTGTTCTGGGAGAAGAAATCTGTGAGTCGGTGAGGTTTCCTCTCCTCCTTTCTCTTCCTGGACATGGCTGTTGCTGCCTGCAGGGTCTCCCCGGTTCCACGGTCCTGTCTGCGGGGTTCCGTGCCTCCCGATGAGGCTGCTATTATTCGCTAGGTCCCCTTAGAAGCGGAGCTCGGGATTAAGCTGCCGTCTTGTTCCGCGTCAGGCCACGCCCCCCAAGAATGCTTTAGGTTGTGCTTCAGGAGGCCTGTTCCCCATGGGAACCCTGTGCACCCTCTCCACCACATATATTTGAGGCATGGCAGGGAGATCCAGCAGTTGCTTAAAAAATTGCTCAGCAAAAGTCACTGGATGGGGCCCCTTCGCCCCCTCTGGCAGCCCCACCATGCGTATATTATTCCTTCTCTGACGATTTTCAGCATCTTCCATTTTATCAATGAGATATTTAACTTGGGATTGCAATTCAGCTAACTGTGCCACATGCACTCCCTGCACATCCTCCACCATGCCTATGTGGCCTTCTGCTTCACACATCCTGCCCCTGAAAGTGTCCATATCTTGCCTGATGAGTGTACATTCTGATGCAAAAAAATCAATTCAAAGCATTAGGTCAGCTTTTGAAAGGGCGATAGCTTCTAGGATCGACTGCGTTAAGGTGGCGGCCTGCGCCTGCCCTGGGCTGAGGACCCCCGATGCACTCACCCCTGGTGTTGCTGAAGTGGGTTGCAGAGGACTGGGAGCTGAGGGAGACTCCATGATTGCAGCCACACACCTCAAGGCCGTCCTATCCTGTGGAGGCAAGATGGCACCGGGAGAGCAAGTGACCCATCCCGTTCCTGTTTTAGAACTCTTCTGTGCCTTCTGCGACTTACGCTTGCCTTTGGCCTGCATGATCGCCACTGTGGTCGGCTCCAGGGCGACAGGAGAAACAGTCAGGCAAGACAAAGAGGGATGGAGAAAACGGATAAAATGAACGGATTAGCACAGAGCTCACAGCCAGCACATCTCACTCTGTTCACATCCCAGCCTCCTGTATTTTTGGCTCTGAGCTTTGTAGTCCTACCCATGCCTTCCTCACCTCTCATACCTCCTGGTTTCCGAGCCACTCAGTGAAGTAGAACCATTGCAGTTGGGCTTCACACGTCTCTCTGCGGATGAGAGAGCCTTTAGGACAGTGGTTCTCAACTCCTGTCCTCAGGACCCACCAACCACTTAATTCCATTTAATGCCAGATTTTAAGTATTACCTTGGGGAGATGCAGACTAGAATGCTGCAATCACTGAGCAGCAAATGTGATACACCTGTGATGTATTTCAGTTATCCTGCAAACCTGGCCTGTTAGTGGGTCCCGAGGACAGGAGTTGAGAACCACTGCTTTAGGAGGAGGGAGAGATTGTGCCTTTATTTTGGCCAGGCAGGTCACTTTTTAAAGTCTTGTCCTACCTGTCTGGGAAATGTCTGCACCTGAGGTCCTGTAAGGGACAAACCTTAGGTGGCGTTGTTACATCCCCAGTTATCCAGAAGGATAAGCCCCTGGTTCCGATTACCCTTTCTTGGTCTGAGTCATTTATCGAGATAGACTTTGAGACTGCAGGCCTGTTCATAGATAATACCTTTGTGTCTAAGCACCCGATCCCACTCTAGCTTTGGGCTACTCCACCTGCCATTGAAGCTATTGATGGGAGACCTCTACAGCCTGCCCAGGTGACTCATGAGACTGCTCTGTTCACCATGGCCATAGGGGCTCTTCTCCATGAGATAATCCAATTCCAAGTCATTTCCTCTCCTCATTTTCCAGTGGTTATTGGTTATCCTTGGTTACAGAGGCACAATCCCTCTTTTGATTGGCTTTGTGCTGAGATTTTTTCCTGGTCGCCACAATGCAGTAAGACGTGTTTTCATAAAGTGGCTAAAGTCTTGTGTACCTCTTCATTCTCTTCCCTGCTGGAGGAATGCCGCAAATTTAGCAATGTCTTTGATAAAGGTCAAGCCAGTAGTTTGCCTTCACACTGGCTGTATGATTGCGCAATTGACCTTCAACCTGGTGCCATACCTCCTCGTGGCCAGGTTTACCTTTTGTCTGTCTCAGAGGATAAGCCATGAAGGAGTATGTCACAGACTGACTTTCTATAGGGTTCATCCGCAAATCCTCGTCTCCTGCTGGTGCTGGCTTCTTCTTTGTGAAAAAGAAGAGTGGCAAATTGAGACTTTGTATCAATTATAGGGGTCTCAATTGTTTTACGATTAAGAATGCTTATCTGATTCCATTGATTACGGAGTTATTTGACAGCCTCAAGGGAGCAACAGTTTTCACAAAGCTTGATCTGAGAGGGGCATACAATCTCATGAGGATTATGGAGGATGATGAGTGTAAAACTCAATTTAATACCAGGACAGGCCATTACAAATACCTCGTAATGCTGTTTGCTCTTTGCAACGCTCCGGCAGTTTTTCAGGAATACAGCAATGATGTCCTTCAAGATTTGTTGCAGCAATGTGTGGTGATTTATCTCGACAATATCCTTATATATTCCAAGTCCTAAAGAGCCACCACACAGATGTCTGCCATGCGCTTCAGAGGCTGAGAGATAATAAACTTTATTGTAAATTGGAGAAGTATGAGTTCCACCGTGAACAGGTTAAATTCCTGGGTTATGTCATTTCCACTGCTGGTTTTTCAATGGACCCAGAGAAGCTATCGGCAGTTCTACAGTGGCCCCAACCCATGGGTTTATGTACACTACAATGTTTTCTTGGCTTTGCCAATTATTATCAGAAGTTTATTTATAACTTCTCGTCTCTGGTTAAGCCCCTGACTGATATGGCCAGAAAGAACAGTAACCCACAGAATTGGTCTCTGGAGTCCATTAAGGCATTTGAAAGTCTCAAGGCTGCCTTTGTTTCCGCTCCTGTGTTGGCCCATCCGGATCCTACATTACCCTTCATCCTTGAAGTTGATGCATCTGAGACTGGAGTTGGTGCCCTTCTGTTCCAATGTCCCACCTCCGAGAGCGCTATGTATCCTTGTGGCTACTTTTCCAAGAAGTTGTGTCCTGTGGAATGCAATTACGAGATTGGGGACAGAGAGTTGTTAGCGATCATTTTAGCCCTTAATGAATGGAGGCATTTCCTTGAGGGTACCACAATGACCACAAAAATCTCACATTCTTATTTAAGGGTAAGCGCCGCTCCTTCAGGAGGGTGTGATGGGCTCTGTTCTTGTCAAGCTTCAATTGTATAGTCTCATTCTTACCCGGTACTAAGAATGTAAGGGCCGATTCATTGTCCCAACAGTTTTCCTCTGCTTCCAAGATGGAGTCGGTTCCTGTTGCTATGATACCTCCTGATCATATTCTGGCTACAATTCGTACCAGTCTCACTTCACCTTTGGGTGACAAGATCCTTGCTGCTCAGATCCATGCTCCTCCTGAGAAACCTTATGACCGCTGCTTTATCCCGGAGAGTCTCCATACTGCTGTGCTCCAGACTTACCATTCTTCCAATGCTGCTGGTCACCCAGGGAAGAATCAACTCATTTGGACTATTTCCCAACATTTTTGATTAGGTGGCCTAATCTCCATGCTTAAGTATCTGCCTTTGTAGCAGCCTGTTCCATGTGTACTCAGAACAAAACACCACGTCATCTTCCAGTAGGTCTTCTACAACCCATACCAAATGGAGAGTGGCCTTGGACCCACCTGTCTGTAGATTTTATTTTAGAGTTCCCTAACTCTCAGGGTAACACAGTTATCCTTATGGTGGTTCACCGATTCTCAAAGATGTCACATTGTATTCGATTTAAGAAGTTGCCCATGTCCAAGGAACTGGCATCCATTTTTGCTTGGGAGATCTTTCGCTTACATGGGCTTCCCAAGGTGATCATCTTGGACAGGGGTAGCCAGTTTGTGTCCAGGTTTTGGTGAGCCTTTTGTGCACAGTTGGGAATTCAGCTTTCCTTCTCTTCTGTGTATCACCCGCAATGGGGCAGCACAACGAGCCAACCAGTCCTTGGAACAGTTTTTACGTTGCTATATTTCTGACCACCATAGCAACTGGTCTGACCTGTCACCTTGGGCAGAGTTTGCTCACAATAGTGTCATCAGACCACTTGTCTTTGTTTATGGCTTCCAACCAACCATGTTGCCTGACTCATTTGTTCCTCAGAGTATTCCTGCATTGGAGGAGCATATCCATGGTCTTCGTTTCACATGGGTACAGGTCCAGAAGTCTTTGCGACGCGCCAATGATAGGTACAGATGCCATGCTGACCACAGATGACTACCTGTGCCTTCTTACTAAGTTGGGGAGAAGGTCTGGCTGTCTTCTTGCAACCTCTGACTCTGTGTTCCCTCACTGAAGCTGGCACCTTGGTTTATCGGGCCTTTCTGTATTTTCTGCAAGATCAACCCAGTGGCTTATGCTTTAGACCTGCCTTCTAATATGCAAATTTCTAATTAATTCCATGTCTCCTTGTTAAAACCTTTGGCATGCAACCGCTTCACCACCTCGGTAAAACGTCCTCATCCTGTTCAGGTTGAGACCCAAGAGGAGTATGAGATACAATCTATCATTGACACCCATAGGTTCAGTGGGTGCATACAGTACCTTGTTCATTGGAAAGAGTACCAGCCGGACATACATGCTCCTGTCCTCCTCCGTGCTTCCACTCTGTCTCACCTGATTATCATATCCTGCCTCGTTAGCCAGCTCTGCTGCTTTATAAACTGCCTGGATCAGATCGCAGATGTCTTCACCTTGGTCAACATCTCTGGAGAAATCTCTGCTGTGTTTTCCTGTGAAAAGACTGCCTGTTTGACGTTCCCTTCTGATTCCTTGATTCAAGACCCTGCTCAGCTGACTCGCTTCCTGGTTCCTGACCCTGCATGTGGTTTGTTTGACCTCGCTGATCACTGGACTCCTGTTTCACTGGCTTGATCTGACTATACACTCTGGTTACCGAACCCTGGCTATGTTTTGACCATGTTTACTCTGTTTATATCATTTTACCTTTTTATTAAAAAGTGTGAATTTACTGCTCTACTTTCTTGGTCTGATTCATGGTTCCTGACAGTCGCCTCTGGTCGGCAGCGGGAGCGGCTCCGGAGGAAGAAGAAGAAGACGACAAGAGGAAGGAAGAAGCAGAGGAAGACTGAAAGAAGAAGAAGACCAGAAAGAGAAGATGGAGGAAGACCGGAGAAAGCAGAAGAAGCAGGGTAAGAAGAAGACAGTTTTAATAAAGGACTTGTCAAAAACTGCCTACTGTTTTTTGTAACACTACACTCCATTTTTGGTGAATGGGAATGGGTACAATGTACCCCATACTCATTCACATGGGGGGGGGGGGTTTGGATCTGGGGGCCCCCTTTTAAAGGGGGCTTCCAGATTCTGATAAGCCCCCACCCGCAGACCCCGACAACCACCAGCCAGGTTTGTTGGGAAGAGGCCCTTGTCCCCATCAACATGGGTACAAGGTGCTTTGGGGAGTGACCCCAAAGCACCCTCCCCAAGTTGAGGACATGTGGCCTGGTATGATTCAGCAGGGGGGGTGCTCGCTTGTGCCCCCGATCCTGACCTGCCAGGTTGCATGCTGGCACAGGGTTCCCCTTAAAAACCATACCAGACCCGAAGGGCCTGGTATGGACTGGGGGGGACCCCACGCAATTTTTTTTGTGATTTTCAATCTATATTGCCAGGAGCCGGCAATGTATTTCAGCCGCAGCAATTTTAAATTACATTTTTCCTTTATAAATGTCATTTTGCTCTGGCACTGTTCTAGACAACACACAGATGCACCACTTTACAGGCAGACCAAGGGGACCCGCAGGCACGATATTTAAAGGAAGATTTCATTTTTATTGTTTCACTTTCAGCATTATTAAAATCCCTGATCCTAAAAAAAGATTGTTTTAAAAACTTTTTTTGCATTGATACATGTCCCCACTTTTAATTTCAATAGTTTTTTATTGGTTTTTCATAAAATACAAATAAGGTGAACAGAATCTTTTGTACAAATCGAATATATGGAGCATATCACAGGAAACATGACCATAATACAGTTATAAGCCATTGAATATTATGTAAAATTATTACATGGGTGCAAGTAGATGTTCCACCTCATATATTTTTAAGTGGTGCTAGGCCATCAGGTAGTCAAAGTCCAAGCAGAAGTAGTAATCAAGCGGGCAGCAGAGGTACCAGGGATCAGACAGAAGTGTGGTCGGGGGTAGCCGGGGGTCAGTGCAGGCAGGAATCAAGCAGGTCAGGGCAAGCCGGGTCTTCAGGGAACAAGATCAAACAGGAATAGAGCTGAGGCTCACAGGTACAATATAATGCTGTAGAATGGACAGCACTGGCTGCTGGGTGCTGTCCACTTAAATAGGGCTGTTTGGTGCCAAATGCCGGCACATACGCACACGGGTGCACGCGCACGCGGTATGTGCGCCCACGTACAAACCTCCAGGGGGAAGAAGAAGCCAATTTTTTTTTTTTTTTCAAAAAACTTTATTGAGTATTCACGATTACAGAAATCGGAGAAGATACAGTATGCAAACACAAGTATTCTTAAGTAAATGTTATAAAGAACTTTAAACATTGCAAAGTACCAGTTGTATGGATAAGGAAAATAATAACGAAAGAATATAATATATTGTTGTTCCGGTAGATTTATGATATACAGAAAGAGATTTTAGATAGTGTCAGGGGTGGGAATATGTGTAAAAAAAAGAGAAAAAGAGCCTAGATTGATTTCCTGCTTTTTAGTGTCTGTTGGGGGGAAGGGAGTGAGACCCAGACCAACCACCCCGGTAGGGAACTAATACTGTGGTCGGAAGGGCCCCTCCTCATCCCCTGCGTTCAGATCCGAGCTCGAGGGGGTGGTGTGAAAGGGCTTTAAGCCGTGGGTTCGGAGTTGAGATTGTACCAATTGTGCCATTATGACCAGTCTGACAATTTCCGTATTGACATACCTTCTGATATTGTATACAAAGTTTCGTATGTAATGTGGGTTTGGACCATATGTGTAATGTTTTCCAGGGTCGGGATATCTGAGGAGAGCCAATTTCTGGCTAGGGTCAATTTTGTGGCTAACAAAATGTTGATGGCAATTTTTCTTGCTTGGGGCAGGATTGTTGTGATACCCATGTGCAGGAGTGCGAGTTCAGGGGACCTTTGGATGGGCATCCCACTGATAGTGGTGAGCAGGGTGAATATTTTGCTCCATAGGTTCGTGATTTTAGGGCAAGACCAAAGTATATGCATCAGGGACCCCCTTTCTCCGCATCCTCTCCAACATAGTGGGGAGGATGTAGGGTTCATTGCTTGGGCTTTGGTAGGAGTGATGTACCATCTTAGTGTGATTTTGAGATTTAGTTCCCATAAGTTTGCTGATTTTGTGGAGTTATAGGTA
>BLSH010231561.1:197362-211750 GCA_018402905.1 Glandirana rugosa
ACCACATCCCTCTCCAAGGACAACCACGACACTCCTTGTTTATTAGCAAAATTTTAGTAGAGTATGACCACATCCCTATCCAAGGTCAGTCACGACACTCCCTGTCTAATAACAAGATTTTAGTAGAGTATGACGTCATCCCTGTCCAAGGACATCCACGACACTCCCTGTCTAATCGTAAGATTGTAGTAGAGTATGACCTCTTCCCTCACCAAGGACAGTCACGACACTCCCTGTCTAATAGCAAGACTTTAGTAGATTATGACGTCATCCCTATCCAAGGATAGACACGACACTTCCTGTCTAATCGTAAGATTGTAGTAGAGTATGACCACATCCCTCTCCAAGGACAACCACGACACTCCCTGTCTGTTAGTAAGATTTTACTAGAGTATGACGTCCAGTATGAGATGATGTTAGAATGCTAATCTGTCCCTCACAGCACCTACAGGAACCTGTCCCTACTGCAGTATGAGATGATTTTAGAACAATAATCTGTCCCTCACAGCACTGACTGGAACCTATCCCTACACCAGTATGAGATGATTTTAAAACGATTATTTGTTCCTCACAGCACCAACAGGAACCTCTCCCTACACCAGTATGAGATGATTTTAGAACAATAATCTGTCCCTCACAGCACCGCCAGGAACCCGTCCCTACTCCAGTATGAGATGATTTTAGAACGATAATCTGTCCCTCAAAGCACAGACAGGTACCTTTCCCTACTGCAGTATGAGATGATTTTAGAACGATAATCTGCCCCTTACAACAAGGGCAGGAACCTGTCCCTACTCCCGTATGAGATGATTTTAGAACGCTAAACTGTCCCTCACAGCACCGACAGGAACCTGTCCCTACTGCAGTATGAGATGATTTTAGAACGATAATCTGTCCCTCTCAGCACCGACTAGAACCTGTCCCTACTGCAGTATGAGATGATTTAAGAACAATAATCTGTCCTTCACAGCAATGACAGGAACCTATCCCTACTGCAGTATAAGATTATTTTAGAACGATATTCTGTCCCTCACAGCAATGACAGGAACCTCTCATTTCTCCAGTATGAGATGATGTTAGAATTCTAATTTGTCCTTCACGGCACCTACAGGAACCTGTCCCTACTGAAGTATGAGATGATTTTAGAACAATAATCTGTCCCTCACAGCATGGACAGGAACCTCTCCCTACACCAGTATGAGATGATTTTAGAACAATAATCTGTCCCTCACAGCACCGACAGGAACCTATCCCTACTGCAGTATGAGAGGATTTTAAAATGATAAATTGTCCCTCACAGCACTGACAGGAACTTATCCCTACTCCAGTATGAGATGATGTTAAAATGCTAATCTGTCTCTCACAGCACCGACAGGAACCTGTCCCTACTGCAGTATGAGATGATTTTAGAACGATAATCTGTCCCTCACAGCACCGCCAGGAACCTGTTCCTACTCCAATACGAGATGATTTTATAACAATAATCTGTCCCTCACAGCACCAAGAGGAACCTGTCCCTACTGCGGTATGAGATGATTTTAGAACGATAATCTGTTTCTCACAGCATCGACAGGAACCTATCCCTACACCAGTAGGAGATGGTTTTAGAACAATAATCTGTCCCTCAGAGCACCGCCAGGAACCTGTCCCTACTCCAGTATGAGATGATTTTAGAACGATAATCTGTCCCTCAAAGCACCAACAGAAACCTGTCCCTACTGCAGTATGAGATGATTTTAGAACGATAATCTGTCCCTCTCAGCACGGACAGGAACCTTTCCCTACTGCAGTATGAGATGATTTTAGAATGATAATCTGTCACTTACAACACGGACAGGAACCTGTCCCTACTCCCTTATGAGATGATTTTAGAATGATAATCTGTCACTTACAACACGGACAGGAACCTGTCCCTACTCCCTTATGAGATGATTTTAGAACGCTAATATGTCCATCACAGCACCGATAGGAACCTGTCCCTACTGCAGTATGAGATGATTTTTGAACGATAATCTGTCCCTCTCAGCACTGACAGGAACCTGTCCCTACTGCAGTATGAGATGATTTAAGAACAATAATCTGTCCCTCACAGCAACGACAGGAACCTATCCCTACTGCAGTATGAGATTATTTTAGAACGATATTCTGTCCCTCACATCAATGACTGGAAAATCTCCGTTCTCCAGTATGAGATGATGTTAGAATTCTAATTTGTCCTTCACAGCACCTACAGGAACATGTCCCTACTGCAGTATGAGATGATTTTAGAACGATAATCTGTCCCTCACAGCACCGCCAGGGACCTGTTCCTACTCCAATGTGAGATGATTTTAGAACGATAATCTGTCCTTCAAAGCACCAACAGGAACCTGTCCCTACTGCAGTATGAGATGATTTTAGAACCATAATCTGTCCCTCACAGCACCGACAGGAACCTGTCCCTACTGCAGTATGAGATGATTTTAGAACGATAATCTGTCCCTCTCAGTACCGACAGGAACCTGTCCCTACTGCAGTATGAGATGATTTAAGAACAATAATCTGTCCCTCACAGCAACGACAGGAACCTATTCCTACTGCAGTATTAGATTATTTTAGAACAATATTCTGTCCCTCACAGCAATGACAGGAACCTCTCCGTTCTCCAGTATGAGATGATGTTAGAATTCTAATTTGTCCTTCACAGCACCTACAGGACCCTGTCCCTACTGCAGTATGAGATGATTTTAGAACTATAATCTGTCCCTCACAGCACCGACAGGAACCTCTCCCTACACCAGTATGAAATGATTTTAGAATGATAATCTGTCCCTGAAAGCACCGACAGGAACCTGTCCCTACTGCAGTATGAGATGATTTTAGAACGATAATCTGTCCCTTACAGCACCGACAGGAACCTCTCCTTACTCCAGTATGAGATGATTTTAGAACAATAATAAGTACCTCACTGCACAGACTGGAACCTATCCCTACTCCAGTATGAGATGATGTTAAAATACTAAACTATCTCTCACAGAATCGACAGGAACCTGTCCCTACTGCAGTATGAGATGATTTTAGAATGATAATCTGTCCCTCACAGCACCGCCAGGGACCTGTTCCTACTCCAATGTGAGATGATTTTAGAACGATAATCTGTCCTTCAAAGCACCAACAGGAACCTGTCGCTACTGCAGTATGAGATGATTTTAGAACGATAATCTGTCCCTCTCAGCATGGACAGGAACCTTTCCCTACTTCCGTATGAGATGATTTTAGAATGATAATCTGTCCCTTACAACACCGAGAGGAACCTTTCCCAACTGCAGTATTAGATGATTTTAGAACGCTAGTCTGTCCCTCACAGCACCGACAGAAACCTGTCCCTACTGCAGTATGAAATGATTTTAGAACAATAATCTGTCCCTCACAGCACAGACATGAACCTGTCCCTACTGCAGTATGAGATGATTTAAGAACAATAATCTGTCCCTCACAGCACCAACAGGAACCTTTCCCTACTGCAGTATGAGATGATTTTAGAACGATAATCTATTTCTCACAGCACTGACAAGAACCTCTCTCTTCTCCAGTATGAGATGATGTTAGAATGCTAATCTGTCCCTCACAGCACATACAGGAACCTGTCCCTACTGGAGTATGAGATGATTTTAAAACAATAATCTGTCCCTCACAGCACCTCCAGGAACCTCTCCCTACTCCAGTATGAGATGATTTTAGAACGATAATCTGTCCCTCACAGCACCGCCAGCAACCTGGCCCTACTGCAGTATGAGCTGAATTTAGAATGATGATCTGTCCCTCACAGCACCGCCAGGAACCTGTCCCTACTGCAGTATGAGATGATTTTAGAACAATAATCTGTCCCTTACAGCACCAACAGGAACCTCTCCTTACTCCAGTATGAGATGATATTAGAATGATAATCTGTCCCTCACTGCACAGACTGGAACCTCTCCCTACTCCAGTATGAGATGATTTGAGAAAGCTGATCTGTCCCTCACAGCACAGACAGGAACCTTTCCCTACTGCAGTATGAGATGACTTTAGAATGATAATCTGTCCCTCAAAGCACCACCAGGAACCTGTCCCTACTGCAGTATGAGATGATTTTAGAACGCTAATCTGTCCCTCACAGCACTGACATTAAACTGTCCTTACTGCAGTGTGAGATGATTTTAGAACGATAAACTGTCCCTCACAGCACTGCCAGGAACATGTCCCTACTCCAGTATGAGATGATTTTAGAATGAAAAGCTGTCCCTCACAGCACCGCCAGGAACCTGTCCCTACTGCAGTATGAGATGGTTTTAGAACAATAATCTGTCCCTCACAGCACTGACAGGAACCTCTCCCTACAACTGTATAAGATTATTTTAGAATGATAATCCTTCCCTCAAAGCACCGACAGGAACCTGTCCCTACTGCAGTATGAGATGATTTTAGAACGATAATCTGTCCCTCACAGCACCTCCAGGAACCTGTCCCTACTGCAGTATGAGATGATTTTAGAATGATTATCTGTCCCTTTTAGCACCGACAGGAACCTCTCCTTAATCCAGTATGAGATGGTATTAGAATGATAATCTGTCCCTCACTGCCAATACTGGAACCTCTCCCTTACTCCAGTATGAGATGATATTAGAACGCTAATCTATCCCTCACAGCAATGATAGGAACCTTTCCCTACTGCAGTATGAGATGATTTTAGAACGATAATCTGTCCCTCAAAGCACCACCAGGAACCTGTCCCTACTGCAGTATGAGATGATTTTAGAACGCTAATCTGTCCCTCAGAGCACCAACAGGAAACTGTCCCTACTGCAGTGTGAGATGATTTTAGAAAAATAAACTGTCCCTCACAGCACCGCCAGGAACCTGTCCCTACTCCAGTATGAGATGATTTTAGAATTATAATCTGTCCCTCACAGCACCACCAGGAACCTGTCCCTACTGCAGTATGAGATGATTTTAGAACGATAATCTGTCCCTCACAGAACCAACAGGAACCCTTCCCTACACCATCATGAGTTGATTTTAGAACGATAATCTTTCCCTCACAGCACCGCCAGGAACCTGTCCCTACTGCAGTATGAGATGATTTTAAAACGATAATCTGTCCCTCACAGCACCGACAGGAACCTTTCCCTACTCCAGTATGATATGATTTTAGAACGATAATCTGACCCTCGCAGCACCAACAGGAACCTGTCACTACTGCAGTATAAGATGATTTTAGAACTATAATCTGTCCCTCACAGCACCGCCAGGAAACTGTCCCTACTGCAGTATGAGATGATTTTAGAGCGATAATCTCTCACTCACAGCACCAACAGAAACCTGTCCCTACTGCAGTATGAGATGATTTTAGAACAATAATCTGTCCCTCACAGCACCGACAGGAACCTGTCCCTACTGTAGTATGAAATGATTTTAGAAGGATATTCTGTCCCTCACAGCATCGAAAGGAACCTCTCACTACACCAGTATGAGGTGATTTTAGAGTACTAATCTGTCCATCACAGCACTAACAGGAACCTATCCCTACTGCAGTATGAGATTTTAAAACAATAATCTGTCCCTCACAGCACAGACAGGAACCTGTCCCTACTGCAGTATGAGATGATTTTAAAACGATAATCTGTCCCTCACAGCATTGACAGGAACCTATCCCTACTCCAGTATGAGATGATGTTAAAATGCTAATCTGTCCCTCACAGCACCGACAGGAATCTGTCCCTACTGCAGTATGAGATGATTTTAGAACGATAATCTGTCCCTCACAGCACCGCCAGGAACCTGTCCCTACTCCAGTATGAGATGATTTTAGAATGATAATCTGTCCCTTACAACACTGACAGGAACCTGTCCCTACTCCATTACGAGATGATTTTAGAATGATAATATGTCCCTCACAGCACCGACAGGAACCTTTCCCTACTGCAGTATGAGATGATTTTAGAACCTTAATTTGTCGCTCACAGCACCGCCAGGAACCTGCCCCTACTGCAGTATGAGATGATTTTAGAATGATAATCTTTCCCTCACAGTACCGACAGGAACCTTTCCCTAATGCAGTATGAGATATTAGTATGCTAATCTTTCCCTCACAGCACCAGGAACCTGTCCCTAATGCAGTATCAGATGATATTGGAATGCTAATCTTTCCCTCACAGCGCCTGGACCTGTACCTATTGCAGTATGAGATGATATTAGAACGCTAATCTTTCCCTCACAGCACCAGGAACCTGTACCTAATGCAGTATCAGATGATTTTAGAATGCTAATCTTTCCCTCACAGCACTGCCAGGAACCTGTCTCTAATGCAGGATGAGATGATATTAGAATGCTAATCTTTCCCTCACAGCACCAGGAACCTGTCCCTACTCCAGTATCAGATGATTTTAGAACGATAATCTGTCCCTCACAGCACTGCCAGGAACCTGTCTCTAATGCAGGATGAGATGATATTAGAACGCTAATCTTTCCCTCACAGCACCAGGAACCTGTCCCTAATGCAGTATGAGATGATATTAGAATGCTAATCTTTCCCTCACAGCGCCTGGACCTGTACCTAATGCAGTATGAGATGATATTAGAACGCTAATCTTTCCCTCACAGCACCAGGAACCTGTACCTAATGCAGTATCAGATGATTTTACAATGCTAATCTTTCCCTCACAGCACTGCCAGGAACCTGTTTCTAATGCAGGATGAGATGATATTAGAACGCTATTCTTTCCCTCACAGCACCAGGAACCTGTTCCTACTCCAGTATCAGATGATTTTAGAACGCTAATCTTTCCCTCACAGCACTGCCAGGAACCTGTCTCTAATGCAGGACGAGATATTAGAACGCTAATGTCTCTCTCACAGCGGCGGCATCATCCTCTCCCTACACTAGCCTGAGAGCATGTGACATGCAGCGCTACGTGACTCCAGCTCATATCGAGGCTGGGTCACATAATGCACTGGCCAATCACAGCCATGCCATTAGTAGGCATGGCTGTGATGGCTTCTAAGGGCAAACGAGTGAAATGCTTGTTGATTGGCTGCCCTGTAGCTATTCAACAGGCGCCAAAAAATACCTGAATACCGAACCCAATCCTGGACTTTTTTTGAAATATTCGGGATCGGGGCATGGACACCCTAAAGTCCAGTACGGACCCTAACTTTACAGTCCGGGTTCGCGCAACTCTACTCATACGCCTTGTATCGAATAAACCACTTCCACAGGGCAAATAAAACGTTGCATTACATAATCCATGGGGAAGTATGGAACTACCTAAATTCTAAGTTTGACCAACCTAAAGGGTTATCGTGGTTTTACAATACACTACAGCATAAAGGGGAATTAACTAAATCTACTAATATGATCAACTGGGAAAAAGAAATAGGCTCCCCAATCTCAACCTTCGAGTGGCAAAGGGCACTTCAAACCTATTATGCCCACACCCACTGCACAAACCACTGGGAACTAGTGATGAAAATCTTATACAGAACATATATGACCCCAATTAGAATTTCACAGATATATAGAACTTAGGCAAGTACATATTGGAGAGAGTGTGGAGGTAAAGGAAGCATTTTGCATATACTCTGGGGATGCAAAAGCTTAACTAGCTTCTGGAGGGGAGTGTTCACACTAATCACTAGAATATCGGGATTGATAATACGTCCGAATCAGAAAATAGCATTGTTAAATGTAGGAATGCAATTAATAAGCCCTTCTCTAAGGCCCCTAATTATTCATATATTTATAGCAGCTAAACTAACAATCACTTCAAAATGGAAATCAGAAGCCGCGCCTAATATATTGGAGGTGATATATAGAATAAATTCTCTCTGGAAAAAAAAAAAAAAAGAATAAATTCTCAATATAAATACGAAAAATTCTTTGCTATCCAAACGTTATCAATGGTCCGCTTTAACCAAAACTGGGCCCCTTGGATTTCACAATTTCCAGAAGATTAACTGTGGTTCATCTGCAAAACTGGAGTTTCGTGCCATTTTGTTAAATCTTCTTTCTCTTATTATTATAATTTGTTGTTTCCTTTTTCAGTTTACTGTTTAGTTACATTGGTGTTTCCAAAATATAACAGAAGATACAGGGGAATGTCATAATTCATAATACTTGTCTACTATTAAAAGAGGTGGCAGGCCCCACTCCTCCCTGGGCGCAGTTAGTTCTCATAAGGGACGCCTGCAGTTGGATCGGGGGAAAACGAAAGGAAGACAATGTCTTATCCTAAAGATTAAGACAATACGCTAATGTTAATGGAAAATGTATATCTTGCTTAATAACAAACTCTCTGTACTACTAAAATGTAATGGTATTAAACTTGTAATCTGTCGGAAATTCCAATACAAAATGAGTTGTACAAAAAGATGTTGTGTAGTCACCCAACCCCCTTTCCGCATGGTCCACCCTTTCTCCTAGGTTCTGTACTTCTGCCTGGCAGCTTCTTACACTGGCTAGAAGGTCAGCTTGCAGGGAAGCTCTGAGGGACAGCATCATATCCTTGAGCATTGTGTCCGAGACAGGCAGACCAGATGTAGGAAAGGCCACAATTGTGTCTGGGCCTTCTGCAGCACTGCCTTGTGTGGAGGCCTGGTTTCCACTCACCTCCATATCCGGGCCGTCCTGTTCCCTCTGTGGGGAGTGTTTGCAGGCCTTCGATTTGGCTGGACTCCTGGTGCCAGAGATGGAATTGGCCAAGGAGGAGCCGCTGTATCCCCCAACAGATTTGTCTGTGGTGCTGTACGGACCGCAGCCTTCCTTTCTGAACTGCTGGAAAGAATTATGGAATTTTAAGTGTCATCCCGGCTAGATTGCTGGCTCAGATGGCGCAGTTTAGGGCTCCGTGCATGCGTTGTGAGCTCCGATGTTTGCGGATTCCCCCGGAAGCTGGACGGAGCTCCCAGATCACACGTCCATCTTGAAGCTCAGTCGCCACGCCCCCCTGGATATGAATACTTTTTCAAGGCACTGTAGATTTCAGGAGGGCTGTCTATATATCTAACTATCTCTCTATTGCCTTAAACAGATGTTTGCAATTTTTTTATAAATACACATCCACACGTACACCCCAGGTAATTCAGCTGGCTTCTTTCCATTGTAAGGTTAAGTGCCTCTGCAGCAATAATGCTCTCTAAACTAGTATATTTGCTATTTGGGTGTAGGCATCATTATTGCACTAAGTGGATGGATTATTATTTTTTATATTTAGAAAGACCCAGACAAGCAAACAGTTCAAGTATGCACTACAGAGAAAGATGAAAGTCAGACTTTTCCCTACCCCACTTCCCAAATACAGAGAAATAATAAAGAAAGAAAAAGCAAGCTCTTATCTTATTCACATATCCTTTGTTGGTTTGAGAAATCACAAGTGTTTTATTCTGGCACAAAGTTCAAAGGTGTTTTCTTTTCTAGATAACCCTCTGAAAGTGTGTGTATCTATTGAAATATTTTTTAAGAACAAGATATCACCATGACCTGTGTACAACAACTGCCTCACTGAAATAGTTTAAGAAGTGGTTCATATTTGTTAATATTTCTTATCTTTATTGGACTATTGCCTCAATCCAAGATTAGCAGGTTCACAAATGCTTTTGAATACTATGACTTTTTAAACATTTGGTAAGTAAATGTTAAATCATCAATCATCTGTAAATCATGGAAAGCCTATTCAAAGAGAGATTATACTCTAAGTGTGATATATGTACAGTCTTGGTTTGTATGTATATGATGGTACATAAAATGTATGCATATAGGTCAACAGTGACAAAACCAATACTACCACATTTCAGGTCAGTAGACACTCAATCAGTGTGATTAAGCAATCAGTTCTTACTTTTGCGTATGCTGTATAATAAACACAGCCAGCTTCATCCTTCACAAGCACAGGATCAACTCAGATCATCAATGGAGTGACAGCTCTAAAGCTAGTCATACATGCTTAGATTTCTCTAATTTAGCTCTGCATGCTGAAAGAGTGATATCAGTTAAATCCCCTATTTATGCTAAATAGGTATGCGGTACAGATTCATTGCTGCATTGGATTTGTGGTGAATTTTGCATGTTCTCAATTCATTCAAATTTATGGCAAACTTATGGGTTTGCCTGGGCTCCAAAAGCAAATCCCATGCATGAACTGTGAACTGCGGTCATACGGCAGAGTATGGATTATACTGGGAATTAAAAAATGTGCCTGTCACCTTTCTAAATAAGGCAGCTCTCTCACCAGCCTTTTTTTCATGTGTATTGGAGTTTGAGTAGTGAGTGGCAATTGACAGCAATTTCAAGGAGAAATAGTTCTGCTACTCTACAATGTTAGTGTACTATCTACAGAGCTATACAGTATTATGTGCAGGTCTGTAAAATGCCCCATTACAGTGAATTGCAGTGTAGTGGGCTACAGAGAGTGTAGTGTACCCACTATAATCACTGTGCCATTTGGTGCTTCATCAATAATTGCCATTTCGGTGTATGCCACTCATAGTATTAACAGTAAATCAAAGTCGTTTGTTTAACTACCTTTTTCATGTGCCAAAGCAATGTGTGTTTGTTTGCCAGTTCTCTTCCCTTTTCTAATTTTTTGGGGGGTGCTTCATTGATGTTTTTTAACATATAGCTTTAAAAAAAAAAATCTGGAAAAAACACACCCAAAAAGGGTTTTGTCGTTTTAGGTAGAGAGAGGAGTGGGCATGATCTAAAGCTAATATAAAGCGTATGCATTGGAGTGAAAGAAAATTGCAACTTACACAAACGCTTGGCTTGAGAAAGACTTGGGCGGCCTTAAAACGTGTCACCTTGTCCCCTGATGTCACTTTCAGTCTGCTCTGCATCCCAAAGGAGTCTGACGGTCATCTTTTTGGTTTCTGCTTGTTCCATCACAGCCAATTTTTGGCCCTACTTGTGGATAACAAGGCTGCAAGTTTTACAGAAGAGACCCCATGCTCCACATGCTGACGCCAGCTGCTTACAAAGTGATACAAAAAAAGCATACTTTTTTAAGTACCATGTGAGTTGCGAATTTACATGCAACCAATACTACCTGTAATTTTTCTGCACTTAGTCTGGCACACCCTGGTGTGTCTGCTTGGAGCTACAGGTTACCCATCAGCGCGCCTAATGTATTTGCTTATACCAAGGTGTCCTGCTATGCTGAAGATTACCGCCAGAGGCACTAACCCATAGGTGCTCAATCTGTGTCCCTCCAGCTGCCACGGAACTACAAGTCTATTTGTCTTTCACTCCAATAAATATGTTTTATTTTACACTTAGATAGTATCCTCTCCTCTCTCCCTGTTTTGCTGCCCTGGATGTACCAATTGAACTCTTGGACTTTGCTGAACTCATTGTATCATCAGTATACACACAACACTCATTGCACCATACACCTCCCTTTTTTCTATTTATGTCTTTTGTTGTGTTTTTGGTGTTTTTGGTTTAGGGTTTTTGTTTATTTTTAGGATAGAGGTATATTTTTTTAGATTCTTTTAGGCTGGGTTCACACTAGTGCGAATTGGATGCGGATTTCCCCACATCCAATTCGCATGACAGGAGAGTGTGCCCGGCTTTCAATGGACCTGATTCACATGTCTCCATGGTGGCTGTGGAGCAAATTGCACAGGGGTCCTGTGCATCTTTGGCTCCGTTTCAGGTCTGAATGCAGGCAAAAATTAGGGCCCGGTTCATCCCTGAAACAGAGAAAAGGGACACACCGGACCCCTGCTGTGAGCTGCATGCGAATTAAGTGTGAAGCCAGCCTTAATCATTTTTTTTTTTGGAGCCAGCAGTATGAAATTGCTGGCTACACAAGCAAGCTGCCCTTTTTTAGTAGCACATCACCACACTATTGTGATTCAGCTTACTGCACCAAATCCACCAAATATCAAGTGCACCCAAGTATTACATCCTAAATCCCCCTATTGCAATAGCTGCTAAAAAATATGGCATTGCCCTATTGTCTTCATGTATTAGAGACATAAAAGGAGAGGCAGAGATTCTTCACATGCAGCTAGTAAGGTGAGGTGAGGTTTTGCATCTGTGGGGAAAAGCTATGGTCAGGTTCTTTTCTGTCAGTGGGTGTGCTATACAGCCAGACCACGAGGTGGTGGATGCTCCAAAGATTGATATTGAGTAGTTAGCTGACTTATATTGGCACATTTAACATAAATGTAAGCATGTAAGATAGTTTGCCTCAACGAGATGTGGAGTGACCTATAGAAGTAGTAGAATCATAGATGTTGTTTAATTGTGTGTTATTAAAAAATATAGCATTCAATAGCAGCCATGCCATATGTCATTTCATTAGCATTTAAATAGGACCAAGTCAGCTAAGGATCCAGTTGATACCTAGATGCTAATAAGAGTTCCCAATCAGAGTAACATGAGATCTGCCACCTTCTGGAAGCTTCAAACAGAAATCCCTGTCTCTTTGGCTACAGGTGCTGGCAGGGTGGCATGGGAAGGTCCCGGAGAGTCTACAAGCTTTGATTAGTGTCAACAGATCAAAAGAATACATTTCATCTCTCATAAAAGCTGAAATATTAGAGAGATGAAAATAATTCCTTTTGATCGTACGGATGATAAACTTCCAGTACATACCAAGCTGTATTTGTAGCTGGTTTCGGTTCCCAGAAAAACACACAAAACCGTTAGATGGCACTGGGCTGCGGCAGGTAGCTTGTGTTTGACACTGTTGCAAATGGAAAAGGCACTGGTTTTGGAAATCCTATCCATGAACCAGCGGTCAGCGCCGTTCTGATCCAATTTGATGTTGGTCATTTAAGAACATGAAACATCCTGTGGGCTGAGACGGGAACACCCCCCAGGGTTGATTGACCAGGGGCTAACGTCCAGCCCACAGCCGTATTTCAATAAATTGGGGAGTCTCCATGTTCCAGGTGTGCCTCTACGAAGTCAGATCTAAACTAGGGGGTCTCCATAAATTCTTTGACATACTTCTGTCCAGGGATAGACTACAGTAACGTAACATTTATTTCTGTTTTTATTCCTTTTTATTTTCATAGCGAATATCTTTTTGTATTTTTTTTGTAGCTCCTTTTTCTTTGTATGTATTTTATGCACTGCCCACTTTCGGGATATTAAATGTTAAAATTAATAAGTGACTTCTGTGTAATAACCTAGGACTCATATCTCTAGAGATATTGTTGAATTTTAGTGCCTTAATACTCGGTTTAAGCTATGTGCCAATTGGTGTGCAATTGCTGTGTGTGTGGGCAGATTGCATGCAGATTGTAAACTAACAGATCTGCCAGACGGAGATCTGCGTGTGTGTGGTGTAGACCGTAGACCTGTTGAGTGGTGCAGGCTGTTGTTTATTGTGAGTCTGGTGTGGGTGTGTGGACAGTGGGAAGAGTGATTAACACTGGGATTTAGCTTATGGAATGGCTAGAGAAACCCTGGAAGTGTGTACTAATTGCTAGACTTTTCCCCAACCCTTAGAGTGCACCAGATTGTATGTAAGATTCGTATCTGCCTGTGTGTGGTCAGCCAGCTGGATCAGAGTGGAGTCTCCCTCTAGTGGTGGCCGTAGTTAGTGTGGGCTGTGAAAGTACAGTGAAGTCTTACTGCAGTTTAACCACTTACCAACCGGAAGGTTTTGCAGCTTTAGGACCAAAGCACTTTTTTCAATTTGGCACTGCACCGCTTCAAATGGTAATTGCGCGGTCATGCAAAATTTGCGTCCTTTTTTCCCCACAAATAGAGCTTTCTTTTGGTGGTATTTGTTCACCACTGCGCTTTTTATTTTTTGCGATATAAACAAAAAAAGGACGAAAATTTTGAAAAAAAAATGATATTTTCAACTTTATGTTATTACAAAAATACAATAAATTAAATTTTAGTCATAAATTTTTACCAAAATGCATTTAGCCACATGTCTTGGGTAAAAAAAAGTTACCGTATATTTATTGGTTTGCGCAAAAGTTATAGCGTCTACAAACTAGGGTACATTTTCTGGAATTTATGCAGCTTTTATTTTATGACTGCCTATCTCATTTCTTGAGGTTCTAAAATGGAAGGGCAGTACAACCCCCCCCCCAAATGACCCCATTTTGGAAAGTAGCCACCCCATGGAATTTGCTGAGAGGCATGTTGAGCCCATTGAATATTTTATTTTTTTGTCATAAGTGATTGAAAGATGACCAAAAAAAAAAGAAAAAAAAATTACACAAGTTGTTACTGAAATGATATATTGCTCACATATGCCATGGGTATGTGTGGAATTACACCCCAAAAATACATTCTGCTGCTTCTCCTGAGTACGGGGATACCCCATGTGTGAGACTTTTTGGAAGTTTATCTGCATACAGGACCCCAAAATCCAATCGCCGCCTTCAGTATTTCTAAGGGCAAAA
>BLSH010231583.1:0-15884 GCA_018402905.1 Glandirana rugosa
GATGTGCACTTATTCACGGTTTCATTAAAAGTGACACACAGACTTTAAATAAGTTTGCAGAACAGATGTGCACGTATTCCCGGTTTCATTTAAAGTGACACACAGACTTTACATAAGTTTGCAGAACAGATGTTCACTTATTCCCGGTTTCATTTAAAGTGACACACAGACTTTAAATAGGTTTGCAGAACAGATGTTCACTTATTCCCGGTTTCATTTAAAGTGACAATCACATTTTGCAGAACAGTGATATGGGTTCTCCCGGCTTATTTATACTTTTTTGACACAGTTTGAAGATGATTTTAGAACAGTTCTATGGCCTCTACTGTTAATTAATACTTTTCAGACCCAGTTTGAAGATGATCCCCATTCACCTCCATTTTTGCTTTTTTATGTTTTTTATTTTTTTTTAAATATTTAAAGTTATTTCCCTGTCCCCATTTCTTTGTAGGGCACTTGTCCCACCCTTACCCCCATTTTCCTTCCTTTTGCAGACCTCTAGGACCTTCCTGTGCTTTTTTACAGCATTTTTAAGAATTTTCATTAAAATTACCAGAACCCCGGACCCGAACCCGGACTTTTTTTGAAAAGTCCGGGTTCGGGTCCGGGTCCCGGACACCCCAAAGTTTGGTACCGACCCGAACTTTACAGTCCAGGTTCGCTCAACTCTATTTGTGGACTCTATAAATTTCCCACAGACTAAATGATAAACACTGGTTTTGGTCATTTTTTTCCAACAAAATGTAGCAGAATACATTTTGGCATAAATGCATGTATTTGCAAAATGTTATAACAGAAATGAATAAAAACACATTTTTTTTAAATTTTCAGTCATTTTTGTTTATTTAGCATTAAAAAAAAAAACAAAAAAAAAAAAACAACCAGGCAGTGATTTAATACCTCTGAACGAAAGCTCTATTTGTTTGACCAAAATTGTCATTCACGGTGTCAGAGCGCTGAAAGCTGAAAATTAGCCTGGGCAGGAAGGGGGTAGAAGTGTCTGGCACTGAAGTGGTTACAACACAAGAGACCCTAGTGGTTCCGTGCCTGCCAGCGATGTGATTTGAGCCACGCATGTGCAGCTGTGGCATGCGCAGGAATGATGTCACTGTAGCCTGTCCATTCAAGCTATGAAAGCTGCCCTGAAGGGTTCAGTTTGCAGGTGAATTTGTCATAATGTGCTCGTATATGGTGCATACTAGTGCATTATGACCTAAACCTGTAGGGACCTGTGTTTTTATTTTTAAAAATGACTTTACTGCTGTTTTAGGCCTGGTTCACATGTTTGTGGGTTTGTTCTTTAGAATGGGCTGCCATGTCTGTATTTCTCTCAGAAAACAGGTGCATGCAGTGGCCTTGAAATCGCATCATGTGTTTGTACCATGTGACTTACCTGCAGTTCCCGCACCCGCGCTGTGTTTTTAGATGCGTGGCCCACGCATCTAAAAATGCAGCATGTGTGCAGGAACAGCAGGTAAGTCGCATGGTGCAAACGCATGATGCGATTTCAATGCCACTGCATGTTGCATGCACCTGTTTTCTGCTGTGAACCAGGTCTAAAAGAAGCCCATTAAGCAGTGTTGTGTGGAATATGTCAGCACAGTGACACCATTGGTCTTTTGGGCCACCATGCTGCTCTCTACATAAAAGTCACAGCCAGTTCACTTATGTCTATATGGGGAGCCAAGTGAGGAAAAGGACCTACCTGGCCTTGGTCTGCAGAGCTCACCATCTGCGGGCTCACACGAGTGCTGCCAGCTGTCCCTAGCAGTCTGACATCAGCTCCTACCCGAGGACTCCTGTACAGGCATGGCTGCCCGCTGTGCTGTGAATTCCTCCAACAAGGAGCGGGCGGGGCCGTGAGATCCAATGATGCTCTGACCCCGCCTGCTCCTTGCTCGAGGTATTCACAGCACAGCACGCTTATGCCAGCTGCTGCTTGTGTGGAGTGAACTAGAAAGCGATTGTTTTGCGGGCACCGTGGGCTTAAGGGGCAGCTGCTTTCAGTGCTTTGGGCCCTAAAACAATGATGGGGCCCTGGGCAGCTGCCCCGTTTGCCCTGCAGTAAAGACGGCCCTGATAAGGTGTATTAGTAAATTCTTGCAGAAAGGTTTCACTTCTATTTTAGCATGCTAAAGAGCCGAGGCGTGCAATTTTGATAATAATTAAAATAATGCCATCTAGTGGAATACTTGAGTAAGGAGATCCAAGTATATAGTTCTTGAATTCAGATCAGGTCTATATATTGTTGTAGTACAAAAAAGAATGAAGGTAAATAAACTTTTGTATGAGCAGGCAGATGTTTTTTCCTTCAAATAAAGGCAAGGTCTCATGTTATCTATCAGTGATAATCTTAAGGCAGAGAGAAATAGCGATTTTCTATGAATCTGGGAGACTTGTGAGGTGGAGAAGCTAAACTGCAAGCTTCATATTGTTTCTGTTATTTCCCTTTCACATAAGGGGATTTAGCCAGTGAGGTTTTATCTGAAAGTGGGTTTGTAGTCACTGGAGGGGGGAAACGGAACTCTTGATACCACTCCAGTAGCTCTATCTGATCAATTTGGATGTTGTCACAAAAGTTTGGGAGATCTTTTGGAGTGCACATGAAATATTGCTTGTTATTAAAAGTCACCTGAACTGCAAAGGGGAATTACCATCAATATGGTATTCATTTTTCTTTCATTACATCCTAGGGTGATAGATCTAGGAAGAGCTGTATAGGCTGATCCAGTGGCGGCTGGTGCTCAAAATGGTTTGGGGGCGCAAACAATACCACCAAAAGAAAGCTCTACTTGTGGGGAAAAAAATACATCAATTTTATTTGGGTACATCATTGCACGGCTGGGCAATTAAAGCAATGCAGTGCTGAATAGCAAAAAATTGATTCCTATCTGTGGCTGATCACAGACACTTGGCCATGCCAGCTGCAGACATATGCTGATCTGGGTGGTATACAGCTCAAATTGGCCTCGTGCATGAAATATAGGACAACTATCATCTTATCTTACCTGTCTCTATAACTAACACGCTTAAGGTAGATGTTAACTACTATGATGATCACATTTAGCTACCTAAAGCGCTGTTTATCATAACAAATGCCATTTTGGGGGAGGGGTGTTTTTTTCATGTAGTTGTGCATATTAGCACTTCTGATCTCTTGCAGCATCTTAGCAGCCACTTCCCATTTATATGCATGCCCCCCTGCACCAGCTGCGTGTTATCGGTTGGCAGGACATTTTTGTACAATGTATGTTGCAACATCCGTCTCCACCAGAAGTATGTGAAATCAGGTCACAACCCAGGAAAACAATTGGCAGAGGGGGGCATAGCATTGTCACTATAACAGGAAGTGCCTGAAAATGCAACTCCATAGAGGGATCGCTGGGTGTTATTATAATGCCAGCTGCAGATTTCACAAGATTGACAAGAACTTTTGAAATAACATTGACATAATGAAGATTGGATGAGATAGGGTGCACAGGTCACAGATACAGTCCAGCTGTGGGAACTGTCAGAATACAGATGACACACATATACATTGTCATTCATTGCTTCCTAAGGCCACTTTCACACAGGCTTTCCGATCAGGTCCGCCTATCAGTTTTTCAGGCGGACCTGATTGGACCCTTTCACCCCTATGGAGCGGAAGATGTCAGCAGAGACATGTCCACTGATACCCGCTACTATCCGGTCTGATCCTGTCTGTGAAATCCAGACAGATATAAACCCTATTTTCCATCCATCTGGAGGATCGGATCGGATGAAAATGGACAGGCGATCCGTTTTCATCTGCTCTCCCCATAGAGGAAAGCGGGGATCTGACAGATCCGTCTCAGCACAGTGAGTGGAGACGGACCTGTCATCTGCCTGCTTAGCAAAGATCAGATAACCGACTGAGCAAAAGGAGTCCCTCAGGCGGAATGCCCATGTCAAAGGACCCTATTTCTCCAAAATGTAATAAGAAAGCCTGTCCTCTTATTGGATAAGGTGATCAGTGCAGACAGACAATGCACTCATAGGACGTCTGACAAGGGATTTTTTGCAGAATCAGCAAAACAGCCATTCTGAAATGTTATTTCCCCATTCCCCTCAGGAATGCAAGCTTGATTTCAAAACAAAGACTTTCCCAGCTGTGTGGGTTGGTGGCACATAAACATGACTTTGGGTGGAAAAGGAAGTGATGGAGCCTGGGATGGATGGATGGTGGGTGAGCAGAGCCCATGTACACTCACTGAAGTCCCTCATGCAGCAGAAAGTTTCTTTGCTCCACAAGTGAGGAGCTCAGCCATGCACTGCTGCTGGGGAAAGGGGATGGGAGTCCGTTGTGTGCAGCTCACTCACCACATCACCAACACATACCATGGCATGCACACAACACACTTTTTTTACAGTAATAGATCAGACACAAATCACAGATCAGCCACCAGACACTGGCAGGGATGGAGCCTGGGATGGATGGATGGTGGGTGAGCAGAACCCATGTGCTCTCACTGACGTCTCTCATACAGCAGAAAGTTTCTTTGCTCCACAAGTGAGGAGCTCAGCCAAACACTGCCTCTGGGGAAAGGGGATGGAGGTCCGTTGTGTGCAGCTCACGCACCACATCACCAACACATGCCATGGCATGCACACAACACACTTTTTATTACAGTAATAGATAAGACACAAATCACAGATCGGCCACCAGACACAAAAAGTCATTAAAAGTGACACAAAGCACTTTACAGGCTACACAGGACTCTGGAAGTAGTTTGCATTTGCATGCAGGTCAGAGGGGGTTAAAGTCTGTCTGAACAGAACTATGGGGGGAGGGTCCCAATGAACGGACAGTCCCGGTGTTGTGAAACCTATTTCAGCACAACACCAGGATACACAGTTAGTTACAGAGGCAGAGCCGCAGAGCATTCATTTTGACAGCAGCATGGGAAGTACAAATGTGCAGACAACAACCAGTTCCCCTGTCTGTCAGTGCAGGCACCCTCTGTCCCCTGTACACAGCCCGCATCTACCTTTGTTCACCTTCATGGTCAGTGGGAGGTGATGAAGATGTTGATGAGGAGGAGTTAAATGTCCAGTGTGTCCCCGTATGTCTTCCTATCTGTTACTTGCCATATTGTGTTCTCCCATTCGCTCAACCATCAGATCCTCCCACCCAGACACTCAGTCCTTTGTCCTGTCTGATCCCACAGTTAGGACTCCAAGGCACACAGGGTGAAGACAGGCAGAGGTAGATGAATCTTCCGAATCTCCCCATACATCCTCCCCCCTGCCCGGCCATCTAATACCGTTGCTTCTTCTCTTGCCCAATCAGGACTCAGGAGCTGCTTCCTGATTGGCCGGGAGGAGGATCAGTGTTGCAACAGTACATATTCATTCGCTGTAGCAACAACCTGGGTGAGATTGGGACACAGTGCTCTGCTCCCCAAACCCACCCTATTTTGAAGTCTATTAGAGCCTCCGGCGCTAATCATGTGCTTCAAAATACACACCCCATCATCCCTGCAATGGTAATTCATACGCCCGGCATCTTGAAAGGGGCCAGGCGCATGGATAGGGAGGGCAGCGGCAGTGTTGGGGGGGTGGCGCTCATGTGCCCTTGATGCACGGGCCGCCCCTGGGCTGAACATTGAAAAGCACTTGCTCATTTTGTCTGGCTTAAGCCAGAATCTCTTCTTTTAGGGAGAAATTTGTAATACAGCAGATGATATCTCTGGGGGGTGCCGAGTCAGGAGCCCTTGGTCTCAGCACTCTGTGCACTCTGTCAAATTCAGTGGGGGATTCAGATGATCTTTCTAACAGATTGTTAAACATGGAGCAGAGGGCTGATCTGATTTGCTCAGTAGTTATAGATTCTGGAATCCCTCTTACTCTAACATTATGTTTTCTCCCCCTGTTGTCCAAATCTTCCATATGTCTGTTTATTGCAATCAGTTGTTGGTTATGTGTGATGGAGACTTCTTCAAGTCTCTTAATGGCTTTTTCTCTATGTCTTCTCACTCTCTCCCCAGGCACCATTTGCTCTTTCAGAGCAAGGATGTCTGCCTTCAAGTCAGTAATGGCTGCAGAAAACAAGTTTTTAATATCTGCAGTGATCACCATCATGTCTGTATGTGTTAGAGGGTGCTCTGGTAGTGCGGGGTCTCTTACCAGCTCATCTGATGCCACCAGAGACTCCTCGTCATACTTGTCTTCTTCTTTATGTGCCTTAGCTCGTGCCATCTTGGACCCTGCCATGCTTCTCTTCCCCTAAGACTGGGATTTGAAGATATCGGCAATCTGCTTGGATTTTGGGGTCCCTGATGTGCGAGGGTAGTTATGCTGAGAATTAGCTTTAGTAATTCTGCCCATTCTGCTGAGATGTTGAGCTGCTGTCACAGGGAGAACTGCTACAAGCTCCTGAGCTCCGTTCTCAGGCTGCCATCTCTCACCACGCCAAGCCACGCCCCCGTCATCTTAATCCTTTTGCCCATATGCATCTATCCAAATGGACCACACCTTATCAAACTTTTTAGAACAGTTTCTGCTTTCATAGGTAATTTATACAAGGGAGTACCGAGTTGATGGTCTTCTTCCATTTGTCAAGCGTGGGAGGCTCAGAAGACTTCCACCTCAAAAGGATCTCCCGTCTTGCATAAAAAAGGGCGTATCGGAGAAAAAGATTTGTATATCTATCTGCCTCCACGTCCTCCATATGGCCTAATAGGAGAAAGAGGGGGTCAAGACATAATGAGGTATCACATAAGTAACTTAGTACCTGAGTCACTGATTCCCAAAAGGAATTGAGCACCGGGCAGGACCAAACCGTATGAAAGAATGTACCAGTAGAGACAGCACACCTCCTACACATTGAGTCAGCTTGGGGGTATATACTAGCAAGCCATTGATATGGATAAATCGGTCTCTGGCCAAAATCACAAAGGTGACATAGGCAGATACACAATCCTCCCAATCCTCTTCAGTGAGCTCAGGGATGTCTGCATGTTAGTGTTGATATAAACAAACAGATTTAGTGTCATAGGCCAGAGACAGGCGGAGATAGAGGGAAGACAGTGATTTCCCCATCAAAGGGGAGACAAGGAAACGTTCTATCATAGACTCCAGGGTTGTAGGCTCAGGGAACTGTGCCCTAAGGGCATGTTTAGTTGGCAATATCTAAACCTCATGGATCTTGTCATAAAATAAGTTGCACATTTTTTAATGCATTTCTCATCTGTTTTTTTCATGTGGCATAATGTGTGTTTACATACACTATACAATCTGATGGGACACACTTTCTATCCAATCACCCGGTATTCAAACAGGCAGACCCTTGCACTACATCAGGGGTGTCCCGTGGGATGCATGCGGCCCCAGGGAATTTTTTTTTAAAACAATTCATTTTTATTTGTTTATAAATGGCCCCAGGGAAATTAACATGCAGCCTGAGCTTGTCAAAAGAGACCCTGGGGAAGACAGGAAAATGCACGCTTGGAGAAATGCCAGGGGGGTGCTGTGAAAACTTAGTTGATGGGTGAAGGTGGGCTAATGAGGTCAGCTTGTTAACTCCTCCTTAGTGCCCATTCACACAGGGGCGACTTTCGCTCCGACTTGAGTCGCCTCAATTCGCCCCAAGTCGCTTGACATTTGAAATCCCATTGAAATGAATGGGAGCCGTCTTAATGTACACTACTGAAGTTGAAGGTTCCTGTACTACTTCTAGGGGACTTCTATCTGACTTGTGCCCATAGAATTGAATAGAAGTCACCTCCAAGTCAGATCCCCATCTACATGGGTGACTTTACAGTTAAAATAAAAGACTTTATCCAGGGCAACCCCTTCCTTCCCTGCTCCGATTGGCCACAGGCAAAGTCGCCTGGCAGGAAGTCACGTTGTAAGTCACCCGAAGTCGCGTTGAAAGTCACGCTGAAAGTCGCACTGAAATCACCTAGCAAAGTCACGCTGAAGTCAGGTTGCCCCTGTGTGAATGCAGCCAATCATCTGTCTCTGTCTGTATACCAGGGAGTCTCTGTAGCTTTCTAAGAAATATAGCAAAAGCCAAGTGTAAGGCCTTGTTCTCAGAATCAAAGAAAGCTTGTATTTTTTCTACAACTGAGGTACATTAATAGTATATTGCTACACAGCTGTATTTTAGAAAAAACAAGGTGAACTTAGCCTTTACGGTTATATATTTGGCAATGAAATGGCTAAGACACTTCAAACACAATGCTGCAATTCTGTTATCCTATTAATTTTATATCAATGGTTATGCTTATCTAAATATACGTACATGTTCATCATGCTGTTTTGGAAAATGTTCTCTTCTCAGGATGGTCCAAAGACTGTCTTCAGGAGTGGGATATATTCTTATACCTTGCTATCCCCAGCACACTGATGCTTTGCGTTGAATGGTGGAGCTTTGAAATTGGAAGCTTTTTAGCAGGTTGGTTTCTACATTCAATGAATACTTTCATTCAGCTCTGTTTGCTGTATTTCCTTTGTCCTTACACTCTTTGGCTCTCTTTACTGGCTCTTGACGCAGCATCACCTTTATAGGTTCAGGTAGCCTATCCACCTGCAAGGACTTTTTAAGTCTGCCAAGACTTCATTGCTCTCAGAAGGTGAAACATTGCTAATGTTTATGTAAATACTATGAATGGGGAGGAAAAATCTCCAAAAACAAGGAAGCCAGCATGACTGGGGCCCTTTTGGTCGTGTACTAATGGTGATGTTAAAGTGTTTGTTAAGCCACTTTATAAAAAGTTCCCATCTGCTCTGTATGATAACAAGAAGTTGCCCTGTGTCTGTGTTATAACATATATATACTTCTTTGTATAGATATCACACCTTCTTAATAGGATCAGTTGTTGTTTTGTGCTTTTCTCTCTCACCTCAGAGTTCCTGAGGGTGGGGCTGAGCACTGCTGCTGACATCAGCTGGAGAGAGAGAGAGTTGTGCTGTGTTATCTATATAGATAAGAATATTTCTGATATAACACTGACACCGGGTGAACTTCTTCTTCTAATACAGAAGAATAGGAGCTTTTAGAGTTAATTATTAGAGCAGAGAGGAGAAGCTACGAGAGGAAGAGGGAAAGGGGAGGAAGGGAGAGTTGAAGACAGGCACACAGGAGATAGGAGAACTGGGAGTGACATAGCCTGCATAGACCGCGGGGCTCTCAGGATAAGGGGAGTCAGCACTCAGGGAGGAAGTCATGACCTGGCATTATCAAACAGATATTTTATGGGATACAGAGGGATCATTTAAAAAGCAAAAGCATCATGCTGCTAATTGCACATTAAAGAGACAGGAGCAGCATTTTTTTTTGGGGTTAACAAACGCTTTAAGTGGCTTCCAGATAGAAGAACTCTGACAGGAATAACTTGAAAAAGGCTTAACAGTAATGAAAAGTCCACGCAACAAGTGCACAGTGGGGTTAAATAGATCTGAGCTAATTGGGTATTCCTGAACAGGCGATGTAGCAATGCTCAGTGGTATGCGGCATGAGTACGGTAATGTCTTATGAACCAGATGGCAAACTGTGTTAGCTAGAGTCTTGCTTAGCTTTGTGGTGCAGATTGATTGGTGGGTTGAGAACCCTCTCACCAATCCTGCGCTTCTGTTGTGGGTACTGCTGACAAAGGGGCCTCTCATGGATTGATGGCTTGACTCCAGGGAACCCGCTCTGTATGGCTGTAGATGCAGATGAAGACTGGTGATCCTGCTCTGTGTGGTTCTTCGGTCTTCATCTGCTGATGATTCTGCTGCTCTAGCCATACTGGAAAGCTAGTGCCTGTGGACTCAGCATTCTAGCCTGTCTGTTCGCTTCCTTCCCCAGTCTGGCCCCAAGTTCCCCTCTCTACGTGACTCTTAGGGTGAGAAGAGCAGACTGACAGAGGTCCTTACTCCTCAGAATCCTGGGCGTAAAAGCCACAAGCTTTCTTGGGCAGAACATTGAAAGATCCACTCTACTCCTCCTGGTGTCTCCCGGTTTATTAAGATCTGCAGTTCTACACACACCTTGCCGAGTGCAGCAGTCTCTCCAAGGGACTACATGTCCCAGTGTGCAATGCAGCAGCCCAATGTCCTCTTCCTCCTGCTCCTCCTCAGAAAGTCAATTCCTGCATTATAGAGATGCCACTTTGGAATAAATCTCCCATAATCCCAAGTGCTCTGCATTACAGTCTATGACATTGCTTGGCTAGCTCTCCTATTCCCTGACTGGTCCTTTGCTCTGCTGCAAGAAAAGGAGGGCTGAGCTGGATGAAGAAGTCTCACATAGAACTGCAGCATAGCTAGCATGAAAAGAGGATTTTACACAGGCTGCTCTGGCTGCCAGCGTAACAGTGTAGGTGGGAAAGGGGAAGGCATAAGAATCGGCAGCTACATGGAACAAAGAATCAAAATAAACTGCGCTACTATGTGAATATATACATTAAACAAGTTAAATTGAAGCAGCAACTTCACTGTACAGTACTGTACTCAATCACTTTTAAAAAACAGAAAATAATAAGTGGTGTGCTGTCCCTTGAAATAGCCCTAATCTATTTGGCTATACCATATTCTCCTTACTGCAACAAATTATAGTGATAAATACATAGAAAACTTGCAATACAAAATGTATTAATAATTAAGGGTGCTCCCAAATAATAAAAATGATTAATTGTTCAAGTGTCCGTATGTGATAACGTGCAGTTCGTACAGAGGTAAAACTTTTTCGGTAAGTTTATTAAAGATGAAAAACACACTTACATCAATCACGTGATCAATGCGCTAGGATTAGATTCCTTGCTTAGCTACATGGAACAGCTGGTAGCAGGCTACATAGGTTTGTAAAGTTGCTAGTTGTTCGCCTTTAAAAGAAAAAGGATATAATAGTAATACTTAGAAAATAAACCAAAAAGTTTTTGTGTGAAAAATCGTTTTGACTCATATTTCCTGTTTATTAGCCATCAGTGCTCCTTGGATTATTTAATCACATGGTTAAATATTTGTGAAGTAATTGAATGTTGTATGAACTGTAGACCAACTACTGACACTTTGATCTTATTTTTTAGGGCTTATTAGTGTTGTGGAACTAGGAGCACAAGCCATTATGTTGGAGTTGGTAACATTGGCTTCCATGGTATGATGGTCACTTTACTATTTATGCACCCTAACACTTTTAAATCTCCTTAGGATGACACTGCTCTTTTAAAATGAAACTCCAGGCAAATATAAAATCATTCTGAGCTGTATACTGTATAGTACAGAACTGTATTCATGAATACATCATTTAATGTATTTTGCTTTCAATACGTTTTTATTGAGTTTTACCAGAGAAGAGTACAAAATAGTCAGCAGACAATGGTACCCCTTACAGCAAATGCCAAGTTAGATCTCTTTATAGAATTGTAACTGTGAGAACTGGAAGTATAACTTCAAGGCATTGTGGTACCAACAATTTATGCTAAACGTCTAACTAAATCAAATGTCGGGGCAATGACATCCAAACAGCGACACCCCAACTGGGAAATAACTGTGTCATGGCTCTACGGCCATCCCCTCAACACTCTGGAGAAATATCTTATGCGAGTAGATTTTCCAGCATAATAAATGATGGGGTACATTATGTAACAAATAACTATGAAGGGAGAGTTGGAGACAGACAGAAAGGGGGCAATGGAAGAGGAAAGGGGGGAAGAAATCAAGATGAGGATGGAGAGGGAACAGGCAATTAGTGACCGTTTGGGTGTTTCCTGGCCACAGAAGTATAGTAGGTATTCACTGGGAACTGCTCTTATGGGACTATATTCAAAACCATATACTTAGCCCATGATTCCCACGTGGATTCAAATTTTTTCGTGGTATTTGGGAGCACACTCACTTTATTTTCCTGGGCCATGATAGTAGAAACTCTTCTCTTTGCAGATAGGACCGAGACATAGGGAAGTTTCCATGCTCCGGCTATTGTAAGTTTAGCACCCAAGAGTATGAAAAAGATAAGGCTTTGCATGCTCCTAGATGCCTTTTCTACTAGGAAGTTGAGAAGGGCAATAGTTGGAGATATCGGGATGGGGAGACCTGAGATCTTCCTAAGGAGGGAGAAAATTATGATCCAGAGGGTCCTAATTTTAGGACAGTCCCACCAGATGTGAATCATATCACCTTTGCAAGTGCAGCCCCTAAAGCATAACAGAGAGAGGATGTTGGATACATTTTAGCCAGTTTGGAGGGTACCAGATACCACCCAGACATTACCTTAATATTCGCTTTAGGACCCCTTTAAAGGTCCTAAAGAAATTCATGTGCCAAACCTCTAGGCCCCATTCTTGTGCAAGATCATGTTCCCAAGCTAACATGTAAGAAGCTGTCTCCTGCACAGATGAGAGTGCTGCATAGATTATCGAGATCCCACTTCTCTGAACCATGGCTCGAACAAAACGTTGTTCGTATGCTGTGATAACCTGCCCTTCTGGCTTCACTGACCATAATTTACATAGGAAATTAGATATTTGGATGAAGTGAAAATTTTCTGATGTGGGCATATCTAATTTGCTAACAAAGAATGCTTTGGTCAGAGGGCCTGAAGGGCGCAGGAAATGTCCGATCCTAAATAGCCCCTTGTTCAACCACCAGCCATAGGCCCTAATTTCCGTCCCCGGGGGGAATTGGGTGTTCCTGAACAAGTGTGCTAGAGGGGTGAGAGACAAAATTAATGTAGGGATATTTTGAGTTTGTCCCAAAGGGAAAAGTAGTGTGAAAGAGTAGGAGCTATTATAGGGGGTCTCTCCTGTTTGGGGCACCATAGGAGAAAATTGAGTGTGAGGTGCGGAACTGCTCCTCTTTCCAAGAAAACCCATCCTGGAAGTGCAACACGGGAATAGGCCACTGAAATTTGTGCCAGTTTAGCCGATTGAAAATACCAGGCTAGGTTGGGCAAGCCCAGTCCTCCTTGGTTGTGTGGTCTAAATAGAAATGACTTTGATAGGCGATGACCTTTCTTACCCCAAATAAAGCTAATCATTTTAGATTGAATGTGTTTCAAATGGTCTTTAGTTATCCGAAATAATAAAGATCGGAAAAAACATAGAATACGGGGAAGTAGAGTAAGTTTGACTGCATTTACCCGACCCAGCCAGGAGAGGTTTAAATTAGTCCAGTTATTGAGGTCTTCTATCAGATTTTTGAATAGAGGAAGGTAATTAGCTGTGTATAAGAGTTCTATTTTAGGTGCCAAATTAATTCTCAGGTAAAGGATTGTAGATTCGCTCCAAGAAAATATGAAACTATCTTTACAGGTGTGAGGTATTAGCTCTTGGGTGAATCAGCTTCCCTGGGTTGAAGACAGTTCAGACAACAGTTTCTTAACCACTTCCCGACCGCGTCGGTACATTTACTGTGGCAGTGTGGCTCGTTATTGCGAACATAAACGGCGATTCACCCATGCGCGATTTTCAGGCGAGCGCGTCCGCTGCCCACTCCGTGAGCATGGCCGCGGGTTGGACAGACTGGATGTCCGCTGGTGACCCACGATCGTCTGTTACAGAGGTAGAACGGGGAACCGCCATTGTAAACACGGTGGTTCCCCGTTCTGACAGGCGGCATGACAGATCTACTGATCCCTGTACTCAGGATCAGTTAGATCTGTAAGACCCCTGGCAGCCCAGCCCCCATACAGTTAGAACGCACACAGAGAACACAGTTAACCCCTTCATTGCTCCCTGCAAGTTAACCCTTCCCTGCCAGTGACATTTATACAGTAATCAGCATTTTTTTTCTTAGATCTGATCGCTGTATAAATGTTATGTCATGGTCCCAAAAAAGTGTCAAAAATGTCTGACATGTCCGCCGCAATATCGCAGTCCCGCTAAATATCGCAGTTCCCCAATATTACTGGTAAAAAAAAATAGTGAAAACGCCATAAATTAATTCTCATGGTTTGTAAACGTGGCAACGTTTGCGCAAACCAAACAATATACGCTGAATGCGATTTTTTTTTATCACAAATATGTAGAGGAATATATATCGGCCAAAACTGATAAATAAATGTGTTTTTTAATATTTTTTTTTTTGACGTACATTATAGCAAAATTAAAAAAATATTGGTTTTTTTTTTTCAAAATTGTCACTCTTTTTTTGTTTATAGCGGTGATCAGAAGTGATGCGGAGGTGATCAAATACCACGAAAAGAAATCTCTATTTGTGGGAAAAAAAGGACGCCAATGTTGTTTGGGTACAACGTTGCACGACCGCATAATTGTCAGTTAAAGCAACACAATGCTGAAATGCAAAAAGTGCTCTGGTCATTAAGGGGGAAATCCTTCCGGGGCTGAAGTGGTTAAAAAATGTATTGATAAAAGGTTGCAAGTAAAAATAAACAAAACAGCAAAATAAATCCTTGCCTCTCCAGCTCTAACTAAACATCAACATTCCTTACTGAGCGCTGTTGGGCTTTTCCCAGACACCCGCAAAACAAAGTTATTGTAAACCTTTTCTTTAGTCCAAAAGCCAAAGCTCTGTGTGTGAGCTTTCATTGGCTGATCGCTTTCAGAGTCCCAGAGCAGAGAAAACATTGCTCTCTTCCTGGTTTATTTAACCAACACCTGAGAGTGGACACCAGTGGACCACAAAATCCGGTCCAGAACCAGCCCTGCCAAGATGGCTGGCAAAACCCGGGCTGGACTCCGCTTCAGTCCAATCCAAGTGAACATATGCGAGGTGACACATAGCGTCCATCTATCACCTCACCTTGCATACCATCACACAGGCTATTCGCTAAGGAATTTGATCATAAGATATTTAGTGCTTGAGACTTGCTATAGTTTACTTGTTGGCCTGATACTCTACTGAATTCTTGCAGAAGTTGGCAGACATTTGGGAGAGAGATCAAAGGGGAAGTAAAGGATAATAAGATATCATTGGCGAAAAGTGCACATTTGTGGACATGAGACCCACATTGTACACCATGAATGTCAGGATGACTCCTAATGGATGAAGATAATGTCTCTATCGCAATTGCAAAAAAATTTGGGGATAGGGGGCATCCCTGTCTGGTTGTTCTAGAGATTTGATATGCTTCAGAGTAATAGCCTTTCATTCGTACTTGGGTTATAGGGGAAGAGTATAAGGTGGAGATCACATTTAAGAAGGAATTGCCAAAACCCCAACGTCTTAGTATTTCTAGGAGATATGGCCAAGATACTGAATCGAAAGCTTTGCAAATATCCAGTGACAATAGGAAACCTTCTTGAGCATTTTTACTGCCATCCCATCTAGAGTTTAGAAGAGAGATTATGTCAATAGCCCCCCTAATTTGATTGGGGCCCTGTCTACCAGGTATGAGGCCTACCTGATCTCTATGAATATAAAGGCTAATAAATGTTGCTATTCGATCAGCAAAGATCTTAGTTAGAATCTTCAAGTCATTATTGATTAAGGAGATGGGCCTGTAGTTACCTACTCAAGAAGGAATGAGTGGGACTTTAACCACTTCAGCCCCGGAAGGATTTCCAGCTTTAGGACCGGAGCCCTTTTTGCGATTCGGCACTGCGTCGCTTTAACTGACAATTGCGCGGTCGTGCGGCGTTGTACCCAAACGAAATTTGCATCCTTTTTTTCCCACAAATAGAGCTTTCTTTTGGTGGTATTTGATCCCCTCTGCGTCATTTCTGATCGCCGCTATAAACAAAAGAAGAGCGACAATTTTGCAAAAAAACCCAAATTTCTTACTTTTTGCTAGAATACAAATCCAAAAAAAAAATATAAAAAAACATTTTTTTTCACCGTTTTTGGCCGATTTATATTCTTCCTCATATTTGCGATAAAAAAAATCGCAATCGGCGTTTATTGATTGGTTTGCGCAAAAGTGGTCGCGTTTACGGATGATGAGAATTCATTTTTGGGGTTTTTATTTTTTTTTTATTTTT
>BLSH010231583.1:15894-37903 GCA_018402905.1 Glandirana rugosa
GAGTTGCGACGAGCGGAAACGCCGCCCGATGCCAATGTCTGATACCTCACGTGAATGTACAACAAGATCCAAAAAGTTCTATATTCTTATTCTTATGACATGGGAGATAATGATAATGATACATATGACAACGAGATAAGACTATATGTGGAACAGAGGTACTAAGACATAAACTACTACCGAAAAGTCAACGTACATAGGAAGTTTTAAAGAGAAACCTTTTATTTCCTTAATGTTTTTTTTATTTAACGTTAACTACCTAACCCCGGTACATACTACGTAGTATGTTAAAAATAACATAATGGAAATAGTTTTATTGTACTGATATTGCGCTCACAGTGCGCGTTATCGCAGCCGCCGTCGTATGACGGCGTTTTGCGATAACGAACCACTTTGTCGCCGTCAGATGCCGATCGGCGGTCGGCAAGTGGTTAATTGAAGCAATATGGTGGATAATAAATTGATGGATGTAGTGAAAATTGATTGTTTATTGGTAGGCACATAAAAAGGATATACATAAATACAATTCATCTTATAGTCATGTTATTTTGATAAAGGTAATACAATAAAAATTGTATGATGCATCATACATGGCCCCAATCCATCAATTGCAATTTATTTTTTTTGTAATTCCTTTATTTTCCAAAGAGAAATTTTGAAGGATACATGCAACTGAAAAGCCATCATCAAATACAGAATCATGGAGACAAGGTGTATATCAGAATAGAGCAACAGTATACATAGTAATAGTAATAGAGGGTACAGTATTCTTATTCTTATATCTTGAAAAACCTAGAACAACATGTAAGTGCACTCCATAGTCTGTAACCGTAGCCCGCCGCAAAGGCGAGCAGCGTTGAGCACCCAGGTGCCTAGCTGAAGGCTGCTCGTCCAACTGGTCCTCCCACTCCGACAGCCCCATCAACCGTTCTGAACCAAAAAAAACCCCAAAAACCTTATTATGAAATGACCCCAGGGTTGATTAACGTCCAGGGAGAGGCAGAGACACCCAGCCCCAGCGGCCGAAGGACCCGGAGGAAGACCACCAGATATCCCCCCAACGCAGCCAGGACCCCACCCACCTCCAGGACTAGCCGCCACAGAGCGGGAGGGTGAGAGAAATATGAAACTACAGAGCAGAGTGGAAGTATAATATAGCAGAGACAAAAAGTAAAAAGGATATAGTGGGAATTGTGTGTCGCCCGCCTAGGACCCCCCGCTGTCACGCCGATCCAGTGGCTCAGCGCGGCATTCCGCCAGATAGGCGTCTGTATAGACAAAGTACTGCCAGGGCCGCCAGGTCTCCTGAAAGGCCTCCTCCCTGTCATTCAGGGTGGCAGTCAGGTCTTCCATATTTCTCAGGTCATTGACCTTCGAGAACCAAAGTGCCAGAGAGGGAGGGAGCTCCGACTTCCAACAGAGAGGGATACATGCCTTAGCCGCATTCAGCAGCTGCATTGTTAAGGAAGTTTTGTACTTCTTGATGGGAAGGTCTGTCAAGTGTAATAAACACGCCAGTGGCTTGTCTTCCACATCCACGCCAGTCAGGTTTTTTATGGTGCGGGTCACCCCCTTCCAAAAGGGACGCAGTTTTGGACAGTCCCAAAAGATGTGGAGCATTGTGCCTTCCCCCTCCACATCTCCAGCACCGCTCCGAAGTCCGAGGGAAGAACCGATGCAGAACCGTTGGCACTCTGTACCATCTTGTAAGAATTTTGTAACAGGATTCTTGAATCCTGGTAGCTATGGAGGATTTATGGGCAAAGTGCAGTATTTTCTCTCTCTCTGCAGCAGTCAACTGAACACCCAGATCCTCTTCCCATTGAAGAAGGAATGGTGGCTGAAAATCGGCTCGGGGCTGAGTCAACAAGGTATACAGTAAGGAGAGGCCGTGGCGAACGGGCTCCCCGGAGCGGCATATCATCTACAGTGTAGTCAACTGTCTGAAGCCTCCCGGGGTCCTCTGGGACCTCCGCAAGAAGGCCCGGAGCTGGAGACCACTGAGAAAGTCCAAGGGAGGACTGACCACCGCTGAACCCGCAACATCAGAAAGGGAACCATCAGTTTTGAGAAAGTCCGAGAAATAAGTACGGTTCACTGCCCTCAGCCGCTGGAAAGCTGGATTGTGAAGGCCCGGTTCAAAGTCTGGGTTGTCCAGGACCGGGATCATAGGCAATGGGTATGGGGAGACTGAGGTGTGTCTGAAGGCCTCCCTGGCAACAGCCAGGGTGCCCCCAAGAGTTGGGTGGTCCACTATTCCACGGGAAGGGAGGAGCGGATCCACGGCTAGCTTTTCGCCATGCCTACTGAGTCCTCCAGCTCCATGGCAACCCAGTGCTTGGCGTCGGCATGGCAGAACCAGTCCACCAGCCTAACCAAGTGAGTCGCCCTGTAATACGCCCTCATGTCTGGGAGGCCTACAACCCCCCGAGCTTTGGGCAGGTGAAGAATGGTAAGCCGGATCCTGGGCTGGCGGTGGGACCATACGAATTCATGGAATAGAACTTCAATCCTCTTGAAGAAACGGGACGGGAGCCAGATGGGTAACGCCTGCATGATGTACAACATTCTAGGGAGGACAGTCATCTTCAGGGCGCTACATCTGCCAAACCATGTCAGCGCCAGTGAATGCCAGCGGAGTAAATCCATCTTTACTCGGGCCAGTAGAGGTACAAAGTTTGCAGAGTATAGGGCCTTTACGTCGCTGGTAATGTCTACCCCTAAATAGCGTATAGAGGAGTTAGCCCAACACAGAGGGTAGGCCGCTCTCAGGCGGTCCACCACAAATGCGACAATGAACCATACTCCCTCAGCAACCGAAGAACTCTCGGAAGGGACGTGTCGGGTGAGGTCAGGAAGAAAACAAGGTCGTCTGCAAAGGCAGCGACCTTATGTGAGCCAGAGCCCTTCCGAAAGCCCTTCATCTCCTGGTCCGACCTCAAAGTACAGAGAAAGGGTTCGAGCGCCAAAATAAAAATAAGGGGAGACAACGGGCAGCCCTGCCGGATACCATTGCGAATGCCGAAAAAGTCTGATCTGGTCTCGTTGACCCTAATCGCTGCCGAGGGGTCAGAGTAGAGGGACATGATCCATCCAAGCATCGACGCGCGAAGGCCCACATGTTCCAACGTGGCTTTGAGAAAAGACCAGTCGAAGACCTTCTCCGCATCGGTGGAGAGTAAGAGCAAGGATCTCCGCTCCAATCTGGCCACGTGTATCAGGTTTAGTACCCGGATGGTATTGTCCCTCGCCTCTGGTTGAGGGACAAATCCTGCCTGGTCACGGTGGATCAATCCCGGTATGTGCGGCAACAGCCTGTTTGCCAGAACCCTCGCTAACAGCTTCAGGTCTGTGTTCAGGAGGGCAATGGGGTGGTAACTGCCACATTGTTGAGGATCCTTTCCCTCCTTAGGGATCAGGGATATGTAGGCTCTCAGGGAGTCCGCAGGGAAAGATTGTCCATACGGGATAGTGTTAAGCGCTTCCACTAAGGGGCCAGACAAGGTCTCAAAAAAGGTCTTATAGTAGGCAGGGGTCAGCCCATCCGGGCCAGGGGCCTTCCTGGGCTTCGCATCCGCCAAAGCCGCGGCAAGCTCCTCAACAGAAATTGGTTGCTCAAGTTCCTCCCGGATACCGGGATCTAGGGTAGGCATCCCCGAGGAGACCAGGTACTCCTGCATTGCCATGTTTTCTGCCTCGGGTGGAGCCGCAGAAGCGGAGTCCACCAGGTTGTACAGTTTTTCAAAAAAAGTGCGGAATTCCCCTGCTATGTCAGAGGACAGCGACAGTTTCTTACCCAACCCAGTTTGCACGCAAGGAATGTAGGTCCCCGGGCGCGGCCTTCTGAGCACCCGTGCCAAGAGAGCACCTGGTTTGTTGGAAAATTCGTAGAAGCCTCGTTTGACCCAGGCCAGTTTCTGTTTTGTTTTAAAGAGAAGCTCACAAAGCTCCTCCCAAACCTTCTGAAGGTCCCGAATGGACCAGAGATTTCTTGTGGGCACGCTCAAGGACCCGCAATCTCATGAAAAGATCCTCCATCTGTTGTACGCGCTCTCTCTTGCGGCGTGCCCCCCATCTAATCAGGGCTCCCCGCACCACTGTTTTATGTGCTTCCCAGAGCACGAGGGAGTTGGTGACCGAGCCAGTGTTTGTAGCGAAATAATCCCGCAAAGTGGACAAAACGTCTTGACGAATCTCCTCAGACTGGAGGAGGGTCTCATTCAACCGCCAGTTCAATAGAGGTCGGGCCAGGTGATCGAGCCTAAGTATGGCATGAATGGGCGCATGGTCCGAGAGGGACACTGTGCCGATGGATGTGTCTGCTACCTTGTCAAGATGCTGGTGCGGGATCAGAAGGTAGTCCAGCCTGGAGTAGATATGGTGCACCTGCGAAAAAAGGTGTAGTCCCGGTGACAGGGATGCTGAATCCTCCAAGGATCCACCAAGTGAAGCAGTTGTAGCTCTGCTTTAATTTTGCAGAGTACGGTATAGGGGAGGTGTGAGGCGCCCCTCGAGACGTCTAGGAGGGGCTCCATGGCAAAGTTCAGATCGCCACCCAACACCAACAAACCCTCAGAGAAGTCCAGGAGCTCAGGAAGAAGCCTACGCAGAAATAGTGTGTGGTCTTTATTGGGCAGGTATAGATTAGCCAGGGTGACCCGCACACCTGATAGTAGACCCCGAAGGAGAAGAAAACTGCCCTGTGGACCTATCTGTTGCGCCTCCAAGACCCAAGGAACGGATCTGGCAAAAAGTATGCTAACCCCTTTGGACTTGGAGACTGGGGAGACACTGTGGAATGCCATGGGGAAGGCTTTGTTTGTGAGCTCCGGAATATGGTCTCCTTTAAAGTGCGTCTCTTGTAGAAAGGCTATCTGCGAACCCTCTCTCTTCAGGAAGGAAAGGAGCTATGATCACCTCTCCGGCGTATTGAGACCCCTTATATTGAGGGATGTAATTTTGAGGAGACCCATATGGCAGGCTGTAGCCTACTGCAGGCTAGCCGGTAATGAGTGAGTGGAGCCTCGGGAAGGGCCCCTGGAGAAGGAGAAGAATAAGAAAGGGAGACGGAGTGGGGAACAGAAAAAGAAACAAAAAAAAAGGGGGGGGGAAGAGAGGGGGGGAGAGAGAAAAAAGAAAAAGGGGGGGAGAAAGAAAGGAAAGCGGGAGGGGAGAAAGGAATGTAGAGTATAAACTAAATTACTATCAAGGCTACCAGCCTATGCGTTCCGGTATCGCCCAAGGGCGAGTATCCCGGATCAGGACCTACTGAGGGGGTGGGTGTAGGGATCTGTCCAGAACAACCCAGACAGTTATCTAGTAAAAAAACTGTATCAGGAAGAATGGAGATGCCAGACTCAGAGGACCAGTCAGACATGTGTCACATTAAGAGAGAAGCCTGAACAAAATTACCGCAACTATAGAAAAACTACCGGGTCAGAATGTGAGCGGGGCCGGCAGCCTAATGCCAGGACTGAACACACCCCGCCAGGGAAGCTAAACAAAGACCTAGAACACTCAGGTACAGTATACATTTCTTAACACAGTAAACTTTAACCGATTAATCGGAGCAGAGTAACGTAACCCCCCCTGCCCCCCCAACCCATGCCAAACTCCACCATAACAGTACAATATCATTGAAATGACCGGCCCCATCTAAACCCCAACCAGCCCCTCGCCCATCCAAGCTGCGGCCCCATTTAAGGACCCCCTCCCCAGAGCCAAGGCACCGAGCCCGTCCCCCACAGCCCCCCCACCACCAAGGCGGCGCGGCAGCCAAGGGGTGACCGGGGGCACGGGCGGCAGCGCGGGGCCCGGCCCCCGCCGGGGCATCCGACCCCAGGCCACGTGCCCTCCTGTGAAAGGAAAAAAGTTAGAAACAATCGTCAGCAAACAATCATCAAACAATACATCATTACTGTTAACAGTAGGAATATCCTAGGCATCCCAGAATACAGTGGGGCTGTGCATGAAAATTTAACAGCCCAAAGGAAAAAAAACGGTAATGCCAGGGGGAGCAGGGGCAACGTCTGGGGCACTACCTGCTTCAGGGACAGGGCCTACTCAGGACCACCAGAACCAGTCAGTCAGCGGTGGTCTCTACTACATGCACGGAGGGGGGCCGAGGGAAGGGGGGCAAAACCCAGGAACCGCGGCGGCATTGTAGGCCCCGAGAGATGGCCATGACCTCGGCCCCAGTCCAAACGTAAAAGGGGGGAGGGGGGAAAAGGCAATATGAAGAAGACACAAAGTACTTCAGTTCGATCCTCACGATTGAGACAGCTCCTGAACAATCCGGGATTGAAAGGGAGCATAGAAGAAAAAAGGGAATCCGCTTGTCATCAGACAGAACAAAACGGGCGGAGTGGCGCTGACCAGTCCTTCCTGATCTACATGAGACAAAGGGATGGTGTCTGAAAGTAGAATCTGTCCAGGACCACAGAGGGCAGTGTCCGCAGCCTGGGATAGAGAGAGTAACAGCCAGGGCAACCTGGGAGTACACAGTCAAACGACACTCTCACCAGGTAATTGGCGTATGGTAACAAGAAACGCTTCCTGATGACCCGATGTCTTACCTGGGCCTGCAATGTTCCCAGTGCCTAGTCCTCTGATGCTGTGGCTCGCTATGGGACGCCTCCCCACTCCGTGCCCTGGAATGGGGTCTCCACTGTTGCTGAGGATGTGGAGGCGGGGGGAACCCCACCCCTTGGGAGAGCAGATATTTGTGCCAGTTGGGGATCTCCACAGCAGGACATTCAAGAAAGGAGAAAAGGTCCGGCAGCTGATCCGGAGCCCGCAGGTAGAACTCCTCTCCCCCCTTCTTCACAACCAGGTGAAAGGGATGGCCCCATCTGTACCTTATCTCCATTTCCCTCAGGAGATCTAGGAGTGGACGTAACAGAGCACGCACCCCCTTGTCTGTCTTGAAACATCTGGGTAGATGCGGATACTTGCCCCATCAAAGTCCAGGGGGCCCTTAGCCCAAGTCTGCCGAATTATTTCCTCTTTGATCCCAAAGAAATGGACCCGACACAAGACATCACGAGGCAGGTCTTGAGAAACCGATCCCCCAGCTGGGGCACGAGGACCCGGGATCCGATGGACTCTGTCCAGTTTTAGGTCTGCGGTCGGGGGCTTATCAAGGTATCTGTTTAGTATAGCTGTCACCGTGGCCTTGAGGTCAGAGCCCCGAGTGGCTTCAGGCATGCCCCGGAGGCGAAGATTGTTCCGTCGGCTGTGGTTTTCACCATCGTCGACGCGTAACTGGAGATCGATGAGGTGACGGCGGAACGCCTGCTGGCCAGTCTCCAGTGCAGAGGGCCTTGTCTCTGTGGCATTAGCCGACACCTCCAGGTCACCCATCCGCTCCTCCACCACCTCCACCTGGCCTCTGATATCATGGAGCTCCTTTGTGAGGGCGCTCACTATAGAGGTGGCCATAGCCTGGAGATCATTTCTGGTAGGCAGGGAGGCTATGATTTCCCTGAGGGTCCCGTCAACGACCGTTCCCGGCGGGATTGCTCCCGGAAGGTTCGTACCCGAAAGATTTGTTCCCGGAAAGTTTGTTCCCGGAAAGTTCGTTCCCGGAGGATCAGAGGACGGAGCTGCTTGCGAGTCTTCTCTCGGCCACTCTGGAAAACGGATGGGCGATGGCGACCGCCGCACACCAGGGCACCCCTCCCCATCAGATCGGGCCCTTCCTTCCTGCTGTACTCCTTTCTTGCTAGAAGGGGTTGCTGTCCCATGCTGCTGCACACGTGGAGGCGCCATCTTGCCTGAAAGCTCGGGGGGGGAGGACTGTGATTCCTAAGGAAATATTGAGTGATCTCCGGTCCTCTGTGCTCCCTCGGGGTGTGTGGGTTCCTGCGATCACCCAACGTGTGTTTAAAGGCTTCAGGACCAAGGCTAAACGGTTTTGTCCAAGGGCTAGGTCTGGCAGAGCTCCAGAGACACTTCTTCACTCGGCCATTGCTAAGCCACGCCCCCCTTCAATTGCAATTTCATATATATATATATATATATATATATATATATATACACACTATATATATACACATATGTAGATACAGCCAGGATAAATCAATATGGCCTATAACCCTTGTTGGCTCTGATACGGTTAACCAATTAAAATAATGATTTTATTTTTATATTTATTTCAGGTACTTATATAGCGCTGTCAATTTATGCAGCGCTTTACATACACATTGTACATTCACATCAGTCCCTGCCCTCAAGGAGATTACAATCTAAGGTCCCTAACTCACATTCATACACATACTAGGGCCAGTTTAGACAGGATCCAATTAACCTACCAACATGTGTGGGAGGAAACCGGAGTTCCCGGAGGAAACCCACGCAGGCACAGGGAGAACATGCAAACTCCAGGCAGGTAGTGTTGTGGTTGGGATCCGAACCAGCGACCCTTTTTCTGCCAGGCGAAAGTGCTATCCGCTACACCACTGTGCCGCCCAATAATAATGTCCATAAAACTGAATTTGGTTGAGGTAGGTGACACACGGCATATGGAGGCTCGTTTTGTGGCCTTAAGCCACTCATCAGGAGTAAGCCCGTGGCATAACTAGAGAGGTAAAAAATAATATAATGTTGAAAGCTTAGAACAGATACCAACATACGAGTGAGGGGTCAAAAGGCCCTCACACAATTTGTGGAGATCTAACTTATGGCACTGGTGCGCTGGCGGCACGATGCCGGGGCAAGAAGACCATCCGGGGGCAACATGGTCGGGAGCTGAGGGAGGAAGTGTGGCGGCAACCAAAACCGGAAGCACTAAGGATGTGTTAAAAAACTACTACTACTATACCCTACTACACTAGGTTCTTTCCCTGCTTTCAGGATAATCAAAATATATGCTGAGTTAAGATTTTATCCAGGGATCTCCTTTTCTTAATGCGTTGAAGAATCTAGCCAAGTGTGGAGAGAGGGTTGTGGCAAAGGCATTGTAATATGGTTGTCACAAGGCACGTACCTTGTCTGATGAGTGCGGTAATAGCAAAGGAAGGCCTCCCTTATGTATCCGACTCACGGCCCCTGGCATAGTACACAGGAGGCTTGGAAGTACGTAATGGTATGCGTGCCTGACAGGATTGCTGGCAGCAAGGTGGCTCTAGAGACTTCCGGTGAACTCCGCTGGTAGGAGACTGGCAGATGGACAGGCCGGCTGGAGCAGTATTAGCTGATACTGGAAGTCACACACAGTGGATGGATTGTGCGAGCAGGGCTCAGACAGCTGCAGACTAATTGGGTCAGACACTCACCAGACAGGTAGGAGCAGGTGCTGGGTAAGCAAGGTCATAGTAAAGTACGGTTTGGCAACAGGCTGGCAGCGTGGTACAAAAGGAGCAGGCAGAATCAGAGTCAGAACAGGCTGGGGTCAGATGCAGGCGGATAGCAAGGATAGTCAAAGGCAAGCCGGATCAATAACAGGAATAACAGGCACGGCTACAAGGGACACAGGAAGCTGCAGATCAAACCGCACTTGTGCTGTTTGCAGGTCCCATATAAATGGACTGTTTGGCGCCAGGGATCGCTCCCGGGCACGCGTGCGCGCCGGCGGCGCCTGCCATCTTGGCCAGATTCTTCTGTATGTTTCCTGACATTGCCCCCTCCCAATGGGCAGCTTCCGGATGCCCAAATGGGCCAGTTTTTCTGCATGAGAATTCTTGAAAGATTGAATTAATCTTTTGGCATGGACATTGCTCTCTGGCTCCCCAGGGGTTTTCTTCTGGTCCATAACCTCTCCATTTTATTAAATATTAGATTTGGTTATATCTCTTCCTGCAATCCAAAATTGCCTCAACTTCAAACTCTTCTTCACCGTCGATTATCATAGGTTTAGGGGGTTCAGTACTTCGTCCTGAGAAGGTATCAGGGGCAACTGGCTTCAATAGAGATACGTGAAAGACAGGGTGGTTTATAAACGTGTCGGGTAGCTCCAGCTTGTAAGCCACATCATTAATCCTCCTTTTCACTGAGAAAGAACCCATGAATCTAGAGCCCAACTTCTTTGAGGGGCAAGCCAGTTTCAGGTTTACCGTGGCTAGCCACACCTGGTGGCCAGGTTCCAGTAGCAGTTCTCCCTGCTTCTTCCTATCGAAGACCTTCTTATTGTACTCTTGCACCTTGGCCATTGTTTCTTGCAGAAGTTGATTATTGGTGCTGAAAAAATTCAACGTTTCAGATACAGCCGGTACTGAACACTCAGGAATGGTGCTGGGCAGGAAGGCTGGGTGGTAACCATAATTGGCGAAGAAAGGGGTTTGTTTCATGGCAGAGAGCAAGGAGTTGTTATAAGCAAATTCAGCTAAGGGCAGCAGAGAGATCTAATCATCCTGGGAGAAGGGTGAGAAGCAACGCAGGTATTGTTTAAGGGTTTGGTTGGTCCTCACTGTCTGTCCATTTGTCTGTAGATGGTATGCAGAAGATAATGCCAGTTCATTCTCACGGGCTCCACATAGTGCTCTTCAGAACCTGGAGGTAAATTGTAGCCCACGATCTGATACTATGTTGGCTGGTGTTCCATGAAGCCTCACGATCTCTATAATAAAGACTTGTGCCATTTCAGGGGCTGAGGGTGTTCCTTTCAGTGGTATGAAGTGGGCCATTTTGGAAAGCCCTTCCACGACCACAAAAATGGCGTTGAAACCTTCTGCTGAGGGAAGTTCTACGATTAAGTCAATTGAGACCATCTTCCAAGGCCTCTCCGGGACCCATGATGGTTTCAATAGCCCCCAGGCCTTGACTCGGTTACTCTTGTTTCGGGAGCACACGGTACAGGATTTCACATAATCCCGGCAGTCATTGCCCACTTGTGGCCACCAAAACGTGCGTTGCACCAGGTCAACCGTTTTTGAAGCACCAAAATGCCCTGCCAGCCTGTGGTCATAGCAGAGTCCTAATACATCAACTCTTAAGTCTTCTGGTACAAAGATCTGGTTGTCATGCCATAACAGCCTATCTCTAGCTTGTAGGTTGAGTCCTGAGGCAGTGGTTGTTTCCATAGAGGCTTGTTTGAGCCATGACAGAAGATTTTTCTGGAGTACAAGAAAATTCCCTGCGGACAGGATAGTGTCTGGAGGAGGAATCTCTTTGGTGTCGTTGAACATACGGGACAATGCGTTGGGCTTGGTATTCTTCGACCCGGGCCTGTAGGTTATATGGAAGGTGAACTGGGAGAAAAGAGTGCTCATCTAGCCTGCCAAGGTTTTAATCTCCTAGCAGTCCTCAGGTACTCCAAATTCTTGTGGTCAGTATAGATTAGAATCGGGTGTGCTGCTCCTTCCAAAAGATAGTGCCACTCTTCAAGTTCTGCCTTTATCGCCAAGAGTTTGCAGTCTCCTACATCGTAGTTTCTTTCTGTCACGGATAGCTTGCTGGAAAAAACAACAGGGTGTAGCAATGACTTGGGTCCTTGTCACTGGGAAAGTATTGCTCCAACTACCACTTCAGATGCGTCAACCTCCAAAACAAATGGTAAGGCCGAATCAGGGTGCTTTAGGACAGCTGCAGAGGTGCTTCAAAGGCGGCCTGTGCTTCTGGATGCCATCTGAATCTGGAGCCTTGCATGGTCATCTCAGTGATAGGGGCAACGATAGCTGAGAAACCTCTAATAAATCTTTGATAGAAATTTGCGAAGCCGATGAAGCGCTGAATTCCCTTTTTGTCTGTAGGGACTGGCCATTCCAAGATGGCGGTGACCTTCTGTGGGTCCATCTTAATGCCATCCACAGTGATGATCAGCCCAAGGAATTGAATGCTTTGACGTTTGAATGCACATTTTTCCACTTTTACATATGAGCCATGCTGCCTGAGTCGGACTAACACATTTTTGAATTGCCTGTGGTGGTCATCCACTGAGGAGGAGAAGATCAGAATATCATCAAGATATACTATGACGTACAGGTCTAAACAATCAAAGAAGGTGTCACTGACAAAATGCTGAAAGGTGGCAGAAAGGAGCACAAGCCAAATGGCATCACTAAATATTCATAATGCCCGAATCGGGTACGGAAGGCAGTCTTCCATTCATCCCCTTCTCTGATATGCACCAGGTTATAGGCCCTTCGGAGATCTAGTTTGGTGAAAATGGTGGCAGCACCAAGTCTCTGGAATAGTTCTGCGACTAGTGGTAGTGGATAGCATTTTTGGATGGATGGAGCAAGCAGGGCACAGGCAGTTGCAGACTGATTGGGTCAGACAGTGACCAGACAGGCAGGAGCAAGTGCTCGGTAAGCAAGGTCAAAGTACAGTACGGTTTGGCAACAGGCTGGCAGCGTGGTACAAAAGAAGCAAGCAGAATCAGAGTCAGAACAGGCTGGGGTCAGATGCAGGCAGATAGCAAGGATAGTCAAAGACAAGCCAGATCAATCACAGGAACGGATACACAGATAACAGGCACGGGTGTAAGGGACACAGGCAGATGCTGATCAAACAGCACTTGTGCTGTTTGCAAGTCCCACTTAAATGGACTGTTTGGCGTCAGAAATCGTGCCTGTGCATGCTCCTGTGTGGGCATGCGTGCTCGCTGGCGCCCGCCTCGTCCACATTCTTCTGTATGATTCCTGACAATGGTATTGAGAATCCATCTGGTCCTGAGGTTGAGCGGGTTTTAAGTTTTTTGATGACCTCTATTATTTCTTTGGAAGAGATTGGGGATTCTAAGGCTAAGGGTTTTTGGGATGAGTTTCCCAGCCAACATGGATCCTAACCTGTCCTTTTGGAAATAGAATCGGGCTCCGCTCCAGTGAAGACTTTTTTTCGGCTTTTGAGGTGAGGGTGAAGTTGAGTGCCAAGCGCGCCAAGTCTAGTTTCTCCATGGGGACTAAACTAGGGTTGCTTTTGTGTTGTCTAGACAAAGTCGCAGACTCTTTTTCAAGTTTCTCTATGTCTGCTCGTTTGGCTTTGTGGATCTGGGAGGTTGTTTGAATTTGTCTTCCTCTAATCATGGCCTTATGGGCTGCCCATAAAGTAGCGGGGGAGACCTCTGGGCTGTTATTAGTAGAAAAAAAAATTTGATATCCTTCTCTATTTCTTGAACTCTTATTGGGTCGCTAAGGAGGGATTCATTGAATTTCCAGAGGCCACTCCCTGGAAAGGATGAGGAGCACTGTAAACTCAGAGCATGGAGTGGTCTTACCAGGCTGATTCTATAATAAACAATTTCAAGGCTAGAGGGGTGTGAGACGCTGGGATAAATATATAGTCTATCCTAGGAAATGATTGGTGGGGATTAGAGAAATGCGTATAGTCTCGCATCGATGGATTGATCTCTCTCCATAAGTCAAGCAACCCCTGGCGAAAGATTAATTTGCCTATAGTGGAACTATGTTTGGTGGGTCTAATGAGACGTTTTCCCATTGGAGCGCGACTCATCTAGCCCCTGATCAAACGCAATGTTTGAGTCTCTGCCGAAGAAACATTGCCCTCCAGCAGGGGGGATAGCACCTTAAACATAGATCTAAAAAACGGAGTTGGCCGTTATTTGGAGCATAGTATGATACAAAAGAGAAGGTGCAGTCATCTAAAGTCCCTTTGATTAGGATATATCTTCCCTCTGGGTCTTTGTGCTCAGAAATAAGAGAGAATTTACATTTATGAGAGAACAGTACTGCCACCCCTTTAGTTTTGTCCTCCGCGTTGGCTAAGTAGAAAGTTGGGTATCTGGCATGGATGAACGAAGGGCAGTAATTTCTAGGAAAGTGAGTTTCCTGTAGTAGGATATCAATCTTATGTAATAACTTTGAAATGCTTTCCTGCGTTTAACTTGCGAGTTGAGGCCTTGGGCATTGTACGAGACCACTTTCAGCGGCATTTTCATGGGGTCATTAGTAGCCATGGACAGTTTGGGGGGGGGGGGTAATACTAAGGCAGCACTCACCTTAGACTTTAGGACTGTACTGGTGCCTATTCTGGAATCAGAAGGAGGAATTTCCACCTTTATGGCATCTCATCTCTGGAAGTCCTAAACGGTCACTAGAAGAAAAAAATGTTCAGTAAGAAGGAAAGGAATCAGAGAAGATAGGAGAAAGAGGAGGGGCACAAGGTCCCTTTAGGTGAGAGGGAATTCTCCCTTTCACCCATAAAGATAACGCCAAAGTTGCCTCCTCTACCAGAGAGGAGTCAATCATGCCCGAGAAAAAGAGAGAGTCCATTTCTCTGTGACAGGAGGAGGGGCATGAAGACCGCCCCAGCCAGGAGACAGCCCCTGATAAAATAAGATTGAACATTTAGGCCTAGGGCCCATAAACATTTGAAGGCACTTTAAATCTTAAACATTTCTTAACTTCATGTTCGACTTAATTCTGAAAATAATGGCTATAATTGTAAGAACCTGCCAACTAGGAAAATTTAAACTTAAGTTGAGTATATACAACTATCTTTGTCCAAAGCCTTTGATAGTATTTCAATCAGCTCGGCCGAGTTGAGAACTACCTGGTATTCCCTGAAATGATTTCCCTCCACCCCCCACTGTCCCCTAGTTTCTATGGACTGCTTGGTCCTAAATTGTCTCTCAGTAAGCAATTGGATCCACAGGTTCGGGGAAGTAATGGAGGGGAGCAAAGTCAGGGTCAAGTGGTAGATGCTCGGGAAGTTGTAGGAATCCTATAATCTTCCAGGACCAGAGAAAAGATGGGTCCTTGAAAAGGTGAGTAGTGAAGAACGTCATTTCAGGGAGGATAAGCTTCTTTGGACTTCTTGGATTTCGACTTTTCCCACACCGCGGTCAACGGGCTGGAGGGAAGCTGACGCTTGGAGAAGCTAGAACCAGGTGCATTGTTGGAGGATGGAAGGGCCCAACTGAATTAGGTCCAGTTGAACTAGGCGACGTTGGATGAATCACTAGATGATATGGAGGAAGGTAGATTTGAAGAAGTTCCACGCACACCCTTTCTCCATAATCCCCAAACACCCAGGACCAACAATAGGAACCCTCAAAGAGAACCACGCCCATATACTCGGGAGTATGAGTACAGGCCTAATCGGAGGGATGAGCCCAGAACCCCTAGATTCAATATTCCAACAGGAAACAGATATTCACCCCTGGGATACCGCGAGCCTAGGTTCCCAGATGTACATAGGTGGAATGATAGACCCAGGGGAAACCCTGATGGTGATTTTTTTCGGGAGAGATCTGGATGGAGACCACCAGGGAGATGGAGGAATCATGGACCCCCAAGAATTCCAGACGACAGAGGATACCAATACAGAGGATACAGGAACACATGGAACCAACCTTGGGTGAACAATTGGCAGAGAGGAAGAGATCACAGACCACAAGAGAGGGCAGGATACGACCACACCCAGGGAGAGAGACGGACGACCAGAATGGACGGACGACCAAGGGAACCCGAAAGAGAAAGAAGTGTGGAGAGAAACCAAGAAAGAGAGGAACACGAGGGGGGAGGAAGAAAAAGAAGAAGGCAATATTAGGAGAGGGTATTTTTAATCTAAGTAGTGTTGTTTTTACCGAAGAGGAACTGAGAGTTTTAGATCTGGGGCTCAAATACGCCCCTGAACGCAATGTTAATGACTTTGAATTATACATTGATTTACAAAGATTTATTAGGAAATTAAACCTAAAGAAATTTTTCTCTTTGAACAAAAGTTCAGATAAGCAAGAAAATACACCTTACAAGCACACAGCACTTAGGAATAATTCTGTTTTTAACCCCAAAGTCCATGGAAGTGAATGTATAGGGGCTTTTAAAAAAATGGTGGAGAAAGATTTTAAATCACTAGGAAATGACAAACCGAAACGTAAACACATATGGAAGACAATCAAGGAGCTAGGTGATAAAAAGGATGTAATAATAAGACCAGCTGATAAAGGAGGAGGAATAGTCATCCTCAATAAACATGACTATGAGAAGGAAATGAAGAATTTATTAAATGTAGAAGGCACATACAGGAAATTGAAAAAGAATCCGAAGAAAGAGCTGGAAAAGAAATTGAAAGCATTCATTAAAAAGGGAAAAGAAAAAGGCATATTAAACAAGAAGGAGGCCAGGTATATTATACCAGAATCTACTAAAACGCCGGTGATGTATTACTTACCAAAAATACATAAGAATCTAACCACACCCCCTGGGAGACCCATCATCAGTGGAATGCAATCACTATTCTCCAGACTAGGGGAATACCTTGATCAGTTTTTAAAACCTATGGTTAAGGAAGGTAGGTCCTACCTAAAGGATAGCACTCAATTGATCCTTGAATTAGAAGAATTGGAAAACACTGAAAACTGCATATTAGCAACTATTGATGTGAATGCGCTATATACCAACATAGTCCAAAAAGATGGTCTAAAAGGGGTAGAGAAAGCCTTGCATAACAAGTCGGAACTGAAACAAGAACAAATTGACTATATATTGGAAGGACTACAACTAGCCATGGGGAGCAACTACTTTTGGTACAACCGCGAGTACTATACACAAGAGAAAGGTGTAGCCATGGGAGCTAGATACGCCCCAAGCGTAGCTAACTTGTTTATGGATATGTGGGAAGACAAATATATTTTTAACCAACCAAGACCCGAATTGAAATTTTATCGTAGATACATAGACGATATTATTATCGTATGGGAAGACACAGCGGATAAACTGCAACAGTTTCTGCAACAAATGAACAACAACATTTATGGCATAAAGTTCACAGGAGAATGGAGTGTTGACAACATAAACTATTTAGACTTACACATTTTCAAATCTGACAACAAATTGGCAACAAAAACTTATTTTAAAACCACAGATAGGAATGGATACATTCCCACCTCCAGCTGTCATCATCCTAGATGGAAACAGAATGTACCCAAAGGACAATTATTAAGAATGAGGAGAAATTGTCACAACCTTAAAGATTTTGAAGAGCAATCAGAATTACTCATACAGAGATTCTTACAAAAAGGGTACCAAAGAGAAGGCTTAGACAAAGTCAGGGAAGAAATTGGAAGAATGTCCAGAAAAGATATCCTAGAGGGCAAAAAAGACAAGAATAGAAAGAATGACGGAATACTTTTTATCACCGGATACAGTAGGCAATATAGGAAGGTAGAGAAAATTGTGGAAAAATATTGGCCCATCCTAAAAATGGACAGAACATTAGCTAAAATCATTCCGAAGAAACCGACTTTCGTATATAGGAGGGCCCGGAACTTGAGAGATTGTTTAGTTCACAATGTCATTAATCCTCCAGGAGAAGTAACACTACTAGGAGACATGAAAGGATTTTACAGATGTGGAAGGTGTCTCCCATGCAGAACGACGAAAACCCAACCTAGGAAGAAAGACCATTTCAAAGCTTCAACCAACAACAGGAAATTTCAGATAGATAAGCTTATCACATGTAACAGTACTCACGTGACTTATGTGCTGGAATGCCCCTGTCACTTGCAATATGTGGGCAGAACCACTAGGCCGCTACATAAAAGGATATCAGAGCATGTGAGAAACATCAAAAAGGGTTTTCCCAAACATAACTTATCAAGACATTTTGATGAGGTACACCAAAGGGACCCCAAAAAACTGGTATTCTTTGGGATTGATAAGGTGAAAGAGAACTGGAGAGGTAGCAATAGAAAAATAGAGGTATCCCAAAATGAAACACGATGGATTTATCTTTTGGATAGCCTCAGACCTAAAGGATTAAATGTAGACATTGATCTCAACTGTTTTATTTCCAATTTTTAGAAACAATTACCTATTCTTCTATACAGTTTTATTTTTTATATTTTTTATTATTTTTTTAAGATACATTATCACATTATGACTACTCATCCAGCGGATTCATAAGCTTAAAATATTTTAAGGAATTTTATTGCACGGTTCTTACTCACATTTTAATGTACGTGATTTTCGAAGCTTGGACCTTCTCATCCACATCTTTAGAATGTTTTGAGTTCTTTGAGTTTTTAACATTGTAATTTTACTCATCTTAACAATAAGTGTTTTCCACCGAGTATATATCTGTAGCCGTATGTTGAATTTTGACCTCTTCCTGATAGTAGCCTTCTCATCCACATCATCCTTTAAATGTATAATAACTCCACTTTCGGAAATTACCCATATCTCCTAATGATTTATGTGATAACTACCCTCTATATGCCTCTCATTTGCAATATATTATTATTTCAAGCTCCACTCCGGGCATTTTCATCCACATCCGATGGATATACTCATATAACCTTCGTTTTATAACATCTTAAACATTGCTTAACACATTGTCATCGCAAGGCTCTTACTCACATGTCTATCAGGTGTTTTATTCTTGTACCTTCCTAGCCACGTCCCAAGAACATAAAATTTCCTTTCTTTGTATTTTAAACTTATTCTTAACCATAGCCTTCTCATCCACATCATCCTTTATTGTCTATTATCCCCATCTTTATTAGCTTTTTACTACTTCATGAATTAAACTATAATGTTTTTTAATCACCCCCTCCACCATTCTCTGTTATATTGCAGCAGTATTTTTTATTCCACTACTAATCAGATACTAAATTATTAGTCGCAACTAACTAATTCCCCATCCGGGGCTTGGCCTTCTCATCCACTTCACTTTTCAAACAAGCACTACCTCAACCCCTTACCAATTTTCCACACAGTATCGGAATCGCCAATCGATGTTTTACTAACTAACCTTCTCATCCACATCATTACACTATTTTAAGGATTATAACTTCACGAAGAACCATATTAATTTTACAATCTTCTTATATTGACATTACTACACCATTTGCGCAAACGAAGACCATTTCATATTCTTTTTATATCCTGCACTTTAACATGACATTTTATGTCTTTTTACCCAACACATTGCACTACCTGATTTTAACTATATGTTACACTTATTTATAGTATAATATGCCTTTTTTAAGATCTGCATTAATAAGTATTGTAAAAAGTTTTTTTTCACGAACGTTCTCGTCCACATCATGAACTTGTAAATGATTTTTCTGATTGGTGAGGAAGGTCAGATCTCCTCCCCCTTGTCCTTTTCTATTGACACTTCGAAGCACCTCCCTTCAACACACATGATTGGATCTCTTCCAAAATCTCCGCCCCCCATGAGGTATATTTAAACACGCTTAGAGCAAGATGTAACCATAGCCTCAGAAGACGTCAAACCGACGAAACGCGTCAGGCACGGCCATCTTGCTCACAAACAATTGTCCACACAGACAGCAGCAGCAGCAAGCAGACTCCTCATAGAGGAGCGCACGAAGGAGAAAGGAAGGGAGATCCAGCCTTCCTCAAACGGGCTTGAGCCCGCGTTCTTGGCTTATTGCTGTGTCATTGCCAGATGTCAGCACTGATGAGTGCTTTTTAACTGAACTTGTTTTTTGAATAAATTAACCATAAATACTACACTATCCTGGATCCTCTTTTCTTATCAAAACTTTTACCGAGGACCATCTGGAACATAGGGACTGGACTCACCAAGGACTGAACCATACAGGAACACCCGGAAGGAGGAATCCACCCTAAGAAGGACGGACCACGGGACACAGGAGAGACAACAACAAAGACCCCATTTACCAAAGGCGCATCACCCCTGTAGGGGTATGAAGATTCTGGTAAGTGAGGGCACATGCGGGGAGCACCAATGAAGTCACAGTTCTTTTCGTAATTAGATGACACATATGGAAAGTCACCTTTTGAATGCAGCATACTGGTTTATGGACATATTTGTAATCAACTTCTTCACTTATTGATCCACATACATTCCAAGACCCTCAGAGGCAACCACACGCTGGGTTGACATTTTTTGCAAGAACTTCTTGCTTATTTTGTGAAGGACGCCATATTTTTACGGACACCACTTTTTTTTTTTTTTTTTTTTTTTTTTTTTTTTTTTTTTTTTTTTTTTACGGACACGGACTTTTACGGACATTTTTGCACTAATGTTATTTTTACCTCACGGTTTCATATTTATGATTATCATCTTATAGAGATACCTCTCTGAACACTTTCACTTAATTTTGGTTATAATTTTTAAAGTGTACATTTATAGGATTTTATGGATTTTGGAAGTTTATGCTTTTTATGTTTAATTTTACTTTTATGCACCTTATAGTGGAAGATACATTACACGTTTACAGTATATACCCACTTAACATTTAAAGTGACAGCGCCATCTCCTGACTTATTGCTTTCAACCTTATTCCCTCTGCGGAGGTAATCATCTGGAGGGCAGCAGTCCATATAATTTGCTACTTTTTGTGGTTCTCCCAGCGCGAGATTTTATACGTATTTTCATATCTGTTATGATTGATGTCAGAAATTAATTTTTGTAACTTTTCTTCAGATCCTTTCCAAAACAGTAAAATGTCATCAATGTATCTACGATAGAATGTTATCTCAGGTCTCTTGTTCTTAAAGATGGATTCTTCTTCCCACTTATTGAGGACAATGTTCGCTATGCTGGGGGCAAATCTGGCCCCCATTGCGACACCTTTCGTTTGTCTGTAGAATTTCCCTTTATACCAGAAGTAACTGTTACTCATAGCCATTTCCAGGCCCTCTACTATAAACTCTATTTGTTCCTGTTTAAAATTAGTATGTTTGTGTAACGCCCACTCTGCGCCTTCAAGTGCATCTTTTTGTACAATATTTGTGTAGAGGGAGTTGATGTCTATAGTTACTAGAAATGCTCCTTCTTCTTCATCCACATTTCTTAATTCTTTTAGAAGTTGTTGACTATCTTTTAGGTAGGATTCCCCTTTTTTTGCTAATGGCTGGAGATATTGGTCTAGGTATTGCCCTAGTCTGGAATATACGGAGTTGATTCCGCTTACTATAGGTCGTCCAGGGGGTTTTTCTTGGTTTTTGTGAACCTTAGTTAGATAATATATTATCAGAGTTTTTGGTGCTTTTAAAGCGAGATATTTCGCTTCGGATTGGTTTATGATGCCCGCTTTCTTGCCTTTTTCAATAAATTTGCGTAAATTCTGCATATATTCTTTTTTGGGGTTCTTTTTTAGAATTTTGTATGTATTCTCTGTCCGTAGTAAGCTTTCCATCTCCTCTTCGTAGTCTTTTTTATTTAATATAACTAGTCCTCCTCCTTTATCCGCTGGTCTTATAATGATGTTTTTCTTTTTCTCAATTCTCTTAATATTTTTCCAAATCTCTCCATCTTTCAATTTATTAGTTTTTAGTTTTCTGAGATCTTCCTCCACTAGTTTCTGGAATACTTCTAAGCTTCCATTCTGTGGGTTTTTTGGATTAAAAGTAGATTTATTCTTTAGTGCAGTTTGGGTATATGTTGTGTTGTCCATATCTTTGAGTTTTTGAGGACGTTTGGCAAAGAATTTTTTGATATTTAATTTTCGCATGAATTTGTGTAAGTCAACAAAAGTGGTAAACTTATCCAGTCCTTTACTCGGTGCATATTTCAAACCGAGGTCTAAACCTCTCAGTTCTTCCTCGTTAAAAGTTGTGTCGCTAAGATTAAAATTGCCTTCTCCTAGTTGACTCTTCTTCTTTTCCCTCCTCTTAATACCTCCTCGTTTGCCTCTCTTACGTTTCTTTCTTCCCATCTGGGCCAATCACATGTATCACATGTAAAAGTACACATGTGATATATCTCCTAGAATGCCCCTGCAAAAAACAATATATAGGACGAACAACAAGACCCCTATATAAAAGAATAAGGGAGCACATTAAAAACATTAAAAAAGGATTTCCACACCACAGTGTCTCTAGACATTTTAGGGACTACCACCACAAGGACCCTTCTTTACTATCTTTCTGTGGAATAGAGAAGAACACTAGCCACTGGAGAGGAGAAGATCTAACCAGAAAAATCTCACAAAATGAAACCAAATGGATTTTTATGATGGACACTTTACAGCCCCAAGGAATGAACATTGAGATCGATCTCAACTGTTTTATAACAGATTTTTTTTAAAAAAAGCAACACAATTTTTTGAGTACGTCCACTGTAATATTTAGAATACCTTTTAGTAGACATACCCCTCTTTTCATACACAATT
>BLSH010231583.1:37913-52286 GCA_018402905.1 Glandirana rugosa
GACGTACCACGACAGGCCAAATTTACCGTACAAACCGAGGTAAACGCAACGTGGGTACGGGCGCGTGGACGGCGCGGGGCCACACGTGGACGGTACACGTGCGCACGGGGGCGTGCGCGGACGTATTTCCTTACCCGATACCCGGTACAGATAACGAGTTTCTACAAGGGACTGTGATTGTGTCGTGTTGGAGTTTATGACCACCGAAAAGGGGAAGTCGAACATTAAAAAGAACTTTTGTTTTGGGATGAGTAATTGGAGTAAACGTCTGCCACTTGCAGCGGATCCTTTTATACATATTTTAGAGCGCGACCCTCTTGGTGTTTTTCATCGTTTAATATACCTGACGCTTTCAACCTTATTCCCTCTGCGGAGGTAATCATCTGGAGGGCAGCAGTCCATATAATTTGCTACTTTTTGTGGTTCTCCCAGCGCGAGATTTTATACATATTTTCCTAGGCGACGTTCACCGTCTGCAAATGAGGTTAATGAGTAGGGTTTTGTTTTCAAGAAAAATTACAAGCTGAAGGGGAAAAGCCACCAGTATTTGAGGTTGTGCTGTGTTAGTGTCAGGGAACATCTTTGAGCAATAGACATGGCCCATAGCCCATTCCTTTATGCAGGCGCGTGCGGGGGCACGCGTGCACATGGCAGGTGCACACCGGGGCGCGGCAGGTGCGCGGGCATGGGTGCAACGCAAATGGAGCCAAACATGCCATTTAAACCGGACAGCACCATGCAGCCAGTGCTGTCCATTCTACAGCGTGTCCATGTTCTAGAGTGCCCATTGCCTGTTTACCAGTTACCTGTTTCCTGAGACCCGGCTCATCTTAACCTAGCTTGAACTCTGCTTGCACCGACCCCCAGCTTGCCCACGGCTATTTTTCTGCCTGATCCTTGTGTACCTTGCTGCCTGCCTGTTGATGAACCTTGCCTGTGCCTGATGACTCGTCTGCCTGCACCCTCTATACCGCATTGCCAGCCAGTTGCCGACCCCACCTGTATCACCACTCTACTTACCTGCATGAAAGGACCTCTCACATCACCCGCAGTGATCCAGTCCAGCCCTTGTGCCCCCCTGTGCTCTAGAACTCCCTGTCTGCTCTACCAGACGTTCCCAAACCAGGGCCGTAAGAGTGGTTGCTCCCTGTATAAGACAGACTTCACCACCAGGTGCGCGATAGTTAGTACCGCCAGAAGAGGTTTAAGCGATCTACGCTTCTGGATGATAGCTGGAGTAAGATCGGCGAAGATTTGCAGTTCGTGGCCCTGAAAGGCAATCTTGGGCATAGAACACGATTTCTGCATCACCTTCTCTTTGGCAGAATAGTAGTGGGGTTTGACAACAATATCCCTGGGTATTCCGTCAGATTTTGGTGGTTTAAGTGCCCTATGGGCACGATCAAGCTCCAACTTGTGTGAAGGAATGTCAGAGATCATATCTTGTATAAAAGAACGTACAATCTCAGGAACATCCTTAAAGGATTCCGGGAGCCCCCAGATTCTGAAATTGTACCTCCAATTGCTGTTCTCGAGGTCTTCTAACTTGGACGACCTCTAGCTGATTTTGTAAATCCTGGAATCGATCAGTGTTTTGGTTGGTTCTAACAATGGTGGAATCAAGCTTAGTTTCTATTACCACCATGCGAGATCCCAAATTCTGTAAATCTGCTTTAATCTCAGTCATGATCCTCATTGCCGTGTTATTTAAGGCCCCAGTCCAAGAGATCAGCAAATTTATTGAATATAGGGTGTCTCTCCTCCCTCTGGCTGCTTTTTTGGCGAGCGGAGCGGGTGCCAACTACTGCAGGGGGCCTTTGAAGGCTGGAGCGGGATAAAGCTCCTAGATCAGGCATCTATACCAGGAGCTACCGCACATGCGCCTCATTTAATGTATTTTATAATGCAAGGAGTCCCTGCATTTAACTTAAATCAGCCTCATGAAATACCCTGTACATTAGAGCTCAGGCTGGGAGAAGGAGAAGCCGCACAAGGCGCCAATCAGTTGTGCTGCATTGGGAATGTGCTTACAGGGAACATGTTGACTGACTGTCAGTGGCCAGATAAGACCATATAGTCCTCAGGGCAGAGATGAAAACTGTGCCCTCTCCCATGATCTGTGTCAGCAAAAATTCCTCCATCCCAAAAAAAAATTAAAAGAACTTCCCTTTGCATGATAAAATTCTCCCCAAACAAACCTTTGCGCCTTCAATCCCCATTCCCTGAATACACCCCACCTTTTCAGGCTTCACCCAATTCCACCTGTTCCCCACAAAATCAATCCTCCAAGCAAAAATCCCCCCTCCCAGCACAAATTCTTCCCACAAATTTCTCCTCCGAGAACAATAGATAGTCTGCAAGGATGGGATATTTTAGGGAACCAAAAACCACAGAATTAAAATATACAATTGTATTAGACAATAAATAAAATTGATATAGTTACACAAAATATAATTGTAGATTAAAAATGTTACAATAGTCCACCCTTGAATTAACATTAGCTGTAGCAGAAAGCAGTTAAGACCCCGGTAAATTTCAATTCCAGTAATCTTCATCAGGAAATATAGATTTAGGTGGTATATTCTGGAAGAACAATTATTACATATCAATTTATGAAAACAGCTACAATATAATAATAATAATACATCACATTACACATAACTATAAACATACAATAACAAATACCAACTATTGAAGAGGGTGTGGTCAACAGAGTGGATAGCTTGTGCTCAAACATAGTGCCTTAGCAGTGTACCAGGGGTTCAGCTTTAAAGTGCAGAGATCACAATATATATTACACATATTTGATATTAGTGAACAGACATACAGGGTATTTATGAAGATTTTTCCTGACTTAAATTCCCTGGTATGCAACTTATTTTCTATATGTCCAGGCTTGTATTAATGAGACATCCACTTATGTGGCAGAAGTCAAGTTCAGAGAGAAGCAGTGTGTATCCTTCTTTGGGGGGGGGGGGGGGCTTATAATAATACCCCAAACAGGATATTGCACTTAATCTTTAATTAAATAAGAGAATCAGAACCTTCACTAAGTGGAAGAGCATGTTTGAAAATAAAGTTGACAGTGCCTCCACCCAGGACAGGGCCTCTATAAACAGGGATTACCTTCCTGCCTGGAAATTAACCAGTTATCTAAGCAAAGTAGTTGGGAGCCAAGGAACTACTGCAGTCAGCATAAGACATTAACCATGGGTACATAGATGCACACCAGTATAGAAATAATACAAGTTTTATATGAGAAAAGATTAATAAAACTACATACATCCAATGTACAAACAGGTAATATCAACAAAGGGTCCTACAGGAGTCCTGGTGGAATTGTGCACATACACTTGGATATACAGTATACAGTCCCTAGTAAAGACACATCCAGATGAATATTGCATCAAGCCCAGTTGCAGGGAATCCTGGGGATAATCACAATGTGGCATCCTTCTTGGTGTTGAAGACCTGAAGACAGGATGAGCGATGATGGGGAGATCCTGCAACTGTTGTCCAGCCAGCCTGGAGCACAGCTTGTCACCAGCAGAAACTGTGGTGTTATACTTCAACTCATGATCAGCCAATCTACTCTCCTTCTTAGTCCCTAGTAACTTCTAATCTGGCTCTAACTACCTACTGGGCCATCAGAAGCCTAACCTGCATTTAGCCTGTGCTGTTTTTTGAGCCCTGTGCTAAAACTAGCTATAGAATCCCAGACCAGAAGGGACAGGTTTAGCTAAAGTAACTGGAGCTGCATATAAACTCTACTGCAATAAACATAATGGTATGATAGCCACCTAATATTGGGTAGGTCTCCCTTTTGCTGCCAAACAGCCCTGACCTACCATGGCATGGACACCACTAGACCTAGAGATTTTGGAGGCCAAGTCAACATCTTGAACTTGTTGTGTTCCTTAGACCATTCTTGAACCATTCTAATAGTGTGACAATGTGTATTATCTTGCTGAAAGAGGCCACTGCCATCAGGGAATACAGTTTAGATGAAGGGGTGAACTTGATCAGCAACAATGTTTAGGTAGGCAGCACATGTCAAAGTAAAATCCACATGAATAGCAGGAGCAAAGTTTTTGAGCAGAACATTGCCCAAAGCATCACACTGTCTCTCCCAGGTTTATTTTTTCCCATACTACATCCTCGTGCCATCTCTTCCCCAGGGAAACAAGGCACGCACTCCTAGCCATACACGATATAAAAAAAAATGTGATTCATCAGACTAGGCCACCTTTTTCTATTGCTCCGCTGTCCAGTTATGATGCTCACGTGCCCACTGTAGGACACAAACCAGCATGGACACCCTAAGCGGATTGCGGCTGCGCCATTCTAAACACAACAAAATAGATGCCCATTTTTTCTGCTTTCAACACATTTACTTCTTGAACATGTATACTTGCTGCCTATTATATCTCACTGACTTTGAGATGCCACTGTAACAAGTTAATAAATTTTATTCACTTTTCTTGTCAGTGATCTTAATGTTATGGATGATCAGTGTAGATCAGTGTATGTAACCCTTTACAACTTCCTTTACTCATTATTTCAGTACAAAGGAGATGAAGAAGCAATACTAACCAACATTTAAGATCAGATAAATTGGTATGCTCAACACAGATCTTAACAGAAATGCTGTTTTGAATTTGTGCAGAATTTTGCTGACAGCTTGTTTAACCACTTGCCGACCGCCAACCGCAGGTTGACGGCGACAAGGTGGCTCGATATCGCAAACTGCCATCACTGTGTTCGGTGGGGGCCAGGAAGCAGGTGCGGCAGACTCGATCTCTGCCGGCTACCCGTGATGCCCCCCCGCAGTGAAAGAATGGAGATCCGTGTGAGAGGGGGAAGGGCTGTGATCACAGCCTTCCTCTATATGGAAGCCGTGATCACGCCCCTTCAACTGCCTTCAACTGCCAGTCAAACACTAACACAGTTATAACACGCCCAGGGAACACAGTTAACCCTTAGAGCGCCCCCCCAGGTTAACCCCTTCACTGCCAATGGCATTTACACAGTAATCAATTCATTTTTATAGCACTGATCACTGTATAAATGCCATTGGTCCCAAAAAATGGTCCGACATGTCCACCGCAATATCGCAGTACCGCTAAAAATCGCAGATCGCCGCCATTACTAGTAAGAAATAAAAAAAAATAAAAACCCCAGAAATTAATTCTCATCATCCGTAAATGCGGCAACTTTTGTGCAAACCAATCAATAAATGCCAATTGCAATTTTTTTAATCACAAATATGAGGTAGGATATAAATCGGCCAAAACTGTTGAAAAAAAAATGTTTTTTTATATTTTTTTTTTATTTGTATTTTAGCAAAAAGTAAGAAATTTGTTTTTTTTTGCAAAATTGTCGCTCTTCTTTTGTTTATAGCGGCGATCAGAAATGGTGCAGCGGTGATCAAATACCACCAAAAGTAAGTTCTATTTGTGGGAAAAAAGGACGCAAATTTCGTTTGGGTACAACGTCACACGACCGCGCAATTATTAGTTAAAGCAACGCAGTGCCGAATCGCAAAAAGTGCTCTGGTCCTAAAGTGTGAAATCCTTCCAGGGCTGAAGTGGTTAACCTCTTCCTGACCAGAGCACATTTTTTGCAATACAACATTGCATCGCTTTAACTGAAAATTGCCTGATCATGCGACGTTGTACCCAATCAAAATTGACGTCCTTTTTTTCCCACAAATAGAGCTTTCTTTTGGTGGTATTTGATCACGTCTGCGCTTTTTGTTTTTTGCTCTATAAATAAAAACAAACGACAATGAGAATTGATTTATGGTGTTTTTATTATTTTTTTTTTACTAGTAATGGCAGTGATTTTTAGTGGGACTGTGATATTGCAGCGGACATATCGGACACTTTTGACACTTTTTTGGGACCACTGACACTTATACCGCGATCAAGGCTATAAATAGCGACTGACTCCTGTATAAATGTCACTGGTAGGGAAGGGGTTAACACTAGGGGGCAATCAAAAGGTTAAATGTGTTCCCTGTCAGTGTGTCCTAACTGTGTGGGGGCTTGGATGACTGGGGGAGGAGAAAGATCGCTGCTCCCATATACTGGGAACATATGATCACTCTCCTCTCCCCTGCCAGAATGGGGATCCGCTTGTTTACATTCACAGATCCACGTTCAGTCACTGCGGGGGAGCGATCATGGGTGGCCGGCAGACATCGGGTCCAACCCACCCGCTGATTGGCTCCCCCACTAGCCACTGAGCACACAAGCATGCCCATGGCGGCACGCGCGTGCCCACCGCCAGATGACGGCAATTCGCACTAGGCTGCCGCCGTCAATCCACAGTGGGCGGTCGGCAAGCAGTTGAAGTGACAGACAGCATTTCCATTCTTATATATACAGTATATTCAACTTTGCCAGATGGGAGCTTAAGGTGATACTAAATACACATTGTTTTCGCTTCTATTTCTGTATATGGATGATGGTACTGTAATTATTTTAATAAAAAAACATCTAAGTGCCCTTTTCCTAATCGATATGCAGCTGTCACATGACCCAGATATTTCCCAGCCTGTCTGCAGGGAAACATAAGCAGGAGGCGCTTCTAGTCCTCTGCTGCTGGTCAAATGTTTAAAATAAATAAAAAAACAGCCTTTGGAATACAAAGTACAAATAAATAATTAATATCAATAAACTGGTTTAAATTGTCATACAAATATAAATTTGAAATCAAATCTTTATTATCTTGTGGCAATAACATGGTATGGGTGGATTTCTGCCAGTCACAGGCTGTCATGCCCTTCTAGCCTGTGTCTTTAAACAAGAGGGAGATTAAGCCTCCATCAATCTACATGTAATATCCCACCCAATTGTGTTTGGCTAGTTAGTGGGCATGGAGGAGAAGGGAGGGAGTGGGCTGTCATTTACCCCTGTGAATACGCCCACATTTGTGACTCTATAGCCACATGGGCTGCTCAGATGTGATAGGGAGTAAATGCTCAGCATAGACACTCACTAAAAACTGAGCATGTGCGGAGTTGCCACCACAGCTGCAAAATCCCTAGCTGAATTTGGGACATGGGGTGGAGATAGAGAACAGCAGGATCAACAATTTTTTTCTTGTTTTTTTTTAGAATATAGAAAACAGATCTCATAGTAACTGGGTGGGTGTGAACAGCAAGTAATACATTTATTGATAGTTTTTTAAGATGTGGGTTTAGTGACACTTTAAGGATGCTACTCTGGATAAACAATGTTCTTGAGACACGTCTTAAAGTTAAAGCCTCTGTAAACTAGACTTCATGCAATTTCTGGGAATTGTAATAGTGTCTGGAAGGCTGTAGGAGTATTTTTTGTTTAAAACTATGGACTGATAGGGTGATACAAAAAGGAGGTGGAGCCAAACACAAGGCCTCGACATAGCTATTTACATATTAGAGCTTCTCTGGGCTCAAGTTACCCAGATTTTGTACAAGGTATATGAGCGTAAATGCAAGCATATCTTGTATCTTGCATATATAGTAATTTGGCAAATCAATGATTTTCTGACAAAATAAAGATCTACAGTATCTCAGAAAAGTGAGTACACCCCTCAGATAAATATTTTATTATATGTTTTCATGTGACAACACTGAAGAAATGACACTTTGCTACAATGTAAAGTAGCGAGTGTACAGCTTGTATAACAGTGTAAATTTGCTGTCCCCTCAAAATAACTCAAAACACAGCCATTAATGTCTAAACCGCTGGCAACAAAAGTGAGTACACCCCTAAGCGAAAATGTCCAAATTGTGCCCAATTAGCCATTTTCCCTTCCCGGTGTCATGTGACTCATTAGTGTTACAAGGTCCCAGGTGTGAATGAGGAGCAGGTGTGTTAAATTTGGTGTTATCGCTCTCACTCTCTCATGCTGATCATTGGAAGTTCAACATGGCACCTCATGGCAAAGAACTCTCTGAGGATCTGAAAAAAAGAACTGTTGCTCTACATAAATATGGCCTAGGCCAGGGATGTCAAACTGGTGGCCCCCCAGCTGTTGCCGAACTACAAGTCCCATCATGCCCCTGCCTGTGGGAGTCATGCTTTTGACTGTCAGCCTTGCAATGCCTTGTGGGACTTGTAGTTTCGAAACAGCTGGAGGGCCGCCAGTTTGACACCTGTGGCCTAGGCTATAAGAAGATTGCCAAGACCCTGAAACTGAGCTGCTGCATGGTGGCCAAGACCATACAGTGCTTTAACAGTACAGGTTTCACTCAGAACAGCCGTTGCCATGGTCAACCAAAAAAGTTGAGTGCACGTGCTCAGCGTCATATCAAGAGGTTGTCTTTGGGAAATAGACATATGAGTGCTGCCAGCATTGCTGCAAAGGTTGAATGGGGTGGGGGGTCAGCCTGTCAGTGCTCAGACCATAAGCCACACACTTCATCAAATTGGTCTGCATGGCTGTCATCCCAGAAGGAAGCCTCTTCTAAAGATGATGCACAAGAAAGTCCGCAAACAGTTTGCTGAAGACAAGCAGACTAAGGACATTGATTACTGGAACCATGTCCTGTGGTCTGATGAGACCAAGATAAACTGATTTGGTTCAGATGGTGTCAAGCATGTGTTGGCAGAAACCAGGTGAGGAGTACAAAGACAAAGTGTGTCTTGCCTATAGTCATGGTCTGGGGCTGCATGAGTGATGCCAGCACTGGGGAGCTACAGTTTATTGAGGGAACCATGAATCCCAACATGTACTGTGACATACTGAAGCAGAGCATGATCCCCCTCCCTTTGGACACTGGGCCGCAGGGCAGTATTCCAACATGATAACGACCCCAAACACACCTCCAAGACGACCATTGCCTTGCTATAGAACCTGAGGGTAAAGGTGATGGACTGGCCTAGCATGTCTCCAGCCCTAAACCCTACTGAGCATATGTGGGGTATCCTCAAATGGAAGGTTGAGGAGCACAAGGTCTCTAACATCCACCAGCTCTGTGATGTCATCATGGAGGAGTGGAAGAGGACTCCAGTGGCAACCTGTGAAGCTCTGGTGAACTCCATGCCCAAGAGGGTTAAGGCACTGCTGGAAAATAATGATGACCACACAAAGTATTGACACTTTTGGCTCAATATGGACATTTTCACTTAGGGGTGTACCCACTTTTGTCGCCAGCGGTTTAGACATTAATGGCTGTGTGTTGAGTTATTTTGAGGAGACAGCAAAATTACACTGTTATACAAGCTGTACACTCCCTACTTTACACTGTAGCAAAGTGTCATTTCTTCAGTGTTGTCACATGAAAAGTTATAATAAAATATTTACAAAAATCTGAGGGGTGTACTCACTTTTGTGAGATACTGTATGTAGTTTTGACATTAAACAAGAAAATTGTGCACACAACAGCTAGTGGTATTCACAGCAACCTCCATTGGAGGATTCAAAAGGCATTGTTATATGCTGTATATATTTTAATTTAGATCAAAATTATGTTTATTTTTCCTCATACTAGTATTTTTTCTTGTCCACTTGGATAATATCTGTGATGTGAGGATGCAGTCATTTACAATGCTGGTAAACGAAAATGATCTTCACTAGCAATGTCTTGGCCAGATTTCTAATTCAAATAATATATTCCTCCACAGCTTCCAATTGGCTTTGGCACAGCTGCCAATATCAGGGTCGGAATTGCTTTAGGAGCTGGAGACATTGAACAAGCCATAATGTCTTGTAAAGTTGTACTTTACTGCACAGGTAGGGTTTTGTACTCGAAATAAATGCTACATCGTATAGGAAAAAAAGAAGATTATGCATACCTTGTAGAAAGCAATATATTTTTCTGTACTGAAACATGAGAAACATGTAGCGTACAAGAAAAATAGATTTTTGTTTGTTAATGAAAGAAAAGCAAATATTTGAATTTTGTGAGCATAACTTGATTCTCCTTTTCTCTACATGTATACTCTCAACTTTTGTGTTTGCTCTAGTTTTATTTTCTTGTGAGCATAATTTCAATGTTTCCAAAATTGTACTACTGACATGAACTTTATCATAAAATAACATTGTGTCATGGTGTTCTATCGGGTTGAGATCAGGACTCTGTGCAAGCCAGTCAGGTTTCTCCACCCCAAGCTCGCTCTTCCATGTCTTTATGGACCTTGCTTTGTGCACTGGTGCACAGTCATGTTGAAACAGGAAGGGGACATCCCCAAACTGTTTGCACAAAGTTGAGAGCATTAAATTGTCCAAAGGTATGCTGACGCCTTAAGAGTTCCCTTCACTGGAACTAAGGGGCCAAGCCCAACCCCTAAAAACCAAACCCCACACCATAATCCCCACTCCAACAAATAATTTGGACCAGTGCCTAAAACAAGATCCATAAAAACATGGATGAGCGAGTTTGGGGGGAAGGAACTTGAGTCCTGTCCTCAACCCCGATAGAACACCTTTGGGATTAATCATAGAGGAGACTGCAAGCCAGATTTTCTCATCCAACATCAGTGCCTGACCTCACAAATGGAACAATGGTCAAACGTTTCCATAGACATATTCTTAAGCCTTGTTGACAGCCTTCCCAGAAGAGTTGAAGCTGTTATAGCTGCAAAGCATGGGCCAACTCAATATTGAACGCTACGGACTAAGACTGGGATTCCATTAAAGTTAAATGTGCGTGTAAAAGCAGGTGTCCAAATACTTTTGATAATATAGTGTATATACAGTGTCTCACAAAAGTGAGTACACCGCTCACATTTTTGTAAATATTTTATTATACCTTTTCATGTGACAAGACTGAAGAAATTACACTTTGCTACAATGTAAAGTAGTGAGTGTACAGCTTGTACAACAGTGAAAATTTGCTGTCCCCTCAAAATAACTCAACACACAGCCAATAATGTCTAAACCACTGGAAACAAAAGTAAGTACACCCCTACATGAAAATGTCTAAATTGGGTCCAAAATGTCAATAGTTTGTGTGGCCACCATTATTTTCAAGCACTGCCTTAACCCTCTTGGGCATGGAGTTCACCAGAGCTTCCCAGGTTGCCACTGGAGTCCTCTTCCACTCCTCCATGATGACATCATGGAGCTGGTGGATGTTAGAGACCTTGCACTCCTCCACCTTCCATTTGAGAATGTCCCACAGATGGTCAATAGGGTTTCTGTCTGGAGACATGCTTGGCCAGTCCATCACCTTTACACTCAGCTTCTTTAGTAAGGCAGTGGTTTTCTTGGAGGTGTGTTTGGGACCATTATCGCGTTGGAATACTGCCCTGCGGCCCAGTCTCCAAAGGGAGGGGGTCATGCTCTGCTTCAGTATGTCTCAGTACATGTTGGCATTCATGGTTCCCTCAATGAACTGTAGCTCCCCAGTGCTGGCAGCACTCATGCAGCCCCAGACCATGACACTCCCACCGCCATGCTTGACTGTAGGCAAGTCACACTTGTCTTTATACAACTCACCTAGTTGTAGCCACACGCACTTAACACCATCTGAACCAAATAAGTTTATCTCGGTCTCATCAAACCACAGGACCTGGTTCGAGTAATGCATTTCCTTAGTCTGCTTGTCTTCAGCAAACTGTTTGCAGGCTTTCTTGTGCATCATCTTTAGAAGAGGCTTCCTTCTGGGACGACAGCCATTCAGACCAATTTGATGTAGTGTGCAGGGTATGGTCTGAGCACTGACAGGCTGACCCCCCACCCCTTCAACCTCTGCAGCAATGCTGGCAGCACTCATATGTCTATTTCCCAAAGACAACCTCTGGATATGATGCTGAGCATGTGCACTCAACTTCTTTGGTCGACCATAGCAAGGCCTGCTCTGAGTGGAACCTGTCCTGTTAAACTGCTGTATGGTCTTGGCCACCATGCTACAGCTCAGTTTCAGGGTCTTGGCAATCTTCTGATAGCCTAGGCCATCTTTATGTAGAGCAACAATTCTTATTTTCAGTAAGGGGGGACAACCACGCTACTATGGGAGAGATAAATCTAAAAGTATATGATGGTAATGTGAATATTAAATGAATATGTATATATACGCAAATCAATATACAGGGTGGGCCATTTATATGGATACACCTTAATAAAATGGCAATGGTTGGTGATATTAACTTCCTGTTTATGGCACATTAGTATATGTGAGGGGGGGAAACTTTTCAAGATGGGTGGTGACCATGGCGGCCATTTTGAAGTCGGCCATTTTGAATCCAACTTTTGTTTTTTCAATAGGAAGAGGGTCATGTGACACATCAAACTTATTGGGAATTTCACAAGGAAAACAATGCTCACAAGATGTGCAGCACCTGAAACTAAGGATACTGGAAGCCTGTGCTAGCATTTCTCCTGCGGTGTTGCTATCAGTGTGAAGAGTGGGAGAAGAGGGTTGCATTGACAATCCAACACAATGGGCAGCACATTGAACACATTTTATAAGTGGTCAGAAACTTGTAAATAACTCATGAAAGAATAAAGTTACGTTAAAACCAAGCACACCATTGTTTTTCTTGTGAAATTCCCAATAAGTTTGATGTGTCACATGACCCTCTTCCTATTGAAAAAACAAAAGTTGGATTCAAAATGGCCGACTTCAAAATGGCCGCCATGGTCACCACCCATCTTGAAAAGTCCCCCCCCCCTCACATATACTAATGTGCCACAAACAGGAAGTTAATATCACCAACCATTCCCATTTTATTAAGGTGTATCCATATAAATGGCCCACCCTGTATAAAATCAAAACATTAATATGGAAAAATTCGAGATGCAGCCAGTCACCTAAATAGTATCCCAAGTACTACACATAATGTTCCATAAATGTATATGGTGAGGCGCAATCTCATATCAAGTAAAATAGACATTCATTCATAAATATATAAACATAATTAATCAATATTAACCGCCTCAGCTATTACAGCGGGTGTACGTCATATGACTTCCTCCCTTTAAGCCGGGATTGCGCGCGATCGGGCGCGCGCATCCCGGCTCTGTCGGTGTCGGCGTGTCCCCAGGACACGCCGCTTCACCGACAGGGGTGAACAGCAATTGGTTATCACAAATGACACAGCTGATCACAAATCAGCCGGCGGCTGATACCTTGTGATCGGCTGCGATCTACTTCACAGCCGATCACATCCAGTGTAAACAGAGCGGTAACTCACTGTTACCAGCTCTTCTCTCCTCACACAGTGTCCAGTGTGAGGAGAGAAGAGCTGGGATCAGTGAGTTACTGATCTGCAAAGTAAAAACACACTGACACATTCCCCCCCCTGCCCCCCCAATGCACCAGTCACCCCAACAGTCACCCCATATGCCCCCATAAAGGGTACCTGTCATCATAAAGTGTACCTGTCCTCAGACTGCCATCATAAAGAGCACCTGTCACCCATCACCCGTCAGTGACCGTGGCATGTCACCCGTCACTGACCACTGCCAGCCACCCGTCACCCATCACTGACCACCGCCAGTCACCCATCACCAACCACCACCCGTCACTTATCAGTGACCACCGCCAGTCACCCGTCACCCATCAGTGACCACCGCTAGTCACCCATCAGTGACCACCGCCAGTCACCCGTCACCCTTCAGTGACCACCGCCAGTCACCCGTCACCCTTCAGTGACCACTGCCAGTCACTTGTCACCCGTCACCCATCAGTGACCACCACCAGTCACCTGTCACCCGTCACACATGTGAACACCGCCACTCATCTGTCATGCATCTGTGACCACCGCGAGTCACCCGTCATGCATTAATGATCACCACCAGACACCAGTCACCCATTAGTGACCACCGCCAGACACGCGTCACACATCAGTGACCACCGCCAGACACGCGGCACCCATCAGTGACCACCGCCAGTCATCCATCAGTGATCACCACCAGTCACCCATCAGTGACCACCACCAGTCACCCATGACCCATCAGTGACCACCGCCAGTCACCCATGACCCATCAGTGACCACTGCCAGACACCCATCACCCATCAGTGACCACCGCCAGACACGCGGCACCTATCAGTGACCACCGCCATTCACCCATCAGTGACCACCACCAGTCACCCATCAGTGACCACCACCACACACCCGTCACCCATCAATGACCACCACTAGACACTCATCACCCATCAGTGACCACCACCAGACACCCGGCACCCATCAGTGTGCACCGCCAGTCACCCATCAGTGACCACCACCACCACACACCCGGCACCCATCAGTTACCACCGCCAGTCACCCATGACCCATCAGTGACCACGGCCAGTCACCCGTCACCCATCAGTGACCTCCACCAGTCACCCATCAATGACCACCACTAGACACCCATCAGTGATCACCACCAGTCACCTGTCACCCATCAGTGACCACCACCCGTCACCCATCAGTGACCACCACCAGACACCCGTCA
>BLSH010231583.1:64949-89896 GCA_018402905.1 Glandirana rugosa
GGGAGGGCGGGCAAGGGGGGAGAGGGTGAGCCTCTCTTATCTTTCATCTCCCCTTTCCCTCCCCCCCGTCTTTCAGTTCTCCTTTTCCTTCCTGCTCCTTCTTCCTCTTTTTTTTTTCCCTTTTCTTATTTTTGAGACACAGTTTGAAAATGGTACAAAATGTAGGGTAATGTAGTTGGAAGTTATAAGTGTAATATGGAGAAAGAACCACGATGGGGGGAAATACCACACGTATATAAGTATAATAGAGGCACGGTTGGAAGTACGAAAGGAAGGGTATTGTTAGTAATAATTGTTACACGGTCTTTCTCTTTTTCCTTTTTTTTTTTTTTGGGGACACGGTTTGAAACGGCACAAAGGTAGGGTAATGATCACAACTCGCTTGGGCCTGACATTGCAAGCCCAGGCATGGCTTGAAATCCCACAGGCACCGTGCCTGGGCCTGGAACCCGAACGATTTTTGAAATGTCCGGGTCCGGGTCCGTGCCACGGACACCCTAAAGTTCGGTACGGACCCGAACGTTACAGTCCGGGTTCGCTCAACACTAGTAATGGGATGGAAACACGGCAAAGTTTGGCACAGGGGTTTTTTTTTTTTTTCCTTTTTCTCTTTCTGGCACATTGTTAATAATGATTGTTATGGGAAGGAAAGCATGAAGGTTGGCACGGAGATAATATGAATATATGCACACCATAAAGGGGGGTAGCACCAAGAAAGAGGTATAATGTGAATATTGAAGGTTGATGTAATGGGATGTAAAACATGGTAAAAGTTTGACACAGAGTTTTTATTCTTTTCCCTTTTTTTTTTCTCCTTCTTCCTCGTCCTTCCTTTTCCTCTTGACTTTCTGCCCCCCCTCCCTTTCCCCTCTACTTTCTATTCTCTCCGAGTGGGAGAGGGGGGAACGGGCGGGAGGGTTATTATTATATCTCCTAAAGAAATATAAAGAGGGTCAAGGATTAAATGAAAATATAGATGTAAAATGAAGGCTAAGGCTGGTAATAATAGTTATTACCAACATAGGTGCAAATGCAGTATGCTGGTAACGCCCTAGAATTTTTTAAGGGATGGATGAAGTATGAATGGGAAGAGTTGAGAGAGTGGTCACTAAAGATAAGGAAAGCAGACGATGTAGGTGGGGGAAGGATAAAAACAAGGGAAAGGACGTGAAGTAATGGGAAAACAGGATAATCAATGTACATTTCTAATATGGAATGTTAGAGGATTGGGAACACCACTGAAGCGCACACAGGTCTTCTCGGTGATTCGGAAATCACAAGCCAAGATAATATGTATTCAAGAGACACATATGACCGAGGAAAGAAGTAAATACTTGAGAAGACCTTGGATTCAGTGGTCTTCCCATATGTATCACACAACATATTCAAGAGGGGTGTCTTTAATGGTGCATAACAGTGTGATGTGGGAATGTATTAAAGTTAAATGAGACTCAGAAGGGAGATATGTCTTTGTCTATGCTTGGGTTTACTCACTTCCATTTGTAATACTTGGGATATATAACCCACCCTCCGCTACATTAGGAGTATTAAAAGGAGCAGTGTTGTTTATGACAGAGTACCCAGAGGCCTGTCATCTGTATGGGAGATTTTAACATGTGGTTGAATCCAAGAATGGATAGACAGGGGAAGACCCTAGAAAGGAGCACAGTAGGATCCAATACCCTAGAAAAATTCATAAAGGAAGTGGGGTGGAGTGATATATGGAGAATTAGAAATCCGAATGATAGAATATATTCATGGGCTGCTACGGGAGGGGGGAGTATGTCCAGAATAGACTTGGCGATGGGGAGTGCCCACTAGTACACTCAGTGGAGTATATGCCTAGGGGGGTGTCTGATCACTCCCCATTGAGGATTGAATTAATGCTAGGCCCTAGGGGAAATCGGCCCAGAAATAGGATTCAACCCTATTGGCTGAACCAGATAGGCAGGAATGATAGAATCCCAGACCAGATACAGATATTCTGGGAAGCACATGATAACAGGAGGCTAGATGGGAACTTATGGGACACCTTCAAAGCATATCTAAGAGTGATATTAAAATCAACAATTTCATATATAAAACGTACCAATAGGCAGGAGGAAGAGGATTTAGAAGAAAAGTGCGTGAAAGCAGAGATAGAATATATAAATGACCCCTCAGATGAAAAACGGATTAAATGGAAGGATTTAACAAGGCAATATAAAAACTTATCAATAGCTAATGCAAAGAGAAACATTTTTTATTTAAAACAGCAAAAATTTGAGCAGGGTGGGAAGGCTATGAAGATGTTAAATTTCTTAGTAAAGCAAGAAACACCGCCAACAACTATATTAAAAGTGAGGAATGAACAAATAGAAAAAGATATATATAATATATAAAATATAAAATATATAAAAGAAAAATAAAAAGAAATAGTGGGTACATTGGACAAGATAATGTACTATAAATACTATGTTGAAATGTATATGTCAACAGTAGATTGTACAACTAGGGAGATTGAGGAATACCTGGAGGATATAGAATTTCTCAAATTAACAGAAGAACAGGTAGAGATGATGGAGAAAGAAATAGAGGAACAAGAAATACGGAGAGCCATACTCTCGTTGGGGAAAGGTAAATCTCCAGGACCGGATGGCATACCACTGGAGGTTTACCAACGATACATAGAGATCATGGCGCCGGTATTGGCTAAAGTATATAGTGAAGTGTTCCTGGCTGAAGAAATGTCTCCCTCGATGTACGAAGCAACAGTGACATTGATATTAAAACCTGAAAAGGATAGGCAGGACTGTGCATCATATAGACCTATCTCACTCCTTAACCTTGACTACAAGATACTTGCAAAGGTACTAGCGGGAAGATTAAATAAAGTAATTCTGTCTATAGTGAATGAGGATCAATCAGGGTTTATGCCAGGGAAGTCAACAACAAATAACATAAGGCGCGCCCAGTTGATGATCCACCTGAGAGACTCCCTGCCGGAGGAGAGTGCCTTGGCCACACTTGATACGGCCAAGGCATTCGACTCCATAGAATGGAACTTTTTGCAGGCAGTCCTGAAAAGAAGTGGATTTGGGGAAAAGTTTAGAAAATGGGTTAAAATATTATACAAACAGCCCAGTTCAAACCTATTGGTAAATGGATTGCTATCCCCCACAATTAAACTACAAAGAGGAACGAGACAGGGATGCCCATTATCCCCTCAGCTGTTTGCCTTGGCAATTGAAGCACTGGCAAACAGGTTTAGACAATCAAAAAAATATAGAGGTATTAAATTGGAGGAGAGGATAGAGTGTATTGGCTTATATGCGGACGATATTATACTGTATTTAGGAGAAGGACAAACTTCTCTGGGGGAGGCTATAAAAATAATAGACACATTTGGGAGATACTCTGGGCTTAAAATCAATTGGCAGAAATTGGCATTAATGCCATTTGGATTGAAAGCACAGAATTGGCAAGAGATACCATTAAAAATAGTAGACACGTTTAAATACCTGGGGATACACATAACAATAAGGGTTGAGGAAGCCATGACAAAGAATGTGAGCCCCCTGGTGGACTATGTAGGGAATAAAGTAAAAATATGGAGTAAACTCCCGCTGACAATCTCAGATAGGATAAATCTAATTAAAACAGTGATACTTCCCAAGTGCCTCTATGTCTTCTCCCATATCCCGTTAAGGATACCTAAATATATATTTAAAGAACTGAACTCACAACTATCTAAATTTATATGGACAGGGGGTAGAAGTAAGATGAAACTAACAATACTGCAACGTCCCAAAATGGCAGCAGGATTGGCAGTACCAGACCTATATCTATATTATCTAGCTGGGCAGTTGAAAAATTTACAAACGTGGGCAACACAAGATCAAGTAGGAGGGGTGGAACGCTATTTAGTAAGCAAAATGCAGGTTTAAGATCTTCTGGTGGGGTTAGAAACACGGGAATCAAGAAGAATTGGAATCAAAATTCCTCTTTTGACCCTGGCTAGATCAGTCTGGAGAGAGGCAAAAAAGGTGACGGGTTACACAGATATTCCCCCAGAGGCAGCATTGTGGAACAACCCAGAATTCGAAAACTTAAGAAAATTTGAGGATAGTAAAATATGGAGACAAAAAGGGATAAATAAAATAGGTCAAATATATGACAAAAATATAATAACAACATATGAGAAATTAAGAGAACAATATAACTTACCTAATAAATATACATATAAGTACTTACAACTCCGACATGTGCTACAAGCTCAGTTCAGAAGAGAAGGACCAAAAATAGCTAAATACCCTCTTATAGGAATACTGAAATCACAAGGCCCGAAGGGATTAATAGCTAAATTATATACACACTTAATGCAGAGTAAGATCGGGATAGAACCTGTAAAAATACGGGGAAAATGGCAGGAAGTAATACCGAACATGACAGAACAAGGGTTGGGGGAAGTTTGTTCCTCTCATATGACTGTATCACCAGCAACTAATAACAAAATAATGCAGTTAAACATTATACACCAAACTTATTTAAGTACAGTTAGGTTATATAGAATGGGTCAACATCAGACATCAAACTGTACAAGATGCGGTCAGGAGGGAGCGGACTTCCTCCATTTAATGTGGGACTGTGATAAAATTAGGAGATACTGGAGCCAGGTCACTGATAGACTGGCTAAAATTATTAAGAGCCCTGTAATAAATACAGTAGAGGTATGCCTAATGGGAATGGTGGAGGGGAATAGATGGTTCAGGCCCACTAAGATATTAGTGAAAAAAGTGTTATTTATTGCAAGAAAGCAAATAGTTGAAAGATGGATCCAGGCAATACCACCAACGATGACTCAGTGGATAAAAGCTGTTAACCAGATTATACCGTATGAAAAAACTATGTATGAAAACAGGGGTAACATGCAAAAGTATGGGAATATCTGGGAAAAGTGGAATAAGTCTAAATTGACAACAGAGATGAATTGTAATTAAAGAAAGTTGTATTAGAGACCAGAAAAAATGAGTGAGAGTGTGTGGTTTGAAAGGGTAAATGAAAATATACAGGAAAATTGGTAGTAATAAGAATACAAAATGAAGATGTATGTATATGACATTATATGTAAACGAGGTACTTGAAATAAAGAGTTTAAAAAAAAAAATGTGAGGGGTATTCACTTTTGTGAGATACTGTATATATATATATATATATATATATATATATATATTGTGAGGGATTAGCTCTCCTGGGGATCACCCTTCCTGGGGAAAAATGCACAGTTGAGACAGTAGTTTCTTCAAATCTGACTTAAAGCCAGGTTTATTTGGTAAAAAATGTTGCATTTAAAATAAACAAAACATAAAATATATCCTTGCCATCCAGGCTCTAACTATACATATTATCATATCTATCTGAGCGGTGTAGGGCTACTCCCAGACACCCACAAAACAACATTAGTGCAAACCTTTCTTTTAGTCCAAAGCTCTGTGTATCAGCTCTCTCAGTCTGAACGCTCTCAGAGTCCCCTTGCTCTCTTTCTGGTCTATTCAAATCACAGCTGCTAGAGGACCTTAGTGAACCACCAAATCCAGTCTACAAACGACCCCTCCATGGTGGCTGGTAAAACCAGATTCCACATTAGTCCACTCCAAATGAAAGCATGCGAGGCGACAGATAGCGTCCGTCTACTACTTTGCCTCGCATAACGTCACATATCCCCCCCTCTGCTCAAGCCCCTGCGGCTGAGAAACTGTCCCAACCATACAGAGGACCCAGGAAAGAGCATCTGCATTGTTCTGGAGCTTTCCCGCCCAATGCTCCACTGTGAACCTGAATGGCTGTAGAGGCAAGAACCACCTTTTCATCTGACTTTCTGTCTGTTCTTTTCCTGGTTGTCACACATCCACTTCAGAGGGGCATGGTCGGTGACTAGCTTAAAGGGTCTCCCCAAAAGATAGTATTTCAGGACCTCTAAGGCCCACTTGATGGCTAGGCACTCCTTTTCGACAATGGCATAATTTTTCTCATGCCTGTTCAATTTTCTGCTCAGGTATACAATCGGGTGCTCCTCACCACCTCCGATTTGGGACAGTACGGCCCCTAGTTCCACATCAGAGGCGTCTGTCTGCACAACAAATTCCTTTGAGAAGTCCGGGGTGACGAGCACCGGTTGTACACAAAGGGCTTGCTTCAGCCTCTGAAACGCCCTTTCCACCTCTGGGTTCCACTTCACCATGACCAACTCTGGAGAGCAGCAGTGTATCTCTCCACAAGGTCCACCAGTTGGGTTGCAGTTTTGGCATCCCCATGGCTGACCCACTTCCTCACAGTAGCAGGGAGCGCACGCAGATACCGGTCCATGACCACACGCTCCACAATCTGAGGACCTGGCAAAGTCTCTGGCTGTAACCACTTCCTCGTGAGGTGGATCAGGTCGAACACTTGGAAGCAGGGTGGCAGGTCCATGCGGTAGGACCACTGATGCACCTGTTGAGCCCGGACGGCCATAGTGACACCCAGGCGTGCGAGTATCTCCGTTTTTAAATCTCATAGTCCTGGGCCTTGTCGGGTTCCAAATCAAAATAGGCCTTTTTGGGGCTCACCTGTCAGAAAAGGTGCTAATAGTCCCGACCATTGTCCTTTTTGCCATCCTTCTCGCACAGCGACTCTCTCAAAATTGGTGAGGTATGCCTCCACATCATCCGCAGGTGTCATCTTCTGCAGGTGGTAGCTGGCACGTACCAACTTTTGTTCTACTGGCACAGGAGGCACGGACCCCTTTATTAAATGCCACCAGAGCCTCCACCAGCTGGCGGTTTATCTCTTGCTGGGCCTCATGCTGTCGGCGACTCTCCTCCCACTGTACCTCATGCTGTTGGTGACTCTCCTCCAACTAAGCCTTATGCTGTCGGCGACTCTCCCCCCACTGAGCTGCAGCGGCCTGTGCATCCTGGAGGTTGGTTTCCCGCTGAGCCGCAGTGGCTTGTAGCAGGGCCTTTAATATATCTTACATCCTTCTTTGGAAACTGCCCGCATCCTCCACCATGTGTGAGGGATTAGCTCCTTTAGGGATCACACTTCCTGGAAAAAAGGCAGTTGAGACAGCAGTTTCTTCAAATCTGGCTTGCAGACAGGTTTATTTGGTAAAAAAGGTTGCATTTAAAATAAACAAAACATAAAATAAATCCTTGCCATCCAGGCTCTAACTATACATATCAGCATAACTATCTGAGCGGTTAGGGCTACTCCCAGGCACCCACAAAACAATGTTAGTGCAAACCTTTCTTTTAGTCTAAAGCACAAAGCTCTGTGTGTTAGCTCTCTCAGGCTGAACGCTCTCTCAGTCCCATAGTAGAGCAAAGCCTTGCTCTCTTCCTGGTCTATTTAAACCACAGCTACTAGTGGACCTCAGTGTACCACAAAATCCTGTCCGGACCCAACCCTGCCATGGTGGCTGGTAAAATCCGGGCTGGATTCCATCTTAGTGCACTCCAAATGAAAGCATGCGAGGTGACAGATAGTGTCCATCTACTACTTCACCTCGCATAACGTCACTATATATATTGTAATGGAGAAAGTCCCTGTCCCTATGGAAATGGAGATAAAATCACACAGAGTTTGCATGTCGGCTGACTGCAAGACTACAGAGTGTAGATTTTAAATGGAGAAAACTGCTCTGGTAGTTTTCTTCGGATTTTGCTATTGCCACATGGGACTCTGTGGTTTGGAGATCCCTAAGAGTCTTGGGTGGGACGGGATCTCCAACCCTGTGTCTGGGTCTTGTGGACATCCAGCAGGTTGTGTGCCCAGGTGGACACAGCCAATATAACAAGGGGCTGATGAGAGCAGATGGAGAGGAAGAAAGGTGGAGTGTGAGCAGCTTGCTGCTGCTGTTTCAAGACAGACCTGTGTCTGGAGATCTGTTTGCCCTATGTTAGATTGCAGCCCGTGGAAAGGGGATTCTATGACCAGGGACTGGGAAAGGCTGGCCAGCTTAGAAAGTTGAGGAGATTAAGGGAGCCAGTGAGTCCAGGGGGCTTGGAGGAATCAAGTTTGTTTGGAGCCAGCAAAGGAACTGCGTACAAGAGAGGCAGGTGGCTTGGTATGTTTTCTTTATAAGTACTAAATGAAGTTTAAACCCCTGCGTGGGATTCCTGGATGGACTTTTGCTTTGCTTTCCTTTTAAATAAACGTGGGCTACCAGGCCATTAACTATTAACTTCTGTCTTATATTAACTCACTGCACAAAAAAACGCATCTATCACTTGAGTTAAACACCCCAATATTACAAGTGGTTGTAGGATACGGCCATGCAGATGGTGAAATCCAGATCTCTGCTCCAGTGGTGAGTCGTGTCAGGAACTGTTGCTAGCTGGGTGTGGCAGCCAGGCGATGAGCACTGCATACAGGTGGTGCATCTGTGAGAATTTTTTTTCTTTCTTACTGCTGTGAACTGTGTTAAAGGCAGGTGGTGAGCTCAGCATGGCCTGAGAAGATGTCTTCACCGGGAAGGGCCAGTCCAAAGGGGCCAGTGGTGTATGAGACCGTGCATGAATGGTTGAAGCAGAACCAAAATAAAGAGTGGGGTGCAGTGCAAGGGGCTGAAATCTGGGCCACTGATTACATGCAACCCATGCTGCCTACAGAGGAGGTTAGGGACTTCCTGGAAAGATTTGAAAAATGTACTGTATAGAGAAAATGACCTAGGGACCGGTGGCCAAAATTGCTGCAGACCTTTTTACGGACAGAGTTCCGGTCGGTTTACCATTTTATGGATGGGGACCATGATGACTACCGCAAGTTTAAAGAGGAAATCCTTCTTAGAGGCATGTTCCATCGTATCATGGTCGGCCAGCAAGGCTCCAAGATGGGAAAGGTGTCACCGGAAGACCAAGGTTTTGGAAATTGAGAGAAATGCAATGTTTTGTGTCATGGCAGCTTGGGGAAAGTGGTCAGCCCAGAAAGGAGGGCACAACAGTCTGTATCCTGCATGAGGTATAGCCTACCAGCTTTGGAGTGCAAGTCTGCGTTTACCCTTAGCAACAGGGGTCTTGTGTTACCTGCAGGGGGCGGCAGTAGGTCCGGAAAGGCTGCAGTGTTGCTCCATGGCCACATGGGGGAATCTGCCTGTAGAGACACCACACATGTAAGACATCGCACTAAAGTGAAGGTGTTAGAGGAAATCCGGTGTCAAAAAGGACTTGTTGGCGCTTTTGTGCGTTTTCGCACGCACTCTCCCGTGCGCACCGGAAACGGCTCCATTTAAGCTGTGCACACCCTGCAGCAAGTGCTGTCTGATCTACAGCATTTAGTGTGTGTTCCTGAGCAACCTGTATCTAATTACCTGTTCCTGTGACCCGGCTTGCCTGATCCTGCTGATTTCTGCCTGCACCGACCCTGGCTTGTCTATGACCACTCTACTGCCCGATCCTCTGATACCTTTGCTGCCCGCCTGTTGACAACCCTGCTTGGACCCAACCATCCACCTGCCTGCTCCTCCTGTACCACACCGCCAGCCTGTTTAACAACCCGGTCTGTACGACCATGCTTCTAGTGCACGAGCGCACCAACGGACTTCCTATCAACACCAGTGACCCAGTCTGACCCTCGTGCCATTCTGCACTCCCGAGCCACCTGTCTGCTCTACCAGGAATTCCCGAGTCAAGGTAGTAAGGGGGGTTGCCTACTGCACAAGCCAGAATCTTCCACCAGGTACGTGACAGAAGGCTATGACACCAGCTACAGGAACTGGTAAGACTGTTTTCATTTGTGGAAGTTAACCCAATGAAGTGGGAGTGTGTCCAGCGGAGAAGTCAGCTGCGTGTATGGACCTAGACTTGCTGCAAGGTGCTGTCCAGAACAGTGGGGAGGCACAGCATAAAGCTCAACTGGCAGCAGGGCTACAGGCTGGAAAGGATATGGGAACTCTGTGTGTGCCTACTATAATCCAACAGAGTGCGGGAAAAGTTAAGCTAGGGGTGACCAAAACAGTGCTGGTGCCATGTTCCCTAGTGAAAGGTGCTACAGAGATGCTCATGGAAACTTCCCAGAAGCCCACGGTAATGGCGCAGAGCGTTTCCCAGGTCAGCTTTGGAGCTGCCCCAGTAGGAAAGAGTGCCCCTTTAAAGAGAGAGGGTGCTGTGAGTAGGGGCTCACAGGCTGTGGTGGGTAATAGACAACGACAACCCACAAAAGAGGCAGTTGTGTCTACATTCAATGAAAATGCTGATAGTCATGCTGACAAAAGTGTTACTATTGGTAAATGTGATGATGGTAATGAAATTGAAAAATGTATTTCTGGTAATGTCATGTTTGAGAATGATGTGTGTAGGATATCTCCCGTGACAACCACAGGCAGAGGCACTGGATTGTCTATGGGAGTTTCATGGGGTCTCCATGTGTTGGTGCCAGAGGCTGTCCAGGATGGCTGTGGGTCTACTCTGGTGGAACAAGACGGAACTGAGTTACACAGTGAGAGTGTGTGGGCGGAGCCCCCACAACCCTAAGTGTAATCCAGTTGGCAAAGGGTTAATTCAGCCTGCTAAGGCTGAGAATACAAAGTTGAATGTGTCAGTAGTGCCACCAGAGGAAGCTGGTCAAAAGTGTGTATTGCACCCTGCCTTGATGGATGATGCGTCATCCCAATCTGATATGCGTAGAAGTGACAAAGGTGCCATTTTGGCTAGTGGATCCCAGGTTCCTGTGCAGCCTTCTACAGCATGTGATGCAGCGCTGTGGAGTGCACATGAGGAAACCACAATGGACTAGGACAGCTAGGCCAATATTACCTGAATATATTACCAACATTGGATATTAAGAAAAAATATAAGAAAAGCCTTTTTCTTATTTTTTTCTCTTTCAGCAACTTAGTAGATGCCCCCTACTTATCCTTATGTGGTAGTGAAATAGTGCAATACATGTTTAAACTTTAACGTGCTATTATTATAGGCTCTGGATGGAATTGTTTTGCCAAATTAGAAATGACCAGCTTTAGTTGTATTTTAGTCATCTGAATTTTTTAGTTTTAGTCGTATTTTAGTCTGCTAAAATAGTGTTAATTTATTCAACGAATATATTTTATAAGTCTGAATTAACTCTAGTGTCCTGAAGAGCTCAGTTTGTCTAATTCTCTGTAAAGTGATTCTGCTCTAATTGCTCTAAAGAAGTTTTGTGCTTTTAACTGCTTCTACAAAAAAGCTAAGTCCACAGTTAGCTTTTGCAAGGACTTTTGCTTCTGTTCTATAGAAGGAAGTTTACTGTCCTCATCTTGTACATAGTTCTTTTTGGAGTATCCCACTCAATTTCTCAACCCTATCCCAAATAAAAACACCAAAAAGAACACCCCTAGACTTGTTATTGAGACAAAGAGTGACTGTGTTGTGTGTGCTGGGCTGCAGGGCACTCACTGGGAAAAGAAATCGGACAATTTTCAGTGGCTCCTTTGGGGAAGGGGGGGGTAGCACTGCCTTATCATTTTGCCTATTGCTTTGCTATTATGCATCTGTAGGGTTTGTTCTGCCTTAATAAACCCTAGATATCTGCTATTAGTCGGTCATTTTTTTGCGTCCAGCAACAGGGTGGGTCATTACTGGAAATGATAAAAGAACCCAGCATTTCCTGCAGGTCCTTCAACTGTCAATGCTAACCTGGTAACATTTTACTTAAATGCTTTTTATTGCAAACATAACACATATAGAGAATTTTCAATCATACAAAGATATATATCAGGGCTCGACAAACCCCATGGCGACCAGAAACCACGTCCTGGTGAGTGACAGCCAATCCTTCTCTCCCCCTCACTATCTTTCAAACAGCATCTGTGAGCCATTCTCTGCCTAAGCTGAAAGCTGTTAAAGGGAAAAACATCTAGGCAGCCTGCCAAGATTCTCACAACATTACTGATAAGTATAAACAAAGTATCTTTTAGTTCTTTAGATCAAAGGAATTAACTCGGGTCTGTAGATGAGGGCAGTTTAACCACGTAACCATTTGTCCACTAGGCACTTAAACCCCCTTAAATAACCAGACCAATTTTCAGCTTTCAGTGTTTGACAATCATTCAGTCATGCAACACTGTACCCAAATTAAATTTTGTGTCCTTTTTTCACACGAATAGAGATTTCTTTTGGCGGTATTTAATTACCACTGGGTTTTTTATTTTGTGTGCTATAAATGAAAAAAGACCAACAATTTTGTAAAAAAAAAAATGCATTTTTCTTCATTTTTGTTACAACATGTATACTACTACATATCTTTGGTAAAAATAACCGAAAACAGTGTATATTATTTGGTCTGTGTGAAAATTATAGAGTCTACAAGCTATGGTGCCAATCATTGAAAATTGATCACACCTGATGTACTGACAGCCTACAGTCAGGTCCATAAATATTGGGACATCGACACAATTCTAATCTTTTTGGCTCCACTACAATGGATTTGAAAAGGGGGGCGTGGCTTGGCGCATGCAGGAGATGGCCACATAGATGGAGAGCTCGGGGACACGGCTCTGCTACACAGCGACATTGCGGTTCCTTGGTCTCCCCAAGATGGGAAGGATTACTAAATCCGGACCGCACACCAGACAGCAACGATCGGCCACCTTCTCCGCCACCAAAAACATATCAGAGCTCTTCAGAGCTCAGGGGAAGGAGCAGAGATGCATGGCTGATTTCAAGATGGCGTCCGGTACAGAGCACGAGGAGGAGGAGGACTACGACACTGCCTCACTAGCCGCTTCAGAGGAGCTGGTAAGAGACTCTGCCACATCAGACCAGCCCCTGACTTTTGCTGATATGTCTGAAATAGCAGCAGACATTAAAAGATCATTTTCAGCTGCCTTCACAGATCTTAAAGCAGAGATCCATAGCCTCACTGAACAAATCGCGGCTAATGACAAAGCAGGCCACCAAGAGACCTTATATGCTGTTTAAATAGCTTTCCCCTTAAGGAAGAGATCATACAGAAGGCCAGACAAAATGACCAGATTCTGTTCAATGAAGCTACTATCCAGATCTATCAGGATTTGTCACCAATAACCCTGAACAACAGACACGCTGTTAAACCATTACTGGGAATGCTAAGGAACAAAGGCATAAACTATAGATGGAAGTTCCCTTTTGCAATCCAGGCTACATTTAACGGGAAACAATTTTTTCTGAGAACACCTGATGAACTACCACATTTTTGTGAGCAGTTACAGATCGATTTAATCGATCTAACAGATTGGTACAGGGACTTTCGTTTGCCCCCCCTGTACCTCTCAATTCTACTTCTGGCAGAGCTACACCTAGCAAATCTCCCTACTACAAGGGTGGGAAAAAACAGAAAGGTCCCGAATTTCAAGAGCAAGCATCTCCCCCAAATAAATCACAGAGAGTAAGGGATTATTGAAACACTTGGAAAGTTTAAAGCAATTATACCTGTGGTTTTTTTTTTTTTGTTTTTTTTTTGTCTTGTTCCCTATTTGTCTCCTCCTTCCTCTTCTTGTTTTTTCTCTTTTTTGTCAGTATCTGCAGCTCCATGAATGGACATAACACACAAACCAACAGATGGCGCTGTGGCATCAGATAAACTGTTCATCCTCTGGTAATGTACACAGAACTATATAAACATTTTGGCTTATTCTCTGTTTCTACACTTTCCACACATTTGTTATATCAGCTCCAAAGAATAATACCATGGCTACATCGCTGGTGTAACTACCAAATTACACTTATCTCGCTGCCTTATAAAGTGCTGCTTGTGAATAAATGCCATAAAAGATTTTTTTGGGCTGGCATAATGTATCTATATGCCCCCAAACTGGGGACAGGACCAATAAAGATTGTAACGACTTTTGCTTTACACTCTCAAGTTTTATCCTGATTGGACAACTTACTTTACACAACCCCCTTCTATTCAAGCAAACTTGATGACATAAGATGAATACAAAATATGGCTCACCTCCCCATCCTCATGCCGGTCTGGTCATCTAGACCTCATCTGAAGAACTGGTTTTACCTGTACCTTATCCCAAACTTCTCACATGAAACATTGTCTGTGCTACTTCACCCCTAAGTACGGCTGTACACTCGGTGATGACTTTGGATATAATGATCAGGAAACACCTATAGAACTTGTTAAGATCCTTAAACCGGGAGACCCTGAACCAGGGACAATCTGTCTTCTCCACAACCTGATCAACACAGGGGGATTTGATGTCCCCCTTTGTTAACTAGAAAACCCCTCTTATATGGACCCTTCACCTTAATGGTCTCATATTTCTGATCTTTTTTTTTTTTTTTATCGGAGCTCAAACATGTCCCAACAGACTTTTGTTTTGTTACAAAGAGACCGAATTCAACACAATTTTTTTTTCTACATTAGCATTCCAATTTATGTTGGTTTAATGTTCTATTTAATAATATGCTAGTTATCATTATCTGACTGCTGTGGATGGGCGTGGGGTGTTGATGTTATACGTCTGTAAAGAGACACCGAGTGGCTCCCCTCGCATCCTTGTTCATAGCAGGTCTACAACTGCTGGCCGCCGAAATGTAGAGATGGGTTACTCAGTCCTCAGTTGTATTAAGAATATACATAGATCACTCCATCCTACTCTTTCAGAATGGAGATGCAGGGTGTCAGGTTACTTAATTGCTTAATACTGAGGATTGGCCCTGACGCCTGTACTTCCCCATAGCTCTACACTGAGGTGGGGACTGCAGACGCTGATGCTAACACCTCACATCTTTTTTGTTGTAAGTTGTTACAGTTGTTACAGATGCTTAAGATATACCTATCCGCAATTATTGATTTGAGGAATCTGTCAATATATGTTCTTTTTCCTAATTCCCTTCCCTCATGTACCTTTCACACGCCCAAAACCGCGTAGTTAAAGCTTTTTATTATCTTTTAATTTAGCAAAGCCTCCCCATGAACATCTACTACTCTTTATACCACATCCCCATATCGGAGATTTATCTTGGATACGGGAAAATTTCATCTCCTTAAACCTCGTCTTCCACCCACCCCCAATAGAAAACATCTAGATTACATACAGTATTTATCAGTAACGTTCTATCACCTCAAACTCCCAAGGTGGTACTAGAGACCAGCCTGGAAGTTTACCACACCTTATTAACTTCTTTCTGAGCTTGACTCTCTCTTTATCTTTTCTTTTTTTTTTTTTTTTTCTTTCTTCTCTCCCGTCCCGCCTCTATTTCATCCCTCTCACCTTTTGCCTAGTGTGCTCATTATGGCCTACTCTGAATTGGGGATGTCCCCGGATATTGTTTCTCATAACGTTAATGGACTCAATATTCCAGAGAAGAGAAACAAGATCCTTAGAGAACTACATAAAAGTAAAGCGAAAATAGTCCTCCTGCAGGAAACACATTTTAAGGGCCACCAAATTCCTAAAATTACGAATAGACACTTTGTCCAAGCCTTTCATGCAACTAATCTGGCAGCAAAAACGAAAGGAGTCTCTATCCTCCTGAGTAAAAACGCCCCTTTCTCTGTAGACCAACAACACATGGATCCAGAAGGTAGATACATCTTTCTGAAAGGAACACTGAACGGGAATCCAACCACTATCGCGAATGTATATTTCCCAAACAGATCTCACATCTCGTTTTGCTGACTTGTTGTAGACAAACTCAAAAGTTTTGCCAGAGGATGCATAATTCTAGGGGGAGACTTTAATATACCCCTTAATCCATCTTTGGACACATGCTCTGGAAAAACTTGTGTCTCGTACAAAATTCTTAAGAGAATAAAGATATTATTACAGTCCCTAACATTGATTGGCACTTGGAGGACCCTTCATCCCTCATCCAAAGACTTCACTTACTTCTCCGCACCACACAAAAGATACACCAGAATAGATCACGTATTTATCACCCAAAGGGACCTGCCAGACTTAAGTGGAGCCGAGATAGGCTCTATCTTACTTTCAGATCATGCCCCAATATCGGTTTCCCTATCGACTCCTATGTCCAATTGGAAACTTAATGCCACCCTCTTAACAGATCAGGAAATAAAGAAACACATACAAGCCTCTATCAGTGAGTACTTTCAGTTAAATACCAATGCAGAAACCTCACCAATGATAAATTGGGAGGCTCACAAAAGCGTCATAAGGGGTGAATTCATCAAATTTGGTGCCCGGAAAAAAAGGGAAAGAGAAAAAGGCATGGAACAAATTATAACAAAGATCAATGCACTAGAGACACAACACAAACAATCTCTATCACTTGCGCTTGAACAGGAACCAATAGATAAAAGGAAAGAATTGCAAACTATTTTAGACCAAAAGTGTAAGAGATCACTTTTCCTTAAAAAGTCAATTTATTATGAATTCGGGGATAAGCGCGGCAAGTATCTAGCCAGAGCGTTAAAAGATTCACAACAAGTTTGATTCGGAGACTATAGCTCAATTGCTTCATGAATTTTATACTAAATTATATAATTTACCTACTCAAGCCAAACCAAAAGGTTTCACTGACAACAGGGAACAAATCATCCAACAATTTCTCATCAACAGCAAACTTCCCACGTTATCCCCTTTAGACACGGCCCAACTGAACAGACCTATCACTTGTGAGGAGGTTACCCTTGCGATTCAAGATATGAAAACTGGTAAAAGCCCGGGACCAGACGGGTTCACAACGATGTACTACAAAACATATGAACCTATTTTGAATAAACACCTTACCTGTGCCCTTAATCGCCTGCTCAAAGATCCCAACCCACCTCAAGAACTTACTCTTGCCCACATCACCGTGATCCCCAAAAAAGATAAAGATCCAACAGACTGTTCCAACTACAGACCCATCTCCCTATTAAACGTTGACCTCAAAATTTTAGCCAAGATTTTAGCTAACAGAATTAAACCTGTACTAGAAACAATCATTGGCCCAGAACAAGTTGGATTCATGCCAGGGAGGGAGGCCCGGGATAATATTATTAAAGCCCTAAACCTTATTCACAGAACACACTTGGACAGCCTGGAAGGTATGCTACTATCAACTGATGCATAAAAGGCCTTTGATAGAATCTCATGGGATTATATGTTGGCCACTTGTAAATATATTGGACTAGGAGACAAGATGCTAAATTGGATTAGTAAACTTTATACAAACCCGACTGCTAGAGTCAAAGTTAACGACACACTCTCAGACCCTATACATATCAGGAACGGAACGAGACAGGGATGCCCTCTATCCCCAATACTATTTATTATCACATTGGAACCCTTAATAAGATCAATCAATTTACAACCAGATATTCATGGGATTAAGATTGACAAGATAGAGTACAAGATTGCAGCCTACGCCGATGACATGTTGTTCTTTATATCTCAACCACATATCACTATACCCAACCTAAACAAATGGTTACAACTTTTTAAATATATCGCAAACTTTAAAATCAACCACAAAAAATCTGAAGCCATGAACCTCACCCTCAGCAAACAGGCAAGCGAACTTACGTACAAAAATTGCCCCTATAAATGGGAAAAAATCAACCTGCAATACCTAGGTATCAAATTGACCCCAAAGATTGACCAAATTTATGTCAACAATTTCAAACCCCTTCTTAAAAACATAGAAAGGGATCTTACTAAGTGGAACCCCAAACATTTCTTGTGGTTTGGGAGAGCAGCCATTCTAAAAATGGTGATCTTACCCAGGCTAATCTATTTGTTCCATGCCTTACCAATAGATCTTCCTAACTCTTTCTTCCAACAACTCAGGGCAAAGCAAAGGGAATTTTTATGGGCAAACAAAAGACCACGAATAAATCTGAACCTCCTGCATTTACCCAAAGCAAAGGGAGGGTTAGGCATCCCCAACTTCAAAAATTACTATTATGCCTCTCACCTAACCAGAATCATTGATTGTCATTGCCATGAAACTAGCAAAGATTGGGTTAAATTAGAAAAAAACAGTATAAACTCTCATATTCATTACCTCCCATGGTCCAATCCCCAAAAATATACACCTGAAGTGTGAAACCACCCCCTGATGGCACCAACACTCAAAACATTTCACAAAGCCGCCATCTTACATAAACTCTCCACCTCCCCAAGCCCTCTGTCTCCAATACTAAACAACCCAGACTTTCCACCAGGCTCTGAAAAATTGAATCCTATTTCAAAAGATTCAAACCATCCTCTACTTGTATTACATTGTGTTGCAAATGGAAATATTAAAAACTTCTCGGCTTTAGGCCATATGGTTTTACCAAATCAACCGACCTTTTGGAAATATCTACAAATATTTGACTTCATTCAGAACAACAAACAGAAGGATTTGTTAACAAGACCTCTCACAGGCTTTGAGAAACTTTGTTTCGACCAAAAACCCCTCAGAAGAGGCACCTCTCTGATGTACAACTGGCTATCCCAACCATTGACTGATAATGCTGATAAATTTAAAGACCGCTGGGAAAAGGATTTAAAAATTATGATTTCTGATACTCAATGGGAGAAGGCGGCTGTCTTCACCCATAAATGTTCTCTAAGCTCCAAACTTCAAGAGATTTCGTACAAGATTCGCACCGAGTGGTACTGCACTCCCAACCAACTTAAACAATGGAATTACGCTTATTCAGACAATTGTTGGAGATGCCAGGAAAAAAGAGGTACTCCATCTTTGGTGGGAATTTACACCTATCCAAAAGTTCTGGAAACAGGTCATTTATTGGATCAAACAAATAACTAACACAAACCTTCCCCATGATGCGGACTGCTGTTTTTTGCATATTAGCAATTCCTTCTCCAAATTATACAAAACTGACCTGACTAGACACCTCTTAAATGCTGCAAAAGCACTCATCCCTCTATACTGGAAATCAAACAACACTTCTTCCATTAAAGGATGGTTGAACAAAGTCAATGCCATTCGTTATATGGAAGAAACTGTTGCAATCAAAAAGGATTCTACTGAATTACTCCATAAACAATGGAGAACCTGGAATCTTTTTATACTGACTGATTCCTACACAAATTTGCTCAAATACTAATTTGTGTGAAATTCACTATAAAGAAGGTTGAGACCCTCCTTCCCCCTCCCCTCCCCTCCCTCTCCTTTTTTTTTTTTCTCTTCCTTTCTCTTTCCTTATTCTTCTCTTTCTCACGTTTTCTACTCTTCTTCAAATAATTTCCATAACTTGATAGCCTCGAAAAATATGAGCATTTAATATGTGTATATATTCGGCTATCTACATCCTTTCATGTATATGTTGAAAACACTTTATATGAAACACATTTTGAAGTTGGTTATACAAGATTATGTGCTTGTATTCTTCACCTTTGATTATTGACCTGCGATAGGTTTGACAGTGCTTTAAGATGTTTAAAATTGTTTACGTCAATTACTCGATGACACCATTTCATGTAACCCTGTTATACTTTTGATTACACAATTCAATAAAACTTATTGTGAAAAAAAAAAAAAAATGAAATGAAATGAACAAGATGTGCTTTAACTGCAGAATTTCAGCTGGACCTGACTGTATCTCATTTTTTGAGACACTAAGAGGCGGTTCACACAGGGGCGACTTGCGCTCCGACTTGTGGCACCTCAAGTCGCCCCAAGTTGCTTGACATCCTAAATCCCATTGAAATGAATGGGAGCCGCCTTATAGTACACTAATGAAATCACTCCGACTTCAGAAAAGGTTCCTGCATGACTTTAAGGCAACTTCTATCCGACTTGTGCCCATAGAATTCAATGGAAGTCCCCTCCAAGTCAGATCCCCCATCTATATGGAAGCGACTTTACAGGAAAAAGAAAACAGAAAATTGTATCAAATACTTACCGTAATTTTCTTTCCTGACACCAAACCATGGCAGCATACTAGTGATAGAGCTCTGTCTCTTGACCACTCCCTCAGGACCAGTGAATAGCATAAAAAAAGGCATCGTTAGCCGCTCCCCATTCTTTGTAACAAGCTACATACCCAAACACACAGGGTGGGCCCGTATGCTGCCATGGTTTGGCGTCAGGAAAGGAAAATTACGGTAAGTATTTGATACAATTTTCCATTTTCCTGACGCCAACATGGCAGCATACTAGTGATAAATAACTAGCTGACAGGGTGGGTTCTACTTGCCAAACTAATATTCTAATTAGGATGGGGCAGTGGACTGAATAGTCCTTCCTCCAAAGTCCTCTGATGACAAGGCACCTATGTCTACTGCCTAAAGTTTGAGTAGGTATGCTGGGATGACCATGATACTTCTACAGATGGATACTATAGATACTCCCAAGTGGGCTGCCTATGAGACTGCAATCACTCTGGTAGAGTGCACCGCCGCTGACGGAGGCTTACACCCCCTCACCCTATATCCACTACCAAGCCTGCTAGAGTCCAGGCAGTAACCTCTTTTCATTGATGATCCCCAGCAGGAATGACAAAAGGCTTATTAGATGATCTGAAAAGACCAATTGTGGACAAGTGCTTCTTTTTGAAAACATCCAGGTCGTGTGACTTTCCTGTGTGATGTTCTGGAAATTTAGGCAATTCCCAGAGGTCTGTTAAATAGAAGGCTATTGCTACCTTTGATACAAGATGACCTACAAGACAGCCCTCTACTCTGTAAAGAAAACTTTTTTTTTTTTTTTAAGCTCCAAGAGCTTGAATCTCAGACAAACGTCTGCTTAAAGTGTTTGCAATAGATACTGTCCTATAGGTAATGGCCTAAACCAAATACTGCTCTGTTGGAGCAAATGGTTGAACGGACAAGAGATCCAGAAACACCAACCGATCCCACTGGGAAAGACTCCTTTTCGTTTATAACTGAATCCTTACGACTGCCTTCAAAAGTCATGCAGACTGAAGGATTCTTGGCCCATTTAAATTTGTTATGGCCAATATAGCTGGCACTTGCCAGCTCAGTGAGGATAGGCTAAGGCTCATGTCCAACCTGGCCTAGAGGAAGTATAGAACAGCTGGGGGCAGTAGGATCAATGTCTCACCCTACCGAGATAACGCAAACTTGCTCCAGATTTAGGCATAGATGTTGTAAGTAGAGTGCCTTCTAGCACTCAACAAAGTAGAGATTGCTCTGGAGCAACTGGAGTTCCCCCCACCTCCCCTATTAGCACCCTGCTTGCAGTCGCGGTCTGCATATGTGCATAAGGGAAATCTCTTCTGTATTCTGAAGTGAATGGCCAAGGAAACCCAAGGGCTTCATGGCCAATATGGAGGATCGACTATGACAACCATGTACTCCCTTGACAGACTCTAGAGGAATCTCATTACAAGAGATGTTGGGGGGAAAATATATAATCTAGATTGCAGCCCCAAGGAGAGACCAGAGCATATGCCCCCTGCACCTTGGGGTGCAGAAACAAGGCCAGACATACCTAACATTTGTGAAGAGGTCTGTCTATGGTAGGCCCCACCTATGGACCAGCTCAGAGGACACCTGGGACGTAGACCCACTCGCTGTGCTGTGGGAAGCTTGCATGATAGTCGATCTGCCTATGTGTTCAAAAGTCTGCTGGGAGGTAAACTTTTCCTGAATTTGCTAGTGATCTTCCGTCGCAGACGTTATGGCTTTCACCTCTCTCAATAGCATACTGCTGATAGGAAGAATTCCTCCCTGGAGCTGTATATAGGCAACTGCTGCCCTGTTGCTCAACTGCAAGGAGACTGGTCTTCCCTTGATTCTGTGTAGCAAGGCCAAAGTGCTAAAAAGGCTGTTTGAACTTTCAGCGCATTTGAGACTACCCTCCTTGGCTGGAAATGTCCATTTGCCTTGACCAACAGTCCCTCACAGTGTGCCTCCCAGGCTGTCTTGCCGACAGGATTCATAACAATGATCCAGTGTAATGGTTCAAAAGGGCCGTGACTTCCTCAGGGTCTTTCCATCACCGTGGACTGCTACTCATACTGAGTGACACTGTTCTCAACTGTGCTCGATCCTGTTTCCTCCCTTGCGCTAAGAATCCTAGTTGAAACTTGCGCAGGCGCCCATGGAATCATCGGTATGCATGAAGACATTGAGCCCAGAAGACTGAGGCACTGAGAAGCCATCAAACAAGTGAAGGTAGCTGTCCTCAGAATTCTCTTCCTGACTGTCACTGTTTCTCTGATGTAAGCAAAACAGAGGAACTAGCAGAGCACCCCCAACTACACTAACTTTTGGATTGGAGAAAGACAGCTTCTCTTTCCCCTATTTTTTTTTAGTTGATAACCCAGCCATATCTCTGCAGGGTATGTATGAGGACCTCTTGGTGTGACATCAATCGTTCCAGTCCCCTGGATAGAAGAAGAATGACGTCCAGGTAGTGACAAACCCGGAGACCCTGTTCTCTAAGTGGAGCTGACATGGCACTGAGACCCTTGCCAACATTCTCAGAGATATTTATTATTTATAGACCACAAGGTAGGCTGTTAAGTGGAGATGTGTCTAATTGATCACCAAACTTACTTATTTTGGAAAGAAAAGGAAATTTGGGATGTGAGGATAGGCATCCTGACAATCCAGCAGTAGCATCCAGCCGACTGCTTGTACTGTTTTAATGGACTCCATCTTAAAGATCTTAAAGAGGGCCAGCACGGTTTAACCTCTTTCGATCTTCAACTGGACACTACCCTCCTCTGCGAACTACAAACAGGGTTGAGTAGAATACCTGCAATCTTTCCTGTGAATAGGACCGGGACAATGACTCCCTGAGTCTAAAGTGTCTAAGTATTGTAGCAGCCCACCCGCTTTTGCGGTGGATTTGGCAGAGAAATGGTTAGGAGGAGGAGCAGTGAGGAATCCCTGAACTGACCATGAGTGCCTAATACCTTCCTCCAAGGATCTGTACAACATGCTGTCCAGAAACCCATAAAGCGAGCCCTCTGGCTCCTACCTCAAGAGTCTGGGCATGCGCTCGTCAAAAGGGCTTAGTGGGTACCTGTGGTATACCCAAGGATTTTCACTTATGGACCTTGTGAAAGGTTGCCTGAGTTCCCTTACATCCTCTACCTGGGATCCTGGCCTGACAGCCCTAGGCTCCCTGGACCTAGAGAAGCGGAACCTGCCGGGAGAAACATTTTCTTTTCCTTTTGCTTCCGGTCTTATGGGAGCAGATTGGACTTACCTCCTGTCACTTATGATATGGCTGTCTCCAGTTTCCTACCAAACAGAGATCTTCTGCCATAAAGTGACTCACACCAATCTTGTTTTTATGAAGCAAGACACCGCCCAGGGTCTCAACCATAGGGCCCCCCTAGCCGTGAGCGATTATAGCATCGCTATGGCCAGGCACCTGGTTAAGGTTATTGCTGCAATAAAGTTCACAGACACATTCATCTTGGCTAGGGGTTCGAATGATATCAGCGTTATGGATTTCCTCTCCAACGGCTGTCGCTATCTCCTGGACCCAAAAAGCACTAGTCACCCAGGTAAGGGCAACTGCCGGACGGCAGACCCCTGTTGGTCGCCTCTTTACTAGGCAACAGTCGCATTTACTGTGGGCATGGATTTCAGTGATGCTATATCTGGTCTCTGACAAGGATAAAACCTGTATAGACAATCAAAGGAGAAACTTTCTCTGGACTTTGCCATCCATCTGATTAAATTTCTTCCATAAACGGAGAAGGAATTGCCGTTTTGAAGAAAGCGTAAATATGACTTTGTCTTTATACCCATGTAATGACCTGCATGAACACCTGGATCCACTGTTCCATGAAGGAAAAAAACTGAAACCAAGCAGCTCCGGGTCTTCCTCTGATGAAGAGGAGATATTATCTGTAGGCTGCCCACTCACCAGGGTAGCCCAAGCCTCAGCCCACAGACACTTATATAATGGCAGATTTAGTTCCTAAAGAGGAAACACTGCAGGGCCCCATCAAGACCCACAGAAGGGGCACCGAGGCTTTTTAGTGCAATTTAGCGGTCCGAGCACTGGGTCTTCACACTGGGAGAGGCTTGAATTCAGACGGCTACTGCACAGAGGTGTGAGTGGTTGAGCGCCACGTACCAGGTTGTTTTTCTAGTGACTAGAGTAGCAACTAGGAGGGGGCTACCTGGCTGGCATAACTGAAGTGAGCCCAAAATAGCATCTTGCATCATAATTAATAAAGATATCTGGTGTTACCTGTTAACTGCGAACTCCTCCAGGCAGTCTTTACTCACCAGCCTATTGGTTACAGGCGATGTGCCACAGGCCCTGCAGGATTCTTGCTGGGGCATTGGCATTGCTCTGGGGAAGAGGCAATAAGACGTCTTCTTTGGAACCTTTTCCCTTGAGTGGGTGCGGCATCTGCAGTTACACTCTTATGAAGACCGTCCGCCTTTCCCTGGCTCTTGATTTTTGAGAGCATGAGCATGCGGGGCTGAACACACACATAGCAATCCGCATAAGGAGGCACTCTTTTCCTGCAAACTTACCAACATGGTTCCATACCTTTGCATTTGAGGATCTTTTTGCATAAGAGGTGACTGACTCATGCCTCGACCCCTGCAACCCTGGCAAACAAACGACACCAGGAACCTCAAAAGCGTAGCCGCGCCCTTGAGCGTCTGTGGCACAAGACTAAGTCCCTCAAAGACTTCAACCAATACAAAACTGCCCTCCGTAAATACAATTCTTGCCTCCATACTGCCAAGCAGACCTATTTTACCACTCTTATTAACACCTTCTCATCCAGTCCCCGTCAACTCTTCTCTACCTTTAACTCCCTACTTCGTCCTCCACCGCTTCCACCCACTAACACACTCACTGCCCAGGAGGTTGCTAACCACTTCAAAAGCAAGATTGACACAATTCGTGACGAAATCTCCACTCTACAGGCATCCTCCCCAGTTGACACCCCATGTCAACAAGCACAATCGACACTATCCTTATTCAAACCTGCTACTATAAACGAGGTTGCTAAACTCCTTTCTAATGCCCACCTAACCACCTGTCCACTGGACCCTATTCCCTCTCAAATACTACGATCACCCTCTGACTCTATCCTGCACCTGTCTCTTA
>BLSH010231583.1:90593-129390 GCA_018402905.1 Glandirana rugosa
CAGTTTTCTGGAAGAGAAAGACATCACGATAAAAGGAAAGACCGATAAGAGTAAAGTCTACTGACAGGATGGACAAGATTTCGGTAATAATAATAATAGTAATATGTTCTAAATATATCGCGGCTGTCAAACGCGTCGCGAAATGTTATAATCCCGTCTGTCATGTTTAATGTTATGTTAAGTTTGTCCTCTTTAGTCTCCTGGGACGAGCAATCTCGAATGTTAGATCCTCCCTCCCAATTTACTATGTTTTCCCGTCATTTGACGCCCCCTACTCGACTAACTCTTTTTTCCTCACATCAATAATCCACCACCGTCCTATCCGAAGGGACTTCTCTTTTCAAAAGTCCCTAGCGAACTTCCACCTATCTAAACAACTACACTCCTTTTTTCTCAATCAGCTCATCCCCCGCAGTTTACTGCCCTTTTGTATCATTTAACCCTCCCTCCTAGATTGTAAGCTCTAACGAGCAGGGTCCTCTGATTTCTCCTGTTTGAATTGTATTGTAATTTGTACTGTCTGCCCTAATATTGTAAAGCGCTGCGCAAACTGTCGGCGCTATATAAATCTTGTATAATGATAATAATAATAATGGCTTTAGAACAGGTAGGACAGTCATCTGAAATGAGAATAGCCAGAAAGGAAAATAGCACTACAGAAAGAGAAGGTCTTTTGACATTAAAAAGAGAGGAGAAAAAATAAAATGCCTTCAGAACAAACAGAAAATAAAAGTTTTTTTTTTTTTTGTTTTTAACCAAAATAAATAAATAAATATATATATATATATATATATATATATATATATATATATATATATATATACACATTTCTCTTTTTTTTAAGTAAAAGAAACAAATTAATGCAGTATACACACATATATATATATATATATATATATACACACATATATACACACACACACACACACACACACGTACACACACACACACATACACATTTTTTGTGCACTACCTGCTAAAAATCAGCAGGGGGAGCTCCCCCAGGACTGCATCCCTCATTGCTAACAACAGTGGGGTTTTGCCCATAAGCAAGATGGCTGGCGCAGCCCGATGATGTCATCAAGACGCCCTAGGCAGCATGGTCTAGCCACATGGGCAAACAGAACACAAACAAACATGGAGACATGGGAGGCACTCAAAAGAGAAACATATCAAGGTAAGGGAGAACACATATGAGACAGCACAGAATAAAAGAGATAGGCAGCCATGTATGGTGCAAGGAACCAAAAATTGGAAAATGAATGAACTAGCTGGCCCTCCCAAGCCTCAGCCCACAGACATTTACATAATGGCAGATTTTGTTCCTAAAGAGGAAACACTGCAGGGCCCCATCAAGACCCACAGAAGGGGCACCCAGGCTTTTTAGCACAATTTAGCGGCCCGAGCACTGGGTCTCCAAACTGGGAGAGGCTTGAACCCAGACGGCTACTGCACAGAGGCAGAGGTAGGGACATAGAACTACTTACTCTTCACTGGTGCGTGGAGGTGTGAGGACAAAAAGAAGAATGGGTGGCGGCTAACTATGCCTTTTTTTATGCTATTCACTGGTCCTGAGAGAGTGGTCAAGAGGCGGAGCTCTATCACTAGTATGCTGCCATGTTGGCGTCAGGAAAATAATTTACACAGTTACTCCCCCCAAATTACCCAGGCAACTCCCTCCCTCCCTTCTCTGATTGGCCACAGGCAAAGTCGCCTGGCATGGAGTCGCGTTGTAAGTCGCCCCAAAGTCGTGCTGAAGTTGTACACATACCGCCCAAATTACATGAAAATACCTTTTTGGAAAGTAGACATTCCAAGGTATTTAGTAAGAGGCATGGTGAGTTTTTTGAAGTTGTAATTTTTTTTCCACAGTTCTTTGCAAAATTAAGTTTTTTTTTCTTTTTTTGTCATGTTAACAGGTTATTTCTCACACACAGCATATGTATACCACAAATTACACCCCAAAATACATTCTACTAATCTTCCTGAGTATGGTGATATCACATGTGTGAGACTTTTACACAGCCTGGCCACATACAGATGCCCAACATGCAGGGAGCACCATCAGGCGTTCTAAGGACATAAAATACACATTTAGTTTCTTGACTACCTCTTGCACTTTTGAAGGTCCTGGAGCACCAGGTCAATGGAAACACCCAAAAGATGACCCCATTTTGGAAAGTAAACACCCCAATGTATATTCCAGGAGGCATAATGAGTCTTTTGAACATGTCATTTTTTTCCACAAGTTTTTGGAAAATGTGGAAAGAAAATGAAAACGCTTTTTTTTACACAAAGTTGTCCATTTATACAATATTTCTAACACATAACGTGTACATAGCTAAATTTACACACCAAAATACATTCTGCTACTTGTCCTGAGTATGGCGATACCACATATGTGAGACTTTTACACATCCTGGCCACATACAAAGGCCCAACATACAGGGAGCACCATCAGGTGTTCTGGGGGCATATTTTTCAAATCTAATTTGACTACCCATGGCACTATTGCGGGGCACTGTAGTGGCACTGATGGGCACTGATGGGCACTGTAGTGGCACTGATGGGCACTGTAGTGGCATGGATGTGGCACGGATGAGAACTGATGTGGCATGGATGAGCATAAATGAGGCATGGATGAGCATGAATGTATGGCTGGATTGCTGAGTATGGCTGGATTGCTGAGTATGGCTGGATTGCAGAGTATGGCTGGATTGCTGAATATGGCTGGATTGCTGAGTATGAATTGATTGCTGAGTATGGCTGGATTGCTGCGTATGGCTGGATTGCTGTGTATGGCTGAATTGCTGAGTATGGCTGAATTGCTGAGTATGGCTGGATTCCTGAGTATGGCTGAATTCCTGAGTATGGCTGAATTGCTGAGTATGGCTGAATTGCTGAGTATGGCTGAATTGCTGAGTATGGCTGAATTGCTGAGTATGGCTGAATTGCTGAGTATGGATTGATTGCTGAGTATGCTGGATTGCTGAGTATGGCTGGATTGCTGAGTATGGCTGGATTCCTGAGTATGGATAGATTGCTGAGTATGGATAGATTGCTGAGTATGGATTGTTTGCTGAGTAAAGCTGGATTGCTGAATATGGCTGGATTGCTGAGTAGGGCTGGATTGCTGAGTAGGGCTGGATTGCAGAGTATGGCTGGATTGCTGAGTATGGATTGATTGCTAGGTATGGATTGATTGCTGAGTATGGGTTGATTGCTGAGTACGGCTGGATTGCTGAGTACGGCTGGATTGCTGAGTACGGCTGGATTGCTGAGTACGGCTGGATTGCTGAGTATGGCTGAATTGCTGAGTATGGATTGATTGCTGAGTATGGCTGGATTGCTGAGGATGGCTGGATTGCCGAGTATGGATTGATTGCTGAGTATGGCTGGATTGCTGAGTATGGATTGATTGCTGAGGATGGCTGGATTGCGGAGGATGGCTGGCTGGCTGAGTGACACAGAGCAGCGATGTCGGCATTACATATCCAGCCCATAGCACTGCTGCATCTGATCTCTCCTCTTGCACTGTACAAATTGGTATGGAGAGGGGAGAGATAAGCCAGACATTCGCTGGTTTGTTTACATCTGATTGCTCTGTCAGCGATCACTTGGTAAAGGGGCGCTGTCAGCGATCCGTGATGTGCCGGGTCCTCTAGACCCGGCGGTCATGGATATTCCCGGGTGCATGCCCCAGGGGTGTGTGGGAGAGCGATTCTGGGAGAACGTCATTGTACTCCCTCCTAGGATTAACAAGCCGCATGGTAGTCGCCATTCAGCTATGGCCCGGTTGGTAAGTGGTTAAAGCCTAAACCTTTTCTGACACTTGTTGCTTACAACTAAAAATCTAGTATTTTCTACTGAAAATTACTTAAACCCCCCAAACATTATATATTTTTTTAGCAGAGACCCTATAGAATTAAATGGCGATTGTTGCAATATTTTATGTCACACGGTATTTGCGCAGCAGTCTTTCAAGCGCGTTTTTTTGGAAAAAATACAGTTTAATTAATTAAAATAAAAGACTAAACAGTAAAGTTAGCCCAAATTTGTTTTTTCTGTATAATGTGAAAGATGATGTTATGCAGCGAGAATCATGAGAGAATTTTGATCTTTATTCTAAGCAAGAAAATTGTGATTCTCATTTTAGCCAGAATCATGCAGCTCTACTGTGTGCTGTGAGGTGGGGGAGGGGAGATTAGGAAGCTGAATATGCTTTAGAAGAGTATTTATATGTCGTCTGACAAAGCCCTGTCTACCATCAACAATGACCACTCTTTATGTGCAGCTGGACTCCAGTATTTCATGGTGACCGGAAACCCACCAGAGCAATGAATAATTACCATGGCGGACACACATGTAGGCAGGAAGTGAATGCAGCAGAAGATCAGCAGCACAGGGATACTTCTTTCATTCTTTTTTTTGTATTTTATTTAAAGGGTCACTAAGGCTTCATTTAGATGTGCAGTTGGGTGGTAAAAATGTGCAGTAGAGACATGTTTTTGCCACCCACTAATGGCCACCCTTAAGGTGCATTAGGCAGCAGATGAGGGCAGCAGTCACTATGCATTAGGCATAATAAGGAGTTTCCCCCTATAACAGGTATTTAGTGTCACTCTTTCTGGCCAGCCTATAAACCTGATGTAACGGTGTTATGTTTGGGTTATCGACTGGCTGCTCTGCTGTAAGTTAGGGTTAGGAGGCGCAAATTACTTGCTTTTCCCCGGGGGGCTGACAACCCACCATACGCTAAAAAAAACTGGCTCCTAACTTTTTTAGCTGTCTCCTAGATTCAAAGCAAATTTGTCAAGCCCTGATATATAGTGATATACACTTGTGTTTACAGCATGACAATGAACAGTCACAGAGTCAAAGAAACAGTACATACAAACAAGCCTCAGTCTCTTATCTCTTTTCAGTAAAGGGTTATGACAACAATGTGACTAACACATTTTACCAAACCCACAGGGCTGATCCCCCAGTTACCTAGGCAGTTCTCATGCAACTAATGAATGCCATCTAAATTAACAGTTAGTGCTTATTTACTCCAGACATCCCATTTTTTTGTGATGTTGAAGTGGAAATTTCTATTATCATGCATGATCTTTTCATACAGGATTATTTAATTGAGTACTGCTATACACTGGGTTATAGTAGAAGCATCCAATTAAGGGCTATCATGTTGTGTGCTTTAAACAATGTTTCTTGTAAGAAGACTCTAGTGTACAATGGCCATATTTTATCATCCAGAAAGTCAAGAAGGCATAATTCATTGGTGCAGGGTATAGGGATAGATGATAAGGAGGTGAGTAAATCCGCTACCAGATTCTAGTAGGCAGACACTACTGGGTGGTCCAAATTATATAGACAAAACCTCAACACATTGTGTGTAGAAGGGATGGAGTTAGATATACAGTATCTGGTCTTGTAACTATTTTATTATATCTTTTCATGTGACAACACTAAAGAAATGACACTTTTCTACAATGTAAAGTAGTGGATGTATAGCTTGTATAACAGTGTAAATTTGCTGTACCCTCAAAATAACTCAACACACAACCATTAATGTCTAAACTGCTGGCAACAAAAGAGAGTACACCCCTAAGTGAAAATGTCCAAATTGGTTCCAAAGTGTCTATATATTGTGTGGCCACCATTATTTTCCAGCACTGCCTTAACCCTCTTGGGCATGTAGTTCACCAGAGCTTCAAAAGGTTGCCACCGGAGTCCTCTTCCACTCCTCCATGAAGACATAACGGAGCTGGTGGATGTTAGAGACCTTGCGCTCCTCTACCTTCCATTTGAAGATGCCCCACAGATCCTCCATAGGGTTTAGTTCTGGAGACATGCTTGGGCAGTCCATCACCTTTACCCTCAGCTTCTTTAGCAAGGCAGTGGTCATCTTGTAGGTGTGTTTGGGGTTGTTATCATGTTGGAATACTGCTCTGTGGCCCAGTCTCTGAAGGGAGGGAATCATGCTCTGCTTCAATATGTCACAGTCATGGGCGTCCGCAGAACTTTTTCCAGGGGGGGGGCATAATTTCAAGGTCATCCATGCTCTGCCCCTTTTTGACAATGTCATAATTACATTATCACGGTCAGAGACTGCAGATGTAGTACAGGAGATGCAGCACTCATCCCCAGACCATGACACTCCCACCACCATGCTTGACTGTAGGCAAGACACACTTGTCTTTATACTCATCACCTGGTTGCCGCCACACACACTTGACACCATCTGAACCAAATAAGTTTATCTTGGTCTCATCAGACCACAGGACATGGTTCCAATAATCCATATCCATAGTCTGCTTGTCTTCAGCAAACTGATTGCAGGCTTTTTTGTGCATCATCTTTAGAAGAGACTAGCTTTTGGGACAACAGCCATGCAGACCAATTTGATGCAGTGTGCGGCATATGGTGTGACCCTAACAGGCTGGCCCCCACCCCTTAAACCTCTGCAGCAATGCTGGCAGCACTCATTTGTCTATTTCCCAAAGACAACCTCTGGATATGGCGCTGAGCATGTGCACTAAACTTCTTTGTTCAACCATGGCGAGGCCTGTTCTGAGTGGAACCTGTCCTGTTAAACCGCTGTATGGTCTTGGCCACCATGCTGCAGCTCAGTTTCAGGGTCTTGGCAATCTTCTTATAGCCTAGGCCATCTTTATGTAGAGCAACAATTCTTTTTTTTTCAGATTCTCAGAGAGTTCTTTGCCATGAGGTGCCATGTTGAACTTCCAGTGACCAGTATGAGAGAGTGAGGACAATAACACCAAATTTAACACCCCTGCTCATCATTCACACCTTAGACCTTGTAACACTAACGAGACACATGACAGCGGGGAGGGAAAATGGCTAATTGGGCCCAATTTGGACATTTTCATAGGGGTGTACTCACTTTTTTTTGCCAGTGGTTTGGACATTAATGGCTGTGTATTGAGTTATTTTGGGGGGACAGCAAATTTACACTGTTATACAAGCTGTACACTCACTACTTTGCATTGTAGCAAAGTGTCATTTCTTCAGTGTAGTCACATGAAAAGATCTAATAAAATATTTACAAAAATGTGAAATGTGTACTCACTTTTGTGAGATACTATAGTTAGGTGAGTATATTATTCACAGTCGGGGAAACCCATAGGTGGAAAGAACAAGCGTTCTCCCAGGCTTCACTGGACATAGAAGATATACAGGACTGCCACCTGGATCTTACCACCAGGGGTATCATTTTGTATGTGATAAATAAGAATAGAAGGTAGAAACCAAACCCTCATGACCTTGGGATCTAAGTATCCAAATCGGGGGATAAGTAGAGATTTGAGTGTATTGTTTCCCATATTGGGTATTCAATGCGTGTCTCAAATGCAGATACCTATAAAAAAAACTTGTGGAAGGTTATACTTTGCTTGCAGTTGTTCAAATGAACATTAAGTACCATTATAATAAATGACAGAGGTTTACTATACCTCTTTGTTGCCCTATAATTGAATACAGAACATGGATTTTCCCAGAGAGCTGAGCTAATTCTGATGAGGGTCAGAGTAAGAGGACAGTTTTTTTAACATCTGCAGACTGACATAGCCAGTTTCAAAATAAGTATGTGAAGCCTGGGTAAATGATGCTTAGGTGCCTCTAACTAAATGAGCAGTTGGTCCATTTTTAATACACTTGCCATAAGTGCATCTGCAGTGTGCGAGACTGTAAATCAGGGTTTCTCAACCAGGGTTCCTCCAGAGGTTGCTAGGGGTTCCTCGAACAATGGTCAATTTCTACCTCTCAGATAAATTCCCAATGATACCATTGATATTTTTAGCTATCTGTAAGGGGGTAATTTTTCCCAATGACCACAAGTGTAAGGAGCATTCTTCCCATTGGCCATCACACTAATGTGTCATGAGTTGTAGACTTTTAATTTTTAGCAGGGGTTCCCCGTGACCGGAGAATTATTTCAAGGGTTCCTCGCTGTTGAAAAGGTTGAGAAAGGCTGCTGTAAACTAACCCCATGTGCTTAGTTGTCTTAGTTTACTTGATAGATAGTATAGGTACATGTCAGGTAGTGCCATTTCAGCTTCATCTTTGGGTTTCTGCAAGGTGGTAAGTTTAAGTTTTACTGGTAACCATTTTACTGGGTCAGGAATTTATTGAAAATCCAGAAGCTTACCGTTGTCACAGGGATAGGATAATTCAGTGACCATTGTCCTAAGAGGGGGGTTCCCTTTACTTTAGAGATATTTTCTCTGACTTTCTGATAGTGAAGGGTAATCTTCCTAGTGTGACCTAGTCAGAAAAGAAGAAAAAAAAAATGAACAAAAGGCCCTAACCCACGCTATCCAAAATTATAAACATGACAATAGATATAGTCAGGCCTAGCATACATTTGAAAAACATTAGTCCTACATTTATGTGTCATTTGTTTTCAATTATACAATTTCCTTGGAATACCACAATTCAGTTACTCTTACTTGATGTATTCATGAGCATATGCTAAGCATTTCAAACATTACCTTATTTTTCTATCTAATTCTGTGCGTCCTGTTTTTCAGCATTTGGTTCCTTGGTGGTCAGCAGTACTGCACTTGCACTGAAAAATGTCATAGGTTATATGTTTACAACTGATGGGTGAGTAATATGGAGATAAGCAAATCCATTTAAATGATGATTCATCATTTTGATACAGTTTGTGTCATGGTAATAAGCAGCGATCAGACATTTGCAACAAGAGATTTATGTTTTCACTTTAAACATTTTTATTGAAAAAAAGGTTATTAACCACTGTAATTTTATATAGAATCAGGTGGTCAGTGTTTTTGTAGGGCGGTAGTCCAATCCACATCCCTGTTTAAATATTTGTACATAAGACCAAAAAAGGGGGAAGGGAGAATGTGGGACTTTATATGAAGCCATGGCGTAACGCCATGGACCTCCATCCCTAATAGCAGACACAAGTATATTAAAAACAGAATTTGGGACTTCATATGACACATGTGGCGAAAATTACAGGATGGCTAATGATAAACATTTTATTTGAGGAATAAATATCGGTACAAAAAAATGTAATACATACATCAGTGTCCAAGGGTAAACATATAAACATAATTGCACAATGTCAATATAGACAACAATGTACGAAATACATAAAAAGGACACCGAAGTCGTAGGTACAATTGTTGGTATATATAATTGAAGTAGAAATCGATTCCCCAAAGCATCCATTAACATATATACAACAGTAACCGTACACAGATGGTAATCTGTATGGGGCCATGGCTGAACTGAACCCCAATAGGGAGTAACCCTATGAGACAAATAAAAATTATATGACATAGTAAAACATATCGTGGCTCGACGCGTTTCGTGATCCCATCATCACTCATCAGGAGCGTACTTGTATGTCATCTACAATAAGAGTATAAAAAAATAATTACTATCCAGGGGGCCACATAAGGGGAAACCCCTAATACCCCTCCCAAAAAGCACATACCAGGTCCCTTTTAACTTTGAATAATCCCCTTGGGTTCCCCCTTGGACTCTTTCTACCCAATTTAAATTACATTACTAATATGTCCAACTTGTGTTTCACTTTTCCAAAACCTTTTACTTTAGCCACAGGTCCTCCATGTCCGCATGGTTCGGTCCCTCCTCGGGCTGCTCCGTCGCCTGGCTGTCGTCCTGCCTGGGGGGCTGCGACGCGCACTGGGAGGTTTCCCCTGCCCCCTCCCCTTGGAGGTTTTTTTGGGGGGGTGGTCTCCCGCTGTGCGTCGGCGCCACGCCACCCACGCCTGCGCTGCAGCTTGGCACGCAGCGCCTGCCTGGGTACCCACGCTCACGGGTGCATTGGGGGATGCCGGTCTGGACCTCTCCTCCCCTTCTGTTGTTGCGCCCGCGTGCGTGACGCTGGCGGGAAGACGGTCTGGTGGCGTCTACTTTAGGCGGGGCCCAGCATGGCAACGGACATCTCTGCTATGCCGCAGTCACACATCCATTCCAGTCACGGTTCTTTGAACACATACCTCCACAGGTAACAATCCCGGCCTTATCTCATCTTCCTCACCTTTCCACTCCTCACCTTCCTTCTTTCTCTAGCCTCTTTGGAGAGTGTTAGGCTTCATCACTCCCAGTTCTTTACACTATTCATATCTGCTTCTTTCCTTTTTTGTCCCTCTTTTCTTCTTTTCATCTCCTTATTTTCTCTCCCTTTTTTCTCCCTTCACTCTATGTCCCCTTTTTCATCTCTTCTTACCATTTTCACCATCACTTGTTCATTTTCACCTCACTCTCCCTTTCACACATTATTGAGTTAATATCTTCACATAATTATTCATGGTTCACCACAATTCACAGGCATAACTTTGCTGGAGATTGTCCCTTCCTGTGCTGGCTTCCGCTTGGGGTCCCTGCCGCCACGTCTCCCGCCTCAGCTCCCTGGCAGGATGGTTCCCGGGTGCCGTGCGGGCCCCCTGGGGGTTCACGTATGCGTGCGGACATGGTAGGCCACCACCATGGGACCTGGTATGTGCTTTTTGGGAGGGGTATTAGGGGTTTCCCCTTATGTGGCCCCCTGGATAGTAATTCTTTTTTTATACTCTTATTGTAGATGACATACAAGTACGCTCCTGATGAGTGATGATTGGATCACGAAACGCGTCGAGCCACGATATGTTTTACTATGTCATATAATTTTTATTTGGCTCATAGGGTTACTCCCTATTGGGGTTCAATTCAGCCATGGCCCCATACAGATTACCATCTGTGTACGGTTACTGTTGTATATATGTTAATGGATGCTTTGGGGAATCGATTTCTACTTCAATTATATATACCAACAATTGTACCTACGACTTCGGTGTCCTTTTTATGTATTTCGTACATTGTTGTCTATATTGACATTGTGCAATTATGTTTATATGTTTACCCTTGGACACTGATGTATGTATTACATTTTTTTGTACCGATATTTATTAGGGGTACAAATGGGTGTGTGCTGTATTAGCCAAAAAAAAAAACAGGGTGAATGGTTCTGGCACCACCACCTGAAGTTTTTCTGGGGGGGATAAAGGGGGGCCGTTCCTCGGCTTCCAGCCGCATGGTGCCATGCCTCCGATGCAGACAGAGGAAAACTGTTGCAACAATGCATCAGCCCTTACATTCTTAGAACCGGGTAAGAATGAGATTATGTAATTGAAGCTCGACAAGGACAAAGCCCATCACACCCTTCTGGGGGAGAGGCTTTTAGCCTCAGACAAGAATGTGAGATTCTTGTGGTCAGTCAAAATGAGAACCGGTACCCTCGAGGAGATGGCTCCCTTTTTTAAATGGTAGTAAACCCATGCATTTAACAGGTTAAAAACCAGTCACATTTCCGGCACGTGCCAGAAATGTAACACTCCCATTGGTTGTGCTCTAAACCAAACTGTCAAACCATCCAATGGCTGGTGTCATAGCTGATCACATGTGCAGCATCATGGCAGTTGTAGATTAAACAGAGGCCAAGATGGCAGCTTCCTTGGCTGAAAATGATAGGAGGGTTTACTACCACTTTAAGGTCTAAAATGATTGCTAACAACTCTCTGTCCCCAATCTCATAATTGCATTCTGTAGGAGACAATTTCTTAGAAAAGTAGCCACAAGGATGCATAGCGCTCTCGAGGTGGGATGTTGAGACAGAAGGGCCCCTACCCCAGTCTCAGATGCATCAACCTCAAGGATGAAGGGTAACGTAGGATCAGGATGTGCCAACACTGGAGCAGAAGCAAAGGCAACCTTGAGACTTTCAAAGGCCTTAATGGACTCCAGAGACCAATTCTGTGGGTTACCATCCTTTCTGGTCACATCAGTCAGGGGTTTGACCAGAGACGAGAAGTTACAAATAAACTTCCAGTAATAATTGGCAAAGCCAAGAAAACTTCATAGTGGACGTAAACACATGGGTCGGGGCCATTGTAGAGCTGACAATAATTTCTCTGGGTCCATCAAAAAACCAGCAGTGGAAATGACATAAACCAAGGAATTTAACCTGTTCATGTTGGAACTCGCACTTCTGCAATTTACAATACAGGTTATTATCTCTCAGCCTCTGAAGCACATGGCAGACATCTGTGTGGTGGCTCTCTAGGGACTTGGAATATATGAGGATATTGAGATAAACCACCACACATTGCTGCAACAAATATCAAAGGACATCATTGATGAATTCCTGAAAACCTGCCGGAGTGTTGCAAAGACCAAATGGCATTACGAGGTATTCTTAATGGCCTGTCCTGGTATTAAAGGCTGTTTTACACTCATCGCCCTCCTCGATCCTCACGATATTGTATGCCTCTCTCATATCAAGCTTCGTGAAAACCGGTGCTCCCTTGAGGCGGTCAAATAACTCTGTAATCAACGGAATCGGATAAGCATTCTTAATCATGAAGCGGTTGAGACCCCAGTAATCGATACAAGGTCTCAGTTCTCCACTCTTCTTTTTCACAAAGAAGAAGCCAGCACCAGCAGGAGACGACGATATGTGTGTCGGCAACATACTCCTCCATGGTTTTATCCTCCGAGACAGACAATGTGTAAACGTGGCCACGAGGGGGTATGGCACCAGGTTGAAGGTCAATTGTGCAATCATATGGTGTGGACACAAAATACCGCCTTGACCTAAATTTGCGGTATTCCTCTGGCAGGGAGGAGAGTGAAGAGGTACACAAGAAATTAGCCACTTTGTGAAAAAATGTCTTACCACATTGTGGCGACCAGGAAAGAACCTCAGCACAAAGCCAATCAAAAGAGGGGTTGTCCCTCTGTAACCAAGGATAACCAATGCAATAAATAATAGTGCAGCGCTTCCTAGCCCCCACTTAACTAATCATCCAGAGAAAGTGCAAATACATAAGGAGGAGTTGGGCACAGTTGATGGGCAGGATATACTGATTACACAACTTGACAGAGGGGAACCGTGTGTACGAGTGTACCGCTGGTCTTCAGGGAGCTGCAGATCCTGGGATAGGTGATATACCGAAGCACATGGTTTTTACAGGCGTTTTGATTTTATTGTATGTGAGTGTACATTTGGCTCATGATTTTATAATAAAAGTGTCTTAAAACTGGTAAGCACTATGTTCAGTTCTATTACTTCTAAGTATTCCATTTGTAGAGAGTAAGGAAGCGATCAGCTGCAAAGCGGAAGTGTGGCAGAGTTCTATATGAGGAAGGTCTGAAGCATGAAGTTTATCATTTAGCTGGATCTGAGAGAATATTATACAAAAGGCGTTTACCTTACACCCATAAGTTGATGGCACATCTGGTGGTGGTACATCACAGCATGGAGTGATGGAGGTGGAGTGAGGAATTTAAAACAGAGTTGTCACTTTAGAAACACTTATTTAGCACTGTGGACATTCTCTGCAAGCACATGGAATATATATGAACTTTGTGAGCTGTATATGAATTTAATTTTAATGTCTATTTTTATATTTTTTACTTTTATTTTTTATATACTTGATGGATCAATTATATAGTGGATGAATTTTCTAAGACTATAGGCACCTTTATCAGAGTTTATCTAATTGGTTACTGTCATTGTATAGTTTGCACATATGTATGCATTTGCACTTTGTCTGGATGATTAGTTAAGTGGGGGCTAGGAAGAGCTGCACTATTATTTGTTGTTTTGTAGTCATTTCACACAGAGGGTTGTGAGTAGTGCTGTCTCCTAATTAGGGAATCATAGCAGCTCACAAGGTTTTCTTTGTATATTTATTCAAGGATAACCAATAACCACTGGGAAATGAGGTGAGGAAATCACTTGGAATTGGATTATCTCATGGTGAAAAGCCCCTACGGCCATGGTCAATGGAGCAGTCTCATGAGTCACATGGGCAGGTTGTAGAGATCTCCCATCAATAGCCTCAATGACAAGTGGAGTGACATGAAGCTGCAGAGGAATTGAGTGCTTAGACACATACCATCTATGAACAGGCCTGCAGCCCCAGAGTCGATTAGAGCCTGTACATTGATGGACCACTCAGACCAAGAAAGGGTAACCGGAACCAGGGGCTTATCCTTTCAGATAACTGGGGACGAAGCCACTCCACCTAGGGTCTGTCCCCTACAGGGCCTCAGGTGCAAACGTCCATGCCGGACGGGTAGGACAAGACTTCAAAAAGTGACCTGCCTGGCCACAATAAAAACACAATCTCTCCCTCCTCCTAAAGGCATTCTCCTCTGCAGAGAGACGTGTGAAGCCCAACTGCATGGGTTCTACTTCACTGGCCAGCTCGGTACCAGGAAGTATGGGAGGTGAGGGAGGCACAGGTGGGACTATAAAGCTTGGAGCCAAATGTACAGGAGGCAAGTGCTCCTTAAAGGATGGTCTCTCTTGGAGTCTGGACTTAATGAGAATGGCAAACGTGATCAACTTCTCCAGATCTGTAGGTATATCTCGGGCTGCTATCTCATCTTTGATGTTATCTGAGAGACCAAGAGAGAAAGCAGCCATGAGGGCCTCATTGTTCCAAGCGACCTCTGCTGCCAGAGGACAGAATTCAATGGCGAAATCGGCAACAGTTCTCGTACTCTGTTTTAATGGACATGAATCTCTTGGCAGCAGAATTGGAGCATGCGGGAAGGTCAAATACCCTTTTAAAGGAAGCCACAAACTCTGGGTACCTCAGGATGCGTCTCCTATAGAGGGTTTGCCCAGGCCAAGGCTCTCTCAGAGAGCAAAGAAATTGCGAAGCCTACTTTGCTTCTGTCCATGGTTAAAGCCTGGGGTAGCATCTCAAAGTATATCTCAACCTGGTTGAGAAACTCTCTGCATTGAACTGGATCGCCCCCAAATAGCAGGGGAAGCAGAGCAAACCCAGGCATACCTCTTATAGATGTAATATTCGAGGCAGGTGCCTGCGCAGTGACTGGAGCAGCAGCAGGGATGGCCTGCAACACAGGTTGTACCGGAACAGCCACCGTAGGAGGAATCAGATGAGCAGTGGAATTCAGTAGCATCTGTAACTCTATGGCAAATGGATCCATGCAGTGATCCTGCTCATACAATCTGGAAAAAATATTACCAGCAAGTGGATTGCCTGCATCTTCTGAATTCATAGCGTTTGACTACTATCAGGAACCATGAATCAGACTGAGACAGAAGTGCAGTAAAAAAAATCATACTTTTAATAAAATGGTAAAATAGTGCAAACAGTGCAAACCTAGTCAAAATATATCCAGGGTTTGGTAGCCAGAGCGGGTAGTCGGAACAAGCCAGGAACAGGAATCCAGAGATCAACGTGGACAAACAACAGCATAGAGGATCAGGAGCTAGAAGGGAAGTCAGCCGGGCAAAGTCTTTAATTCAGGAACCAGAAGGGAAGTCAATCAGGCAAAGTCTTTAACAGAAAACACAGCAGAGATTATCCGGATATGTTAACCAAGGCGAAGGCGTAGGAGATCTGATCCAGACAGATAATACAGCCAGCAGAGCTAGCTTGAAGAGCAGGATATGATCATCAGGTGAGTGACTGTGGAAGCTGAGCACTGGCAGCTGAGCAGCCTGCTCTGAGAAGGGAGGGCTGAGCCAAGCCCTGACAGCCAAGCAAGTCTAGCCTACTAGTACATGACCCCTATAAATGCCATATTCAATAGCCAGGAAGTACAGGAGGCTGAAGAAAGGAAGAACAAAAGAGTTCCTGTGGTTCCAGTAGTGCAGTGGTCAGCAGGTAATGGCTGGGACTGGTGTTTTGCAGGAACATAGTCAGTTGGACTTGCAGATGAGTCAGTTCAGACTGCAGGCAGAGACATCAGCAAACAGGCAAAGGTTCAGTCCAGGCAGCAGGTAGAAACGTAGTCAATAAACAGGCCCAGGTCATTACAGGCGGCATGCAGAGGCAACACTGCACTGGTGTTTTTTGTTCCTTACCATTGGCACCCTTCTCCACTTGCTGCCTCCAAGTGTAGCCATGTTCTCCCTTGGGAGTGGCTGGAAGTTGTGGTTCACCTGATCACCCTGCCCTCAATCACCTTCATCCACACACTCAAAGTCATTGCAAAAGGCCGGAGTTTTGTTTTTTTGTTTTATTAGGGGTTAAACTTGGATAGGGTAGGGTTGATGATAAGATGCCCTAGAATCTTTACAACTTAAAAGAGAAGTATGAGTGTTTTTATTATTGCAGATTTATACTTACCTAGGTGGATGCAAGATCGCTGCAATGCTGCATTTGTCCCCCGGTGCCTCTTCACGGAGAACCGAGCCATTAAACACCGCCGATGACTCGGTTCTCACAGATCCCTGAGCAGAGAGCTGCTGGCTGTCAATCAGTAGCTCTGCTCCTTCATGCTCACTGGAGCGCTGAGCTGTGGAGGGGCGGGGATCGGTCGTCTCAGGCTCTCAGCAGCTCGCTGAGTGGTTGAGATGGCTATCGGTCCAGGCACCTGGCGAATCCTGACTCTTGAAGTTGTGATGATGTGGTGCCTGTCCCCACTCCTGTGACGTCAGCAGAGAGCGGACTTTAGTCACAGGAGTGCAAAACGCAGTGCACTCCTGTGACCCATAGGAGAACTATGGCCAAATGAGCTCAGGCCATACTTCTCCTTTAACAGGACCTCTATATACTCCAATGTATATACATTTCCATTTTCCTCCAGCACTGACACTTGCTGAGTTTCACTTGCCACTCCTTCTCACTCCTGCACAGTACTTAAGTTTCCAACCCAGAGGGATATTTACTAGGCCTGCACCTAGCTAGCACAAACTGAGACCAATCGTAGATTTAGCTTGGTCTCCATTACAGGTAGGGTTTGCTAATCCCCTGTGTAGCAAATTGTTGTGCTAGCTAAAAGTTGGATGGACTATTGCTCCCAACCCATCCTCTCCCAGGCCCCACTAGCTCTTACAGCTGCACCGGCCTGTCTCACTGCCACAGCAACATAGGGTTTCCCAACTGTATCTTGCATCCTTCGCAGACTGTCTCTCTCACTCTAATCTGCTCCAGCTTGCCTCAATAGTTCACCAGGGGTATGTTGCTTACCAACTCTTGTAGTTCCTCCCTGAAGGTCTCTCCCGGATAGTGTTCTCTCCTGTTGTCTTTCTGCTCTTCTTGTGCCTGCCACCAGAATTTCACACTCTCTGGCTGCAACCGAGCTCTCCAGGCCCAGGGTCACCCCCCCCAGACTGGGAGTTCCCCTGACCACGACAATCTCCACACTACTCCATCTTCAACTTCTCCACTCTCCCTCCATGGGCTAACCCAGGCTATTTGAGAAGGCCTGCTCCCTGCCAATCCAGATTGGGGATTGGTCAGAGCTTCCCAAAAAGCCCAGATAGCTCCACCTTTGGATTCACTCCTTCTTTCTAGCACCTTCTAGCCTTCAGAGGGAGGTACTTTCCCAGAGGTACTTTCTCACTACCCACAGTCAATCCACCTTCTTGGGCCACTCCCCCGCCCAGAACAACAACAATCAGGCCTGCACAAAATCAGGCCGGACTAAATTATGCCTCTGACAAAAAACCCTTATCTAAAGCACCTACTTAAGTAGAGGATGCTACACATATATTGCAATATATGTTTAAGCCGACCAACTCCATCAAAGTAATCCCTCTTATGGCCACTCCTACATTTCTTTTCCACTGCAAATGCTACGGTAAACATCATGCCAACCTTGGGCATAAAGACACAAGGTAGGGGGAGAGCTACAAGGTTCAGTACTGTAACTGCTACAGTCACTTACACAGGCGTTTCTGGTGGCCAGAATGATGCCCCAAACCCCACAGAACAGGAGTCTCACTCAACCAGCTTGAAGTTAGCACTGTACTGTCTCACCCTTGGCCAGTCAAACCTGCTTTCTCACAGAATGTACACCAAAGCTTTTCTTGCATAAATGTCCTGTCACTTCTTTACAAGGCCAGAACAGATTTACTTAAATGACAAGTTCACGTTTAGATAAAGGACCCTAAGCCAAGGGTGGACAATTAATTTACCCAAGGGGCCACATGAGAAACTGGAGCTGTTGCGGAGGGTTCAATATGCTCAGTACTAATTCTGGACTTGGGATGGTCTGTAAGTATGTACACATATAACATATTTAGCCAGGAGCTGGGTATGCACACTCCCGGCAACAGAAATGTTTCTGCCTTCAGGTTTAATGCAGCCGCTTCCCCTAGTACCAGTTTGCTGATATGACACTAACAGTGATGAAAAAGTGATGCACTCTGGGGGTTGTAGTTTGCTTGTGAGGATTCACCCTCTGTCTGTACTACAGTAGAGCTACATCTTCCAACAAGCTGTGAAGCAAAGGAGGGTTTCTGGGAGAAGAGGTGCCTTGTGGGAGAGACTATTTAAGCAGAGGCTGAGGCCTAACACGGTCACTCTGGACGGCATGGATTGGCAAGAAGGAACCCTGTGTTAAAGGTGGCTGAATCACAGCCTACTTACACAGGCTGAGTAATTCAGATACCCTGCAGGACTTTAGTGAGCAGCCTTGGGCGATCGATCCGGGAGAACAGCCGTGAGAGGCAGTGGAGGCCGATCCTGGGAGCCAGAGACTGTAGTGACCAACATCATCATCATCTCCATCCTTGTTATTATCATCATCCTCAGTGGCAGATACATCACCTGCATCCTTTGATCCTGTGTGATGAGCGGGCGGAAGCCCGTCTTTACAGACACTGTGCACATATAGCCTGATTCTTCATGTACTAATAGTCAAGGCCTAATTCTTAACCTTGGGAATAGAAGCGGAGTACAAGCATTCTGTATATCAATAGAGAGTATGTATCCCTCCTGGAGTTGGCCCCCGTCCCAGCGGGAGTTGAGGAGGGAGATTATGTCAATGGCTCTTCTTATCTGGTCAGGTCCCTGTTTGCCTGGAATAAACCCAGACTGGTCTTTGTGGACATAGTGAGCGATGAATGAGGAGAGTCTGTTAGCCAAAATCTTAGTTAGAATTAAATTGTTATTTATTAAAGAAATAGGACGATAATAATTTGACAGAGCTCTGGTCCTTGCCTGGTTTGGGTATCACCAAGATAAATGCCAGGTTTAAGTTCTTATCAATAGGGGAACCTGTAGACAGCGAGTTAAATAACCTGACCAGATAAGGAGCCAATGTGGTTGCAAATTTTTTGTAGTACCCTACGGAAAAGCCATCAGGTCCTGGGACAGAATTCTATTTAAGGGACTTAATGACTTCTAATACCTCCGCTTCTGTTACAGGAGTCTCAAGGAGTTGGGAATGTTCCTCTAGGAGCTTAGGAAGGGGCACTTTACTAAGGAAATCTTCAATTGTGGGATCTATATTAGATTTTTTGGTCCTATACAGATTGGAATGAAAAGCGTGGAAGGATTCCATGACACGTTGTGGGTTTTGTGAAAGGGTGCCAGACGGGGTGCGTATTTTTGGAAAAGCCAGCATTCGCTGTTTGGGGGGCAATTTGAACGCTAGTTTGTGTCCGATTCTGTCTTTGTATGAGTATAGGCGTGCCCCGGACCATCTAAGCTGTTTTTCAGCCTCAGTGGTTAGGGCTAGGTTCAGGGAGAGATGGGCCAATTCTAATTGATTCAGGGTAAAGTCTGTGGGGTTGCGTTTATGGGTTTTGCTGAGCAATCTGAAGTCTTTGAATAGCTTATCCATCGTGGCCCTGTGTTTCTTTTTAAGGCTAGAGGTAGTCTGGATAATCTTTCCCCTTGTCACGGCTTTGTGTGCTGCCCAAAGGGTCACAGGGGAGGTAGAGTCCATGTCATTTAGGAGAAAGTACTCTTTGAGGTCTTTTTCTATAATAGCTGTTTGTACCGGGTCGCTCAGTCATGATTCATTGAGTCGCCAAACAAACGAAGGAGCAGCAGTACCAAGGAGTGGTCAGATAAAGGGGTGTCCCTAATGGATGCTTTTATGGCCAGGGGTATTTGGGGTGCCTGTATAAAAAGGTGGTCTATCCATGAGTATGTTTTGTGAGGGGCCGAGTAGTGTGTGAAATCTTTAGACCTAGGATTTAGCTCTCTCCAAATATCTATGAGTCCAGAGGAGAATAGGGTGCTAGCTAGCCTCAAGCTCTGTTTGGAGGGCCTCTTGGGGTGGGAAGCCCTCATACCGGACTTGTCAAATGACAAGTCAAATGCGAGGTTTGTATCTCCCCCTATAACAATCACTCCCTCGAGAAGGGGTTTGAGGGCGGTAAGCATGGAAGAAAAAAATTTAGCCTGGCCTTTATTAGGGGTGTAGTAAGATATGAAGGAGTATATGGTACCCTCCATGGAACCTTTCACCGGTATGTATCTACCTAGCAGGTCCCCGTGGATGTCACTATGGGAGAATTTTGTATTTCTGGAGAAGCAAACCACTACCCCTTTTGTCTTGGAGTCTGCGTTTGCTAAGTAGAATTGGGGGTAAAAACTATGTAAGAAGGACGGGTTATACGAGGAAGGGAAATGAGTCTCCTGCAATAGTAGGACTTCTTTTGGGATGGATAGTGTTTGAATAACTTTCGCCTTTTAATCGGTGAGTTCATGCCCTGGACATTATGGGTGGCTATACTCAGAGGGATAGAAGTATCTACCTTAGTATACATGGATCAGAGAGGAGGAGAGGCGCATCACCAAGCAGCTTCTTACCCTGGCAGATGGAGGAAATGGAGATCCCTCTATACCATTCTGGGTTTTGTTGTTGGCATGACAGCGGTTCCAGTGACACCCCCTATTAGGTCCAAGGATGAGAGAGAGGAAGAGTAAGAAGAAATAAGGAGAGAAGACCATTAAAATAGCAAGAAGTGACAATACATTACAATCAAGCAAAAACTTGTAAAAAAGAACCCCGAAGCGCCAGGAGGAGCTCCAGTCCTTCCTGGCACCAAAAATCCCCTAGAAGTAACCCCTCGTCTAGGGGGTGCAATATTGCCCCAGGCTGGGGAAAAAAAAAAACATTCTAGGGCAACGGGGTGCAAAGCATCCGCTCTACAGCCAATCCGCCTAAATGAAGCTAACTATTACAACCAACACTGAACAAACAATTAAGCCATAACATTCCTGAGAACAAGGGAAAGAGACAACGTAAGTCAGTGACCCTGAAGAGGGAGCAGGGGAGGAGAGTTTGCATATTACTTCCCCATTCGCAGTCATTGGTTAGAAGATCTCTTGGTAAAAGCCAATTTGGAGTGGGGGCTCAGGACATTTATTTTGTGACAACAAAAAACACTCTCCAATGACTCCCTCTCCCTCTCCTGGTGATGAGGAGACTTTCAGTGTCAGTGCAGGCAGTTAAAAGTATATTTCAACTACGTCAAGGCACTAGTTAGATTAAACCTTGAGGAGAACTGTGAGACATAGTTCTCAAACCATGAAGAGGAAGAGTATGGTAATTCGGCATGGATAAGCGAGGAGGAAAACCAAAAAACAAAAAGAAAAAAAATGGGCAAAGCAACATATGATGTAAACTGAACAGAACCATAAGTTATGCCAGGTCTGACCCGGCTCGTGAAGATCCTCATGAGAGGAGATATTCCCCTTGGTGTGGGAGGAACCAGAGGTTTAAATAAAGAGCAGAGACTCTGTTCCAGGGCCCTTATGGAGGGCGTGCTTCCTTGGACCTCTTGTTCTGGTGCTTCTGCCGCAGTGGGGCAATTGGGCTGGGCAGAGGTGGTCTCTTGGAGGAATTGGTATTTCTAGGGGTGGAGGAGACCAACGGTTCTTGAGAAATCAATCCCAGCTGTAAGAGCAGACGATCCCCATTAGCAAAGGACGAGAAGCCATAGGATTTATTTTGGTAGGAGAATGTAAGGCAAAAAGAAAAGGCCCATTTGTAGGTAATAGATTTCTGAGATAGCACCTGAAGCAATGGCTTTAGGGATCTCCTTTTTTGTATCATGTAGGGTGAGAGGTCCGCAAAAATTTGGACGGGATGGTCGTGTATGGAGATGTCTCCCAACTTGCGGGCACGGCACATAACTTCTTCTTTTACCTTGAAAAAGTGTGGTTTTACCACAATGTCTCTGGGCAAGCTGTCCTGACGTGGCGGCTGCAGGGCACTGTGGGCCCGGTCAAGTTCCAGACGATGTTCGGGCAAGTCCGGAAGCAGATCTTTAATAAATGAGCGTACAATTGTCAGTCTCTTTAAGTGATTCTGGGAGCCCCCTTATTCTAAAGTTATATCTGCGAGATCTATTCTCAAGATCGTCAATTTTAGAGGTAGCTGCCTCCAGTTGTTCATTCAGATCCTGTATTCTAGCTGTGTTCTGGTTAGCCCTCGCTATAGTTTGCTCAGTTTTGTTTGCTATGAATTCAATTCTGGCTCCGAGTTGGTGCATGTCGGCCTGAATTGTAGAGGTGATCTGGGTTGCATTCAGCGCTAGGCCTCTAGTGAGCATCTTGGATAACATCTCCATGAGTGCTGGGAAGTCCTGTGGGGTATTTGTGCCAGCTCTACTAGTGTCCCTAAGATTGTTTGGCGTAACGTCATTTATTGGTGTAGGGAGGATTTCCTCCATAGTTCTGTTAAGCAGTGATTCTGTGGAGGCCGGGGATGCTGGGTTGGGTGTCAGCATACTCACTGTGGTGCCAGGGGAGTGACTAGGTTGCCCGGCCTGGATGTCCTGGTCTGCAATAGAGTCCTCGTCCACTGCTTCCTCATGGAAGATAAAGGTAGCGGGCACCATCTTAGGTGTGGGCGCCGATGTAGGCCTGGAGCTTAGCTGTCGAGAAAGGTCCCTTCTCGCTGTCCCTGAAGCCATCTGGGGGTGCCACCGTAATCAGCGGACCTTCAGGAGCTAGGGCGGTCGTGTGCGCGGGGAATGTCCATGTGGAGGCTGCGGCGGATGAGAGTAGCCGGAGCGGTGCGGAGCCCGGGAATTACACGTCCATCCACGAGCAGCCGCGCATGCGCACCTGAAAACGCTCTCTTCCTTAGAGCAGGCTGAATATAGCTGCATTTGTAATCCTAGTGTTGTATACGTTTATCTACTATTGCTGGGTCTACAGGGCAGTTGCTTAACTCTGGCAGGATGTACATTGGCATCCTCCCATAAATGCGCTTCCCGTGAGCCCTCTGGGGCGCGCACACGGGAACATCCGTGACCGTCGGGTCCAGGGGACCCGGTGCATCACGGATCACGGTGAATGGCCGCTGCGAGCGGCCTTTTACCATGTGATTGCGCCGTGCTTCCGCCGGCTTTTCTCTCTCCTCTCCGCACCGATCGGTGCATCGCGAGAGGAGAGAGGGGGGAGAGAGGACATGCTGCAGCACTGTGGGCGATGTGTAATGCCCACAGCGCTGCTAAGTGACAGTTAGCAACCCCCACCATCCATCATCACCCCATCCATTTACCACACACCCAGCCATCCTCAGCCCATCCATCCACCACCCACCCAGCCACCCATCCTCACCCATCCATCCATCCATGCTCACCCATCCAGCCATCCTCACACAGCCATTTTCACCCATCCAGCCATGCATGCTCATCCATGCTCACCCAGCCATCCATCCATGCTTACCCACCCAGCCGTGCTCACCCATCCATCCATCCATGCTCACCCACCCATCCATGCTCACCCATCCATCCATGCTCACCCAGCCATCCATCCATGCTCACCCAGCCGTGCTCACCCATCCATCCTTCCATGCTCACCCATCCATCCATCCATCCATGCTCACCTACCCAGCCGTGCTCACCCAGCCCTCCATCCTCACCCACCCAGCCGTGCTCACCCATCCATCCATCCATGCTCACCCATCCATCCATCCATGCTCATCCAGCCATGCTCACCCATCCATCCTCACCCATCCATCCATCCATGCTCACCCACCCAGCCATGCTCACCCAGCCATCTATCCATGCTCACCCACCCAGCCGTGCTCACTCATCCATCCATCCATCCATGCTCACCCATCCATCCTCACCCATGCGGGCTCACCCACCCATCCGTGCTCACCCACCCATCCGTGGCTCATCCATCCCCATCCATGGCTCATTTGTGCCTCATTCATGCTCATCCATACCACATCAGTTCTCATCCGTGACACATCCATGCCACTGCAGTGCCCATCCGTGCCACTACACTGCCCATCCGTGCCACTACAGTGCCCATCCGTGCCACTACAGTGCCCAACCGTGCCACTACACTGCTCATCCGTGCCACTACACTGCCCATCTGTGCCACTACAGTGCCTATCCAGGCCACCACAGTGCCTCACAATAGTGTAAAAGGTAGTCAAGTTAGATTTGAAATTTATTCCTCTAGAACACCTGATGGTGCTCCCTGTATTTTGGGTCTCTGTATGTGGTCAGGCTGTGTAAAAGTGTCACATGTGGTATCGCCATACTTGGGAGGAGTAGCAGAATATATGTTGGGGTGTCCACATTTTCCAAAAACTTGTGGAAAAAATGACATGTTCAAAAGACTCATTATGCCTCCTAGAATATACGTTGGGGTGTTTGCTTTCCAAAATGGGGTCATTTTTTGAGCGTTTCCATTGTCCTGGTGCTCCAGGACCTTCAAAAGTGCAAAAGGTAGTCAAGAAATTATGTGTGTAATTTATGCTCCTAGAACGCCTGATGGCGCTCCCTACATGTTGGGCCTCTGTATGTGGCCAGGCTGTGTAAAAGACTCACACATGTGGTATTGCCATACTCAGGAGGAGTAATAGAATGTATTTTCGGGTGCAATTTGTGGCATGCATATGCTGGGTGTGAGAAATAACCGATTAACATATGACAATTTTGGGGAAAAAAATCTTAATTTTGCAAAGAATTGTGGGAAAAAATAGGATTTTTTGACTTACCGTAAAATCCTTTTCTCTGAGTTCATTGACAGACGCAGCCTCTTATTCATGACACGTGGGGTTTATGCACCTTTTACCAGGAGTAGGCTAGGCAGAACGAAGTTTGGAAAAGCAAAGCTGGCCCCTCCCAGGGGGCCGTCCTCACTCAGCATATAACCCCTCAGCCCTGCATAGCATATCAGTTCGTAACAAGCCGTACAAACACAACACAGAGGGGTGGGTGCTACGTCTGTCAATGAACTCAGAGAAAAGGATTTTACGGTAAGTCAAAAAAATCCTATTTTCTCTTACGTTCATTGACAGACGCAGCCTCTTATTCATGACACGTGGGGATATCCCAACGCAGTGTCAAACAAGAGGGGTGGGTAAACAATAACAACTGTACCCAACAGAATGATCTCGGGAGGCGCTAGCCGCGCCTACACTGCCGCCTGCAAAACTTTGCAGCCAAAAGCAGCATCCGCGGATGCTGACATATCAACTTTGTAAAACTTAACAAAAGTGTGCACAGAGGCCCAAGTAGCCACCTTGCACACCTGAGACACCGACGCTTGGTGTCTGAAAGCCCAGGAAGTGCTAATCGCCCTGGTGGAATGAGCCGTGACCGGAAAAGGGGGTTCTTGGCCCCAAACAGCATACGCATGGGTCACAGTCTGTCTGATCCAACGTGAAACAGTGGCCGACGAAGCCGCCAAACCTTTGCGCGGCCCTTCCGTCAGCACAAACAGCATATCCAACCTCCGAAAAGGAGCCGTAGCTGCCAAATACACCCGCGAGGCCCTCACTACGTCCAAGGAATGCAGAGCAATCTCCTTAGGATGAGACAGGCGGGGACACAAGGAAGGGAGGACAATGTCCTCATTAATGTGAAAAGAGGAAACCACCTTCGGAAGGAACGAAGGAGACGGACGCAACACCGCCTTATCCTTATGTAGGACCAAATAAGGAGGAGACCTACACGACAAAGCCACCAATTCAGACACCCGCCTAGCGGATGTAATGGCCACCAAGAAGGCGACCTTTAGAGACAGCAATTGTAAGGGAATATCCCTGACCGGCTCATATGACGGTTTCTGTAGCACAGAAAGTACCAAGTTCAGATCCCATGGTGCTAGGGGCGACCGTACCTGAGGAGCCACATGACGTACACCCTGTACAAATGTACGGATCAAAGAATGCGTCGCCAAAGGACGCTGGAAAAAAAAATCGCCAGAGCAGAAATCTGACCTTTGAGAGTGCTCAAAGCCAACTTTTGATCCAGGCCTTGTTGAAGGAAGGCCAGCACCCGAGATACCAAAAAAGAACGGGGGTTCCAACCCCCCGCTTTACACCAGGCAATATAGGCTTTCCAGGTGCGATGATAGATCTTGTGCGATGTGCACTTGCGCGCCTTAAGCATGGTGGGGATCACTGACTCAGAGACCCCCCTGTCCCTCAGCACCTGGGACTCAATAGCCACGCCGTCAAAGCCAGCGAGGGTAAAGCAGGGTGCAAGATGGGACCCTGCGACAGTAGATCTTCACGAAGCGGGAGTCGCCAGGGAACATCTGTTACCATCCGCACCACGTTGGCGTACCAAGGACGCCGAGGCCAATCCGGAGCCACCAGGATTGTCGGAATTCCCTCCACTTCTATCCTGCACAGCAACCACGGTAGAAGCTTGAGAGAAGGAAAGGCGTACAGAAGTCTTTACCAGGACCATGGGGCCACCAGGGCGTCCGTGGCTGCCACCAACGGATCCCTTGACCTGCACACGAAGGTTTTCACCCTGTGATTGAATCTGGATGCCAGGAGAGCCACATCTGGCGTTCCCCACCTTTTGCAAATTTGGCGAAACACCTCTGGATGCAGGGACCATTCTCCCTGGTCCAGCGTTTGGTGACTGAGAAAGTCCGCCTTCCAATTTTCTACCTCCCGGAATGTAGATGGCAGAGATTGCTGGCACGTGAAGTTCTGCCCACCTTAGAATGTGGGCTGCCTCTGCTGCCAAGCTCCTTGTTCCGCCTTGATGGTTCACGTACGCCACCGCCGTGGCGTTGTCGGACTGAACCCGAACCGGGAGGCCGTGCAGCCTTGCCGACCAGTGGGAGAGACAGAGCCTGATCGCCCTCAGTTCCAACACATTGATCGGAAGACGAGACTCCTGCGCCAACCAACGGCCTTGAGCCGACAGTTGCCCCAGGACTCCTCCCCAGCCCGAGAGGCTGGCATCCGTCATGACCATCGACCATTCCAGGGGAAGGAACGACTTTCCCAATGTCAGTGCCAGGGCCCAAAGCCACCAGGTCAACGACCCCCCTGGTCTAATGATCCAGCCGGATCAGTAGATGCAGAGACGAGGGAGACTTGTCCCACTGCAGTAGTATTGCTTGCTGCAGGAGCCGGGTGTGACTCTGGGTGTACGGTATTGCCTCGAAAGTCGAGACCATGTGCCCTAACACCTGCATGTAAAAACATAAGGAGGACCACCGTCGTGACAACAGGGTTCGCACCGCTGCTTGTAGTGTTAGCAACTTGGCCGGAGGTAGAAATACCTTCGCCTGCACCGTGTCCAATATCAGGCCCAGATATTCCAGGCGACAGGACGGGGTCAGTGTTGACTTCTGTAGATTGATTAGCCAACCAAAGTCCTGCAGTGAGGTCAGAGTGATAGCAACATTGTCCTCCAGAGCCGGAGCTGATTCCACTCGCAGGAGAAGATCTTCCAGGTAAGCTACCACAGCAATACCTCTCTGTCTCAGCAGAGCCAATACCGGGGCCAGGATCTTGGTGAAGACCCATGGAGCCGAGGCCAGACCTAAAGGAAGATCCACAAATTGATAATGGAGGTCCCCTACAGCAAAGCGCAGGAATCGCTGGTGCCGGACACAAATGGGAACGTGAAGATATGCATCTCAGATGTCCAGGGACGCCAGAAAATCCCCCTGGTGCAGGGCGGCCGCGACCGACCGGACTGACTCCATCCTGAATATACAGGTGGTTGAGCCAGAGATTTTTCACCCCCTGGCCACCCACCTTGTCTGTAAATAACAGCTGGGTGAGGCTGTTCACATGCCATGGCCATGACATGTTTAACTTGGGGTGCAGAGTTTGACAAGTGGAAGCACTTGTCAAACTCACTCGATGACTTCAATGGGGCTGCACCACAACCACATGCATTGCAGTGCGGTAGTGAGGCATAATAGGGTTAAATTAGGCAGTGAAGAGGTAATACAGTATCTCCTCACTGCCTGTCAAATTCCCTCTAAAAAGCACTGTGACTTGAAGGAAAAACCCTGAGATCGGTACTGCAGGGATCTATGCAGATCCTAACCTGAAGTGAAGAACAGTGCCTGGGTCCAGGGGTTTGCAGCATGCAGGCACTAACACGGGAAGAACTTGGCCAAGTAGCAGAGTGGCAAAAGAGTGAAGGGACATCTCCTAGGCAATGTTCTCCTGCCAGAACAAAGCATCCCTGCTGTACTGATCAACTCCTTAGGCTCTATACTTCCAGTTCTTGCAGCTCTCCACACGGACATCTGTCAGTGTGACTTTCTGAGCATGTCCGCTTCATCACCAAGGAAGCTGATAGGCTTAGAGAGGTATGGTTGCAGTGAAAGTATCGAAGGCTGGATAGGAACAGCCATGGGGCCGCAATTTGTCCAGGTCTGCCATAAGCTAAAACTTTCCCCTACTAAGTTCCCACATACCTTCCTCTAAAGCCAGTGGTTTACATCATGAGACGCACTCAGAGCACCAGGAGTTGCATCTCCCAACACCTTCGGCAGCATTGAAAAGGCAAGCAACTCAAACTGCCTGCAGCTCAGAGTGGCCAAGCAGCCTGCCAGCCACATGGTGCTGCAGCCGCTGGCTTAGAGGCTATAATGGTAGCCACTGCTAACTGCCAAAACATCCTGTCAACTAAAATTGAACACCTGCGGACAGACAATGGTCTAATCTAGAGATCTCGACTTCTTCCACAAACAGATAACTACAGCAGAGCAGAGAGTGAGCAATGTTGAAGATGTACTCCATGACCACGGTATTCCTGCATACTTTACAAACTAAATTGAAGTCACTGGAGGTTAGAGTGGAGGACACAGAGAATAGGAAGAGACGCAATAAACTATGCATACTTGGCCTTCCAGAGGGGGCGAAAGGTGCTGACCCTCCTGTGTTCACAGGATGATTCATATATGCTGCCATAAGGCAAATTCTCAGTTTTTTATGCAATAGAAAGAGCTTATTGCATGCCATCTACTCATGGTCCTCCAGGTGCCCCCCTCACACCTTGATTCTCAAGTTGCTTAACTTTTGAGAATGTGACCTGGTCCTCAAGGAAGTAATACTGCAGGGGGAACCCCACTATGAAAATCACAAACTATTTATCTTCCCTGATTTTTCCATTGAGACACAACACCTTCGGAGATTGTTTGGTGGGGTAAAAGCCAAGCTCCAGTCTAAATTCTTTAGCATTACCGTATAGCATTCTCTTCCTGACTAAACTCTATCAAAGATTGCCAAGTTCACATCTTCAGAAGAGGCTTCCATCTGGCTGGAAACACACCGATCCTAAGTTGGTGAATGGCAAGCCTCCCAGCTGTGCACTTCTATATTTTGAGATGCTTTTTCCACATGGAGCCCACAGACTTGTGAGTACTGCTCTTTGTACCAGTTTTTCTCTGGGCCTTGATCCATGTCCACTAGGGAAGTGTATCCACACTGCTGCTTTGTTCCAACTGCCTAATACCCAGCAGCATAGGTATGAAGTGATGTTAAGTTTCAGATTCCAAAGTATACCTGTCTCCGGTGCTACTATTCGTGGGATATACCTACTGCTCTCCTGGCACTAACTGTTCTCCTAGGTTTTCTTGAATTACCTGTGAGTCTCCATAGTGAGAACTATGATTACTTGCATCCATTTATGCTCTTTAAGGTGTTACTAAACCCAGTAATATGAAAATAGTTCATCTGCCCCCCCCCCCCCACACACACACACACACAGTTGCCACAGCTTATACATCTTCTTTTTACATTAAAACGCTGCCACTATATACCTTTTGGATGATCTGTATACCATAGTCAAATGATAAACTGCACAGTTTCTCCAGTACTGAGAGTTCAGGTAGGAGGAGATTTCCACTACAGCCTGTATACACGCCCACGTGTGCTAGCGCTAAAAACAAGTAAAAGTTCTCTCCAGCATAAAAGACACAACTGAGCATGTGGAGGTTGGCTACCCTACCTGAGTTAGCAGGCCTTCCCCAGATAGACAGTGCAGTGAGGAAAGAATCTATGCATACTGGATAAAACAGCCTTTTCATACAATGCAGTGGATGAACCCCTTAAGTTTCACAGTGAGTATAACTGTTCTCATAAAGGGAGTTATTAGGTGGGTAGGGTGTTGACTGAGAGTCGGTTCTTGTATTCCATTGTTGTTTGGAAATTAGTCCAGCAGGCCCATTTGGTTGAGTGTTTAGAGGGTGTGTCATGTGCGATGCTTATGAGGCATTCCATTTCTGCTATTTTGGCGATCCTATGTAGCCATTCTTTAATTATAGGGTGTGTGAGGTACCCCAGTGGACAGGTATGCATTGTTTGGCTGCATTCACCATATGCATAGTTGGGGATTGGAAGTAGCTGCTGTTAGGTAGGGTAGTGAAATGTAGGAGAAATTGTGCTGGGGAGAAGTCTAGTGTTTATGTAGTTACTTTCTTGATAATTTTGTGGCCTTTGGTCCAGTAGGGTTGTATGTGAGGACAATTGCTGGGGATCTGTAGCAGGGTTCCTTTGTCTTGTTTAAATCTCCAGCATAGGGTTGCATTTTTGAATAAGAGTGGGGGTGCGATACCATCGAGTTTGGATTTTGTACCCATTTTCCTGAATGGAGAAGTTTACTGATCCCCCATGTATAATTTGGTGAAATTGTTCCCATTCTTTCAGAGATAGGGATATGGATAGCTCACTCTCCCAAGCCTTGCAAGCCTGTGCTGTGTTGGGAGGGATGGGCATTAAAGTTAATGGGGACACATCCCTGCTGCTCTCAATTGGTAGAACAGACCAGCTCACTATAACCAATATTCCACTTTGCTGTCTGTAAATTTAAATATCATGGGGTTGAGGTGCAAGAGGACCTTTCTTTCTACATTCCAGACAATTGACACCCCCTGTTAAACCATTTTGTTATGAAATGTGGTAGTTGGAAGTCTCTTACATTGACTCCTATGGGTAGGTTAAATTTAATTAAAATGGTCTTTTTACCCAAAGTCTTATTTTCTTTAAAAATTAAATTGTTATACCGAAATCTTTTTTTAATTAGATCAATAAAGTCTCCATATTGTTTATTTTGGCAGGGGAAACCTCCCGATTGGCCAAAGTAGCTCTGCAACACCCCCTCACACTGGGTGGACTGGCGTTTCCTACTTTAATGTTATATTACTGGGCAGCAGTCTTATTCACCATGCATTGGAGGTTTGCCCAACCTCGGGACGGTGCAGCGGTTAGTACGGAAGCTGGGCTTTTGGGATTTTACACGGAACTGAGTAATCTTCTTTTTAGGAGGCCCTAGGTCTAATGCAACTACAACCGCGCCAATGATAACTATGTTAACTGTCTGATGGCAGGCTTCCTTGATGTATTACAGTCCTGACACGTTTTCCCCCATCATCCTGCTGTGGGGGAATCCTAATTCTCCCCACCTACATATGGTATCAGAACTACAGGGCAGGCTATAACAATATTTTTGTTGTGTCATATTTTTCCCATGGTCAGCTTCTCACTTTTGACAGGCTGAAGGCCATCGTTTACCTTCCCAATAATATGCTCTTCCGAATCCTACAACTTTGTCATGCTATTAATGCACAACTTCCAAGGCAGAGGATGCTGCTTTCCCACTCTTGGTATGCACTGTCCTAAAGGGAAGGAAGATGGTAGTGAAAGGGGCAGGGGAACAAAGGGGCTTGCCAAATAATTATTACGGGAGGGGCAGTCATTTGAGGTGTTTTTCTGCCAGCCCTCGTTTGGGCCCTTTAGGAGTGTTAGTGCACTTAACGACAGTCCCATTTAATCTGCATGCAGTATAGGTATAATATAGTCTTGGCAAAGGTGCAAGGTAGATGTGATTTAGATGCTGCAAAGGTATGGTATAATGTGGTATAAGGTTGGTATACAGTAAGTGCAGTCTAGGTTTGGAAGAAGTGCTGTTTAGAGCATAGGATTGGTGTGGTATGGATTGGCTCTCAGTGGCTCAGATCCTGCTAACAGTATTGGCAATGGCCGAATAGCCCTCGCACCAATCCCAGACATGCTGTGGTGACCTCTCGCTGTAGAAGAGGGGCCCTCTCGGTCTCAATAGTGCCTATTTGGATTTGTAGTGTAAGACGTCTATTCATCCCATTATATGGCTTCTGTGTCAAACTACAACTCCCAAGATTCTTAGCACTCTGCATAGAAGTCTATGGGCTTGCTTCGTTTTAGCTGTCCCCCTGCTGGTCGGAGGAGTATGGTGCAGCATAACACTGGTATCTTAGTAGAAGGAGAGAATAATAAAAGGCAATGTCTCCTTCTCCATAATGCTGTAGCCCCATCACCTGGCTACGGCTACTTCTTCTTACCTACATAAAACAAAGGAAAATATTTTTATATTATACTGTAATGGTAAATGTTTTAGGTATGTCCTTATGTGATTTAATTTTATTTATTTTTGTCTTTAAATTCAGAGATATTATTGCTTTGCTTTCAAATATCATGCTCCTATTTCCTCCAATGCACCTGTGTGAGGGATTAAATGTAAGTATTTAATTTTTTTATCTCAGTTACAGAATATAATAGACTATTAAAGCTGAACTCCAGGAATTATATGTATTGCATGCTGCTGCTGCAGAAGCTGAAGCTCATTGTAGTTGTCGGTGCTACTACAGTGATAAATGTGATCTTCCAAGAGTGGCTCAGGTTATGTGCATGCAGCTTCCCCTCTGCACACTTACCACAGGGGGTTCACTCACTTGGCACTGCCACCATTTATAGAAAGCCTTGTATTTCTTTCAGTGAATACATGGGATTCACTGATTGGACAAAGGTGGGATTGTAGTAACCACCCCTCAATCCCTAAAGAAAAACAAAATTACAAAAGGTGTACTAAGAATGATGACAGTGCTAAACGAGCAACCTCATGTGATCAGTGTGTTGCAGTTTTGGGAATGCTCTGACTCGGTCATCTAGCCATTACAATTTGGCTCTTGTCAAAGTCACTCAAATCCCTATGCTTGTACATTTTTTTCTGCTTTCAACATATCAACTTCTGGGATAATATGTTCACTTGCTGCCTAATATATCCCATGCACTTTCAGATGTAATTTTAATGAGATAATCAATGTTATTCACTTTACCTGTCAGTGGTCATGATGTTATCGCTGATCAATGTATTATCTCCTCTACCAAGCATGCCTCAGTTTTATGGAAAAGCAGAGCAAAAAACAAAGAGGGCTGGGACCTGTGTCTCTCAATGTGCCAGGTCCATGGTAAGATAGGAAACATCCAGAACTGTTCCCATTTAGCCTTGTAGATCATTGAGTTATTTTGTAAAGAGAGAATGCTGAGGTATACTAGGTAACACAAAGGATCCGATAGTACCCAAAGATATAGGATTCTGCTTAAAATGGGAGTGGAAGTCCAGGTGGGATACAACTCCAGAAACTTAAGTTGCCACATGTACAGGAACAAGGAGTTCCAGGGTGCAGGGAACCCTGGGAAGTTGCACTGCTTTATGCAACAGCACAAGAAATACAGTAATGAGCAGCTGAAGGTGGTACCAGACATAAGGGGTTGGCCTGTAAGCTAAAAGGGGCACCCTGAGCACCTAAACGCTGAGGCAAACTACCCAAGGACTTGTCTGGATGTAAAAACATCCCCCCAATTGTAAAAGTGGGGCACACCTTCATGTCAAAGCTCAGTTACAGAATATAATAGACTATTAAAGCTGAACTCCAGGAATTATCTGTATTGCATACTGCTGCTGCAGAAGCTGAAGCGCATTGTAGTTGTCGGCGCTAAAACAGTGATAACTGTGATCTTCCAAGAGTGGCTCAGGTTATGTGCATGCAGCTTCCCCTCTGCGCACTTACCACAGGGGGGTTTACTCTGAAAACCTACAAGTACTTAGTATCAAAGTAGATGAAGCAGAAGGGTGGCATTCCTCCAACCACTTGGTAGATGGGAGCAAATTCTGGCCATTTGTGGCATTTATAATAACAATGTCAGGACCAGAACTGAAAATAAAATATCCCTCAAAGGTTAATTGAGTCAGATAGTTCTTGTATGCAGTATCAATGTCCCAACTATGCAGACATCAGTCCCATGTTATACATAAGTTAAGATGCTTGCATCAAGCTATCAAAACTAGAGCGCAAGACTAAAGACATTTACTCCATCTGCTCTGTCAAAGGAGGGGCTACTCTGGTGGTGGAGATATCCCTCTTAATCTGACAGTTTGACAGATTCAGATTACCACCAGCACTAAGTGGAGGACCAGACCAGTCAATTTAAACTGGGATTTAAGGATGGACTCTAGCTGTCCCTCACTGGATTCCTGAAAAACAGAGCACACTCTCAAACAGTCAAATGCTATTCCTTCTAAGGTGAGTCACTAGTATATCCACAGTGGGAACAGACCACCAATTAAAGAGGTTCACTCTGGGGAAAAAAAGAAAAGAAAACAATCCTGTAGTTGCTGACTTTTAATAAAAGGACACTCACTTGTCCAGGGATCCAGCTCTCCAGACTAGATCTTCACTAGCCTTTGGATTTCCGGTACCGACATCATGTGGCTTCACAGCCAGCTGCCCACTACACATGTGGGAGCCATGCTGTGCTTTGTGATGTGTCCCTAAAGACTGCGGGGAAGGAGGGGTAGAGGAGAACTTCCGCTCAGATTGCCTAGGTCAGTGGAACTACATTTCCCATGATGCTCAACTACTCTGCAGAGTGCATCATAAGAAATGTAGTTCCAAAACATCAGGGGTGCCTAGGTTTGCCATCACTGGCCTAGGTGATCCATGCAGAAGTAGGAGCGGGTACCTGTCAAAACTAGGCACCTGCTCCCCTCCAAAATAATGTCCTGCCAAATGTGCAGGGGAGAGGACTTAAAGTGGAACTTGTCTTTTGGGTGAGGTTCTGTTTTAACAAATCCCTTTTAGCCCAGGCTCACACTGAACCTTCCCCTGAACTCGCACCATTTCATTGCTGCATGTCAGTCCCGACTTCGGGGGTGATTTCAGGGACATCTGTGCAGGTTGCTGCACAGATGTCTATGGAAATCGCACCCCAAAGCGCCTGAAATAGCGCAGAAAAGACCGATTCAGACGGTGCCATTGCTAGCAAATGCCACCGATTTGGCATGGGATTTGACATGTCAAATCACATGCCAAAACGCTCCAATGTGAACGTCTTAAAAAGAGAAAACTTTCAACAAATTTTCAGTTGGGGCTTAGGACCTTTTAGGGTGTTTTTCTAGTCTGTCTAGAGGATTGTTTCAGAAAATGAAGTGAAAAAGTTATTTGTAGCTGTAGGAGTTCTAAAAAAAAATGCCTGGAACAGCAGGCTGATCAACCAGGATGCAGGGCAATTAATATGCACAACATTAATATCTTTTGAATCAACCCCCTTTAAATCAGAGTCAATGTCTGTAGACTGTAGGCGAGACCGCAGTGTCTCAAAAACAGCTCTTCAGAGATAGACTGCTGAATTTAAATAGGGGCCACAAGCTTGACTTAGTTTTTGGGTTTGAACTCTGCATGGATTGGCACTGGAGCATGCTTGGAGACTCTGTGGGCAGAGTGCTCCAGTGGCTAAGCATAAACATGTAAAACATTTTGAGTGAGCATATAGGTCCCTTTAGACATGGGGAGGACTTGGCCTTGCCTGATGGAGCTATGGAAGACTGTGTTCATGACCCTAAGATAATAGGGTTCCCAGATTACAGGCTAGTGACTGCACTAGTGAGGTATGGGCTGAAGTCACCCATGGCAGCAGACCTGTCCTCTCTGTGTCTCTGTGAAGATGTGTTGCATCCACATAGTGGTAATGCAACTGAACTCAACATAAGGCAGGACTTCAGGTGCTCATAAACCCAGGCAGCTTTGCTAATGAGGGTTTTAGTCAGAGGTGACCAGGTCACTGTAGGTAGGCAGTGAAAATGACCAGAGCTGTAGATCCATTTCACGAGCAAAAGTGGGATGGTTACTCCTGCAGGCTGAATGGCATGGAAAAGATTGCAGAGCAGGTGCATCACTTCACTAAGCAGATGACATCAGTCCACACCATGGTAAAACCAGCAGTGGCAAGAAAATGTAAAGGTTTTCAGAAGTGCAAAAATTGATAGCTTGTGGCGTTTTAGTATGACTGACATTACTCACAAAGTGAGTCTTCAGAGACAGGGTCACATCTGGTGCTGTGCCCCATTTCTGGACCTGGAAAAAGTTCCACAGTTAAGCAACACATTACAGTTTGATCTGGAAAGTGCCACAATGCAGAGCTTCGTGCCTGAACCCTGCTAACCCTGCATGTCCAGTCTAGCAGGGTTTGGGTATGGTCTCCAAAGCTAGGGAAATGCTAATCAGCATAGCTGATATACTAGGAAGAAACTAAGGCATGCTGTGAAAAGCAGGGTTTATGTGAGGGCTGGCTTACAAATTTTCTGTTTGCCAGTCAATCTCCTATAAGTAGCAGTATAACCCAACTACTGTATGGGGATGAGGATGGCCGAAAAGTTAGAAGGGCTTTTAAACTAGGCAATGGGTAGGAGGGTCCAGACTTACTAATAGCCAGAGGGGAACAGAGTCCAGCGGGTAGTATTGGGGGTAGGAGTGGTAGGCCGAATAAGGAGGCTAAACCCGAGGCAAGTAGTGTAACAAGTCCTATATGCAAACAAAGAATACCCAGCAAGGAAACAGAAGACGTCCAGACAAAACTACGTGGCTTGTTCACTAATGCCAGGAGTCTGGCAGACAAGATGGGAGAATTAGAGCTGCTACTGTATGAGGAGGAATTAGATTTTGTGGGAATTTCGGAGACTTGGTTCAACAGTTCTCATGATTGGCTGGCTACCATTCAGGGGTATTCCCTATATCGTAGGGATAGGGAGGGCAAAAAAGGGGGAGGGGTATGCCTGTATATTAATGACATTCAAATGAATGTGAGAGATGACATTTCTAGTGGATTTGGGGAGGAAGTTGAAGCCTTATGGGTAGAGTTACAAAAGGAAGATACCAGGGAGAAAGTACTACTGAGAATATGCTATAGGCCCCCAAATCAGAGGGAGGAGGCGAGGCGGACCTCCTATCACAATTTGGAATAGCGGCTAGGATGGGAAGCGTTATTATAATGGGAGATTTTAATTATCCTGATATTGACTGGGAGGAAGGTACTGCACATTCAGCTAAGTCTCGCCATTTCCTAAATGTCCTGCAGGATAATTTCATGGGTCAGATGGTAAATGTACCAACAAGACAAAAAGCATTATTGGACCTTCTGATTACTAATAACACAGACCAGATCACAGACGTGGAAGTAAGGGGCAATCTAGGAAATAGCGATCACCGGTAAATAAGTTTTAGTATAAATTACACAAACGCAAGGGGAATACAAAGACACTGAATTTTAAAAGAGCCAAATTCCAGAAACTACACTCCTTGCTGGAAGATGTTAACTGGGATAAAATTCTAGGAACAATGAATGTGGAGGAAAAATGGGAGTGCTTCAAGAGCATACTAAACAAAGGTGTTAGCCAGTGTATCCCAACAGGAAATAAAATTAAAAGAGCTAACCAAAGACCAGGGTGGCTTAACTCCGACATAAAGGCATACATACAAGCAAGAAAGAAGGCCTTCAAAAAAAATACAAGGAGGAGGGATCTCAGTCAGATTTTCAGAACTACAAAACACGCAATAAGGAATGCAAAGATGCAATCAGAGCAGCTAAGATAGAATAGAAACATAGAAACATAGAAAAGTGACGGCAGAAAAAGACTGAGTAGTCCATCGAGTCTGCCCCTTTTTATTTATTTATTTTTTTATTTTATTTATTTATTTTTTTTTTTACATTAACCTTGTTGTCTGACTATGGATTTATGTTTATCCCAAGCATGTTTGAAGCCATTTACTGTTGACTGTCTCACAACCTCTGTTGGTAGTTTATTCCAATCATCAACCACCCTTTCAGTAAAATAATACTTTCTAAGATTAGTTTTGAACTTCCCCCCAGTTAGTTTGAGGTCATGAATATGAAAGACACATAGCTGAGGAAAGTAAAAAGAATCCCAAGAAATTCTTTAAGTATATAAACAGCAAGAGAGGGAGGTCAGATCATATTGGCCCAATAAAGAATGATGAAGGTATTTTGGTTACAGAGGATGGAGAAATGGCAAAGGTGTTAAACTCATTTTTCTCCTCAGTATTCACAAAGGAAACGGGGGCTCAATTATTCAGAACTACAAGGCTGGTCCTCATAACACATCACAGGAAGCACCCTTGTGGCTGACTGAGGATGAAATCAGGAATAGGCTTGAAAAACTGAACACCAATAAGTCACCGGGCCCAGATGGCTTACACCCAAGGGTCCTTAAGGAACTTAGCCAAGTTATTGCCAGACCCTTGTACCTAATCTTTAAGAGCAGTTTTCTGACTGGTATGATACCAGCTGACTGGAGGAAAGCCAATGTGGTACCAATATATAAAAAAGGACCAAGATATATCCCTGGGAACTGCAGGCCAGTTAGCTTAACATCAATAATTTGCAAGCTCTTGGAGGGAATAATAAGGAATTATATACATGTTATTGTAACGAGAAAGGTATCATTAGCGGTAATCAACATGGTTTCATGAAGAATCGTTCTTGCCAAACCAATCTATTAACCTTCTATGAGGTGAGCTGCCACCTAGATAAAGGAAGGCCTGTAGACGTGGTGTATCTGGACTTTGCAAAAGCATTTGATACATAAATGTTTACTGTACAAACTAAGATCCCTCAACATGGATCAAAGAGTGAGTACCTGGATTGAAAACTGGCTGCA
>BLSH010231583.1:151299-186291 GCA_018402905.1 Glandirana rugosa
CCCCCCCCCCCCCCCCCCCCCCCCCCCCCCCCCCCCCCCCCCCCCCCCCCCCCCCCCCCCCCCCCCCCCCCCCCCCCCCCCCCCCCCCCCCCCCCCCCCCCCCCCCATGCAATTTGGCATGTTCGCCCTAGGCTCTAGATGACCTTGTAACCAAGATGCGGCCGCTCTTCTGGTATTCTGACCTACCAATGCTTTGCAAATGCATAACTGAATGCAAAATATTTTGCATGTATTGTGATTAGTAACTACATATATTAATGAATTGGCACCCAAATGATGCACCACATCCCCAAAGCATGAGAACATTTTTTATTTTGAAAGTAAGCACAACAATACAAGTATCCACTCAGAATTAGACAGCAGTGCAATTCAGTGGTAGATCATGATTATAGCAAGGAGATTTTATGTTAATGTTTACACAATTAGAATTACCTTGAATGAGATTTGTAAAAGACGGTCCAATCTGTATTGCTTTCATTGTCACCAATAAACTTAAATATGTTAGAAAGTTTTCCTTTCTCACTCTTCACTGTCGCATCATTCCTCATACATGGCAGCATTTTACTTCATTGTTTATTCATTCTTTTAGTGAAAATATCATAAAATACATATAAAATGCATTTCACAAAATAATAAAAGTATTACACACCACATAATAATAATAAAAAACTAAATACATATCTCATAGTAAATATAATAAATAATAATACTAATAGAAAGTGTGATTATAGATGCCCAGCACATACTATCCCCACACTGAGTGGGGACAATCATTAACAAGAAATGTATACTCTCATGCATAGATTTAAGCCGGTCATACATGAATTGACTTTTGGCCTGTTGAGAAGGAAACGGCTGAAGTTCAATCCATGTATGGGCACCCTGGTTGTACAGAAGTTGATCTATCAATTGACTTCTGCATAACCAGCCTGTCTGGTTTCTCAATCAGTGCTGCCAGCTCTAGCTGGCAGCACTGATTATTGTATTTTGATGTTGGGGAAGTCTACCCGCCGTCACAACACAATAGCACAGCGGGACTCATTCTCTCTTTCACACTGTGTGGATGGGAAAATCAGATCTTTTTTTTTTTTCAACCTGATGGCTGAATGGAATAAAAATTGGACTGCCTTAGGCAACCTTGTATATCCATTTCCCTATAACTTCCAAAAATGCACAATCAAACTCCACAGACAAACCATGACTTCCAGGCATCTTCCCTTTTTTCATACTCCTCAGGCATGCCTCAATTTCATCCTTCTCCATATCCTCACATAAAAACACTTCTCCTCCTCCCACAAACACTCTTCAATCTGCTCCAAAACTCTTATGCCTTAGACCCACTTTCACACTTGTGCGAGTTGTCTGCCATTTGGGACTGCAAAGTCCCATGACAAGTCATTCCCCATTATTTCCAATGAGTACCATTCATATCTGTACGACTTCCAAGTTGTGCCAACTTCAAAGTAGTCCCTGCATTACTTTGGTCCAACTTTGATGCAACTTTGATGCAACTTGAGGTCCATAGACTTCAATGTTAAACCCTCAAAGTCTCATGCAAATTGCACCTGAATAATATAGATGCGATTTCTGTACTACTTCTGTACGACTTTGTAATATGTTTTCATAGAGCCAAAGTTGCAACAAAGTCGGACCAAAGTCTTACTGATCCCAAATCACATTAAAATCGCCGTAAAATCGGGTCGCACAAATGTGAAAGGGGCCTTACTCTCTCAAAATAAAATTTTATATAAAATTCCCATACACCAGAGTAGCCAATTGTAAATTTACTGACAATTTGTAAAAATCTGTGATTTTTACAGCTGTCAATAAAGGTCCGTTAGAGAAATGTTATGTCAGTCCTTTTTTCAGGCAGGTTAGTGTTGCCTTGTCAAATGTAAGAAACAACCCCTTGACAGCTTGATGCAGCACCAGCAGCCACTTATCCAGGCACAGTTTGGAGCCAGTTGGGATTATTTTTAAATAGAAGTAGGCTGTATCTGGCAGCGGAAGGAGCAGGCTGCCACATTTGCCAATCCTGCTCTTCTAGATCTGGCTGCAGAGTGTTCTCAACTGTGCTCCACCTGCCGCCTCTCTGCATAGTTAGGTAGTTGGAACCCGCTGCTTGCATGGCAGCTACAGCTCCTAAAGCCTGTGTTCACGGCTCCACTTACCCTGCATCTACACTACACTCTTTTCCTGAGTAACCTATCCTGCTCTTCTGCAGCCGCAGATCTCTATCAGGTACTGTCAAGAAGGGGGATTTGGGGGAGGGAGAAGAGCACTGAACTGGGGGAGGGGTCGATTTGGGGAAAATGAGGCAACCCTGAACCATGCACTCGTTACACAGTGCACAGTGCACCCCTGAACCCTGCACTGGTCACTGGTGGTCACTGATGGGTGACCAGTGTCTGGCGGTGGTCACTAATGCGTGACCGGTGACTGGCGGTGGTCACAGATGCATGACGGGTGACAGGCGGTGGTCACTAATGGGTGACTGGCGGTGGTCACTGATGGGTGACGGGTGACTGGCGATGCTCACTGATGGGTGACGGGTGACTGGCGGTGGTCACTGATGGGTGACGGGTATCTGGTGGTGGTCACTGGTGGGTGACTGGTCACGGTCACTGATGGGTGACTGGCGGTGGTCACTGACGGGTGACGGGCCAAGGTCAGTGACTGGTGACAGGCCATGGTCAGTGATGGGTGACAGGTGACAGGCCACAGTCAGTGATGGGTTACAGGCAACGGTCACTGATGTGTGTCGGTTTACACTCCACGGTAACTGATGGGTGTCAGGTGACAAGCCAAGGTCACTGATGGGTGGCATGCCATGGTCAGTGATGGGTGAAGGCCATGGTCAGTGATGGGTGACGGGTGACAGGCCACGGTCACTGATGGGTGATGGGTGACAGGCCACGGTCACTGATGGGTGACGGGTGACATGCAACGGTCACTTACGGGTGCACTTTATGGGGGCAGATGGGGTGACTGTTGGGTGACAGGTGCATTGGGGCGGAGGGGGGGGTGAAGTGACAGGGTGTGTTGGTGTTTTACACAGATCAGTAACTCACTGATCCTAGCTCTTCTCTCCTCACACTGGAAACTATGTGAGGAGAGAAGAGCTGGTAACAGTGAGTTACCACTCTCTGTTTACATTACATGTGATCCGCTGTGAGTAGATCACAGCCGATCACAAGGTAACAGCCGCCGGCCGGCGGCTGATACCAGTGTCAGTGACAGGCAGTGTTCCCTGGGAACACGCCGCCACCGACGTGCAGCGCGCCCCCGGTCGCGCGCATGCGCCGCGCGAATGGGGGAAAGTGCCATTTATGATCAGCAGTGACTTCATCACGGCCGATCACATGGTAAACAGCCATGACCAATGGCTGTTCACCCCCGTCGGTGACACGGTGTGTCCTGGGGACACGCCGCCACCGACAGAGCCGGGATGCACACACCCGATCGCGCGCAATCCCGGCTTAAAGGCCCGACGTCATGTGACGTCCGCCCAGAACAATAGCCGCTCCGCTCCGCCGTCATTTGACGGTGGGCGGACGGCAAGTGGTTAAAGTCCTTTCTTATTGTGACTTCTGGCAAGTTAATATGGTGAGGCGTCTTAGCAGATAAAACAAGTTCTGAATGTGAATGGCTTGCCCTTGAATTTTTATTTGTAATGCTGAGTTCTTTAATCTGCTCCTCCATCATCTTAGCTGTTTCTTGGAATTTTTCCTGCATAATGTGGTACTGTCATTTTAAATGTTCTAATTGTAGTTGTTCAGTTTTGGAATCTTTGTCACTATCACTTGGTGCTTCAGCGTTCTCTCTTTTCTGTAACTCAGTGATGAATTTCCTTGTTGCCTGTAGAAATTCCATTTCCATGACAGATTCTGCACTCTCAGTCTCTACTGGTTCATCCAGCACCTTATTAACTATCCTCATGTAATGGCGATGGGTTTGGCCTCTTTCCATACTTTCTTCTGATGCTTTGCTAAACCAACAGGTTTCAATCAGCTCACTGACTGTCATCTGAGTTAGAGATCTGCTGATTTCATCTTGTATACTCTCCATGTCCATTTGTAAATGAGATATTTCTGGCACGACAAGGGTTAATTTATCATACATCCTTCATAGCACCATAGGCTGTCTTTATTCCTTGTCTTGTGACAAAAGTAAAAAACAAAAGATGCAGCGCTAAACTCAAAAAGTAAGTAATTGTAATATCAAAGAAGTGAATCTGACGAGTGATACAAAATGTTCCGCAAAAAATTGTCATAAATATTATAACATATAAAAGTGCATACAATTATTTTATACATCTACCTTATATTTTATGTAGGATTTTATTTACCACTTTTTTCTGTCATTGTTTTTATATTTCAATTTGATGTTGGGGTTTTGATTAATAACTTGAGTGCTGTCGTCTGCTCCGTGTGAACTCTGGTGCATTATCATGCACGGCGACATTTTTGACATGCGCAGTGTGGTCACGGTTAACAGAGGAGGTACTGTTGAGTTTGCGTTACTCCCCATTCTCTCTGGACGCTGGAGTGTGTTGACTGGTTGTCACGTGGCACAGCGTCGTCTGCGCTCATTATAGCTGCGCATGACACGGCCGTTTTTGTTTAGAGAGGAGGTGACGTGACATGTCCGCCACTTCCTCCCCCGTTTAGCGGGTTTTGAATGGGCAGCCAGTACCCCCCAAGCACAATATTAGGAGATGCATCTATGTATTTATAATTTTAGAGTAAAGTTTTTTAATTTGTATGCCGGAAGTGATGCGCTGGGGGTCACACGGAGGTGAGGCTTGATACATATACTATTTCCTGGTTTCACTGGCCGGAAGTGATGTATTATGAGCTACACGAAAGTGAGGCTTGGTATGTTTTTTTCAGGTCTGATTAGCCCTTATGCACACCTCCTTGCCAGTGTGAGGCTTGGAACTCATGCTGAGGTCTCCATGGGGTGGAGCCCTGGGCGGTTATCAATTAGGGGGACTTCTATTCAGTATATATAAGGCGCACTGGGGAGCAGCAGACTCATACCCCAGTTGAAGTCTGTGTAGACGAAACGCGTCGGATGGAAGAGTCTGCTCCAGTCCATTGCGCCCCCATTTAGTTTTTTTGGAATTCCTTGCTTTGTTCGTCCTTATGCTTGTAAGTGCACTTTTTTATTAAACCTTTTGTTGGTTAAGCAATGTTACACTATGTAGTGCTTTTTTACTTCTCTGTGAGGTTTTATGCTCTTTAACCACTTCCTTACTGGGCACTTAAACCCCCCCTCCTGCCCAGACCAATTTTTGGCTTTCAGCGCTGTCGCATTTTGAATGAGAATTGCGCGTTCATGCGACGTTGTACCCAAACTAAATTTATATAATTTTTTTCCCCACAAATAGAGGTTTTTTTTGGTGGTATTTGATCCCCTCTGCGTCAATTCTGATCGCCGCTATAAACAAACAAAGAGAGATGATTTTGAAAAAAACCCAATATTTTTTTCCTTTTTGCTATAATAAATATCCAAAAAAAAATTAAAAAATAAAAATGATTCAACAGTTTTGGCCGATATATATTCTTCTACATATTTTTGTTAAAAAAAAAATCGCAATCAGCGTATATTGATTGGTTTGCGCAAAAGTTATCGCGTCTACAAACTATGGGAATTGATTTATGGCGTTTTTATTATTTTATTTTTTTTACTAGTAATGGCGGCGATCTGCGATTTTATCAGGACAGCGATATTGGGGCGATTATGTCGGACTTTTTTGACACTTTTGGGACCAATGACATTTATACAGCGATCAGAAATGTAAATGTCCACTGATTACTGTATAAATGTCATTGGCAGTGAAGGGGTTAACCAGCAGGGGGCAGTGAAGGGGTTAACTATGTTCCCTGGGTGTGTTCTAACTGTGGGGGGGCGGGGCTGGTTGGGACACAGAACAGTGACAGGGATCAGTAGATCTGGTATGTCCCCCTCAACAGAACGGCGGTTCCCCGTTCTGCATGTCTGACAAGGGATCGCGGGTCTCGGACGGACATCGAGTCCGCCCGAACTGTGGGCACGGCCACACAGCGTGCGGCGGGCGCGTGCGCGCGCCGCCTGTGAGTGCGTGCCAGGAGCGCGCACATGGCCAGGATGTCCATGGACGTCCACCCGGCATTTCAGATCCGCGCTGGAGCCGTACTTTGGCTATAGCGCGGATCTGGACGAGTTAAACATCTTGGATTATCGGTGCCCAAAGATTGCTCCTCCTTGATATCAAACCTGATCAAATCTGGGAATCTGTATGCTTCTATATGGAAATAGAGGAGCCAGACCTATGAGCACAAGTGGATTAACGGTGCCCTGTAGATGACAATTAAGTCTCAGGCTTTTATCCAGATACATTTTGTTAAAAGTGTTTATACACTTCACGTGGTGGTGATCACTGCATGTTGATGTAAAGTCCTTCTCTTCCTGTCAGTTCCTATTGTTGTACACCGGAATACTACAGAAGCCAAGAATAAGTTGGCCAGGATGACAGGAGGATTTGGACACTTTTTATGCACTTTGTTTTGCACTTTCCATGCACTTTATGATTGTCTGCCTTGGTTCTTGATAGGATTATAACTGAACCATCCTAATTAGGTTGAATAACTGGTTTAGGCAACTATAGAACCTGGACACTTTACATGCACTTTATTTGGCACTTTTCATGCACTTTTTTATATGGTATAATATTTATGACAATTTTTTGCGGAACATTTGGTATCACTTGTCAGATTCACTTCTTTGATATTACAAATACTTAGGATCATAACTGAACTATCCTAATTAGGATGAATAGCTGGTTTAGGCAGCTATAGAACCTGGACACTTTACATGCACTTTATTTGGCACTTTTTATACACTTTTATATGTTATAATATTTATGACAATTTTTTGCGGAACATTTGGTATCACTCGTCAGATTCACTTCTTTGATATTACAATTACTTACTTTTTGAGTTTAGCGCCGCATCTTTTGTTTTTTACTTTTGTCACAATATGGATTATGATTGTCGTGCTGACTGGTAATAGCTATAATATTTGGGTAGCGCATTACTTTCACACACCTTTTATTCCTTGTCTCTTTTCCCTTTTGCTGATCTTTTGTCTTGCCGTGAACTGCTGTGAGCCGGGTGTGCTGAGCAGACTGACTTTCCAGATCCCTCTTGTGGTACCCACTTTTGTGGGTTAGGGCTCTTGATATTGGTCCTTGACCCTACCCTCGATGGGAGGATCTAGCTGGTCCCCCTTGGCATATATCCCAGCCTTTTGAGCCGGACATGTGCATACCCCTCTGACCATAGACGGTTTTCCTATATTTGACAACTGATATATCCTCAGTACATACTGCCATCCCACCCGGCCCCCATTGCGCCTGTCTTTCTCTGTGACTTATACCAATATTATTGATATTTTCTGGACCACCTTTCAATACCCAAGGGATCGTTAGACAACCGGAGTCCTTGGTCCCTTGCCTTTTTCAGGGGCCATCTCCAATATCTGCACCTTGGATACTCTCTTCAATTTCTTAGGATCAAACGGATATCCATCCCGCCTTTTGCTCATGTTGGACTGAGACGGGAGGGAATGACTGTTCGACATTTATATTGACCTTCAATTTTGCCACCTCTTTCAGCTGAGGTTTTAATTGTGACCACTTCTCCCCTGAAGAAGAACTATCGAAACGCATTGGGCTTCCCCGCCACATTGCGGCGATGCAAGTGGTCCTTTTTGCTGTTTGTGTTTTTAGTCTGTCAATTGTGTATGTTTTTCACGATGTAACCCCTGTCAGTGTCTAGTAACATCACCATTTTTATCCCTTTGATGGCAGACCTATCTGCTCAGGTCTGACTATTGCAACTTTTAATCTACTCTAATAAAATATATTGTTTTTTGAACCAAACTGGTTTTGACTTTTGCTCCTTCAGGAGGCTGGTTTCCGCTAAAGTCCCAAATTTGGGGGTTCACTTTTCCATATTCTTTTCCCTTTTGCAGACAAGATTAGAGTTGAGCAGACACCTGGATGTTCGGGTTTTCGAGGAAAAGTTTGGGTTCGGTCCAAACTTGACCCCAGACTTAGAACCCCATTGAAATCAACGGTGACCCGAACTTTTGGGCACAAAAATGTCTGTAAAAAAGTCCTGGAAAGTGCTAGAGGGCTGCAAAAGGAAGAAAAGTGGGGGTCAGAGTAGGACAAGTGCCCTACAAAGAAATGGGGATAGGGAAATAACAATAATCTGTCCCTTACAGCAACAGCAGGAAGCCGACCCTATAGAACTAGGAGATGATTTTAGAACAATAATCTGTCCCTTACAGCAACAGCAGGAACCTGACCTTATAGAACTAGGAGATGATTTTAGAACAATAATCTGTCCCTTACAGCAACAGCAGGAACCTTACCCTATAGAATTAGGAGATGATTTTAGAACACTAATCTGTCCCCCTAAGCAGTAGACTCTAACTAGTCCAGTCAGATTGTTCTGTAATGCAGGATGAGATGTTATTAGATCTGCAATCTTGTTTTCACATGCATGGATCACTTCTGTGACTTTTCTGCATTCTATTCACCCACGGCCCATGTTGGGTGCCAGTTTTGTTGCACATATGATTGGGGTGGGTGAAATTGGGATGTTTAATAGATGGTAGCTGCTAGTTATGGCTTTGAATTTTAGATTTCTTACCTGTAAGACACATGGGACATTCATTACTCTGGGGGGACAGGGTGCAACTGAAGGAAGTTCCCACCAGAAACAAGTTTTTGTATTTTGCTTTCCACCTGCTGTACAGGCAGTGTTCTAGGAAATGTGTCCCCTTTTCAGAGCAGGGTTTTAGTTCCAGGCTGCTGGTGAACATACCATATAAACTATACAATATAAAGTTTATTATTTTTGAGGGGTGTCTGTTTTTATACATCCTTTACATATAGGTCTCAGGTTTTCAGTTTTGGTAGGTAGATAAAGCCTACTTGTGCGTGTGTACTTTTGCTGGAGGCTATCAATAGAGGAAAGTGTTGTGAGACTGCATTCCAAAAGGTGGTAAATTATGGCCCTGATAAACAAGGACTTAAAAGAGTTATTCTAACAACCAAGCAGAAAAAGGGATTTTATTAAAACTTACCGTAAAATCCTTTTCCTTTGACAAGTGGGGTTATATGCACATCCTACTAGGAGTTGACAAGGCAAATAGAAAGAAAGCAAGCTGGCCCCTCCCAGGGGGCCATCCTCTCACTCCAGCATATAACCCCCCTGCTCTGCTTAGCATATCAGTTTGTAACAAGCCATACAAATGCATCACAGAGGAGCGGGTGCTGCGTCTGTCAGTGAACTCAGAGAAAAGGATTTTACGGTAAGTTTTAATAAAATCCCTTTTTCTCTTACGTTCACTGACAGACGCAGCCCTTCATTGACAAGTGGGGATGTCCCAAAGCTGTGTCAGTAAAGAGGGGTGGGTAAACGACAACAACTGTACCCAAACAGGATCCTCTCAGGAGGCGCCAGTCGCACCTACACTGCCGCCTGTAAAACTTTATGGCCAAAAGCAGCATCCGAAGATGCTGACACATCAACTTTATAAAACTTAGTAAACGTGTGCACCGAGGCCCAAGTGGCCGCCTTGCACACCTGTGACACCAAAGCCTGGTGTCTGAAAGCCCAGGAAGTGCTAACAGCCCTGGTGGAATGAGCCGTGACCGGAAAAGGGGGAACCTTGCCCAGAACAGTATACGCATGAGTCACTGTCTGTCTGATCCAATGAGAAAAAGTGGCCGACGAGGCCGCCAAACCTTTGCGCGGACCATCCGTCAGCACAAAAATGCATCAGACTTCCGAAAGGAAGCTGTAGCCGCCAAATACACCCGCAAAGCGCTCACGACATCCAATGAATGTAACTCAAATTCCTTAGGATGCAATGGGTGCGGATATAATGAAGAAAGAACAATATCTTCATTATTATCAAAAGAAGAAACCACCTTCGGTAGAAACGAAGGAGAAGGGTGCAAGACCGCCTTGTCCTTGTGAAGGACCAAGTAAGGAGACTTGCAGACAACGTTGCCAGCTCAGATACCCACCTAGTGGATGTAATGGCCACCAAGAAAGCCACCTTCTGCGACAGCAGTTGCAAGGGAATATCCCTGATTTTCTCATATGGCGGTTTCTGCAGTACAGAAAGTACCAAATTCAAATCCCACGGTGCCATAGGCGACCTTACCTCAGGAGCCACATGGCGTACACCCTGTACAAATGTACGAATCAACGAAGGTGACGCCAAAGGCTGCTGAAAGAGAATCGCCAGAGCCGAAATCTGACCCTTGATAATACTCAATGCCAACTTTTTATCCAGGCCCTGCTGCAAAAAGCCAGCACCCGGGACACAACATAAGAGCGGGGGTTCCAACCCCCCGCCTCGCACCAAGCAATATAGGCCTTCCAGGTGCAATGATAAATCTTGCGCGAAGTACACTTGCGCGCTTTAAGCATGGTAGGGATCACGGAGTCAGAGACACCCCTATCCCTCAACACCTGGGACTCAATAGCCAAGCCGTGAAAGCCAGCGAGGGTAAAGCAGGGTGCAAGATGGGTCCCTGAGACAACAGATCTTCGCGCAGCGGAAGGCACCAGGGAACATCTGCCACCATTCGCACCACGTTGGCGTATCAAGGACACCGACGCCAATCTGGAGCCACCAGGATTGTCGGAGTCCCCTCCACTTCCACCCTGTGCAGTAGCCGTGGTAGAAGCTTGATGGGAGGAAACGCGTACAGAAGTCGATAATGACACCAAGGTGCAACCAGCGCGTCTGTGGCGGCCGCCAGCGGGTCTCTTGTCCTGCACACAAAAGTTTTCACCTTGTGATTGAATCGAGACACCATGAGGTCCACATCTGGCGTGCCCCACTTGTGGCAAATCTGGCGGAGCAGTTCTGGATGTAGGGACTATACCCCCTGATCCAGTGTCTGGTGACTGAGAAAGTCCGCCTGCCAATTCTCTACACCCGGAATGTAAATGGTGGAAATCGCCGACACATGAAGTTCTGCCCATCGCAGAATGAGAGACGCTTCCGCAGCTGCTGCCGAGCTCCTCGTTCCGCCCTGATGGTTCGCATACGCCACTACCGTGGCGTTGTCTGACTGAACCCGAACCGGGAGGCCACACAACCTTAATGTCCAGTGGGAGAGGCAGAGCCTGATCGCCCTCAGCTCCAGCACATTGATCGGAAGGCGAGATTCCTGCGCTGACCAATGGCCCTGAGCAGACAACTGCCCCAGGACGCCTTCTCAGCCCAATAGGCTGGCATCTGTCATGACTATCGACCAATTCAGGGGAAGAAAAGACTTCCCCAATGTCAGAGCCGGGGCCCGAAGCCACCAGGTCAATGACCCTATGGTCTGAGGATCCAATCTGATCAGCTGGTCTAAGGACAGTGGAGACTTGTTCCACCGAGACAGAATCGCTCGTTGTAGGAGCCGAGTGTGACTCTGGGCATAGGGTACCGCCTTGAAGGCTGAAACCATAAGCCCCAACACCTGCATACAAATTCGTAAGGAGGACCACCTGCGTGACAGCAGGGTTCGCACCGCTGCTTGTAGTGTCAGTAGCTTGGCCGGGGGTAAGAACATCTTCACCTGCTCCGTGTCCAGAATCAGACCCAAGTATTCCAGGCGACAGGACGGTGTCACCGTTGACTTCTGCAGATTGATCAACCAACCAAAGTCCTTTAACAAGGTCATGGTGATAGCCACATTCTCCTCCAGAGCTGAAGCAGACTCCGCTCTCAGGAGCAGGTCATCTATGTATGCTACCACCGCGATGACTCTCTGCCTCAGTAGCGCCAGCACAGGGGCCACCAGCTTGGTGAACACCCGAGGAGCCGAGGCCAGACCGAAGGGAAGTGCCACAAATTGGTAATGGAGATCTCCCACCGCAAAGCACAGGAAGCGATGGTGCCGGCGACAAACGGGAATATGGAGGTATGCGTCCCTGATATCCAGGGACGCCATGCAGTCCCCTTGGTGCAGGGCAGCCACGACCGAACGAACAGATTCCATCTGGAATTGTCGCGCTTTCACAAAGTGGTTTAGCGCCTTTAGGTCCAGAACTGGCCTGACCCCCCCCCCCTTTTTTGGGGACCATGAATAGGTTGGAGTAGAAACCGTGGAACCTTTCCAACTGAGGTACTGGCACGATCACCCCCTGGTCGGAGAGTGCCTGAACAGCCCTTAGGAGGCCTCCCGACGCCCCTGAGGGAGTCTCAAGTTCGATGGGAAGAACCTGTCTGGGAGTATAGTGCTGTACTCTATCCTGTACCCGGAGGACACCACTTCCTGCACCAACCGGTTGGAAAAGTGAGCAGTCCACCTGTCTGCGAACTCCAGAAGACATCCCCCCACCTGAAATTTGGGTGGGGGCAACCCATCATGCAGAGGAGGACTTGTCCTCTGTCTTTTCGTTCTTGCGTTGCCAGGGTCGTTTTCCGGCCCCTGCGGCAGGCTTGCTGGCCTCGACCCCTTGCCCGCTGTGGGCACGAAAAAAACTCTTCTGAACCGAAGAGGCAGGACCCTGCTTGCGGCGGAACTCCCGCCGCCTGGGCTCCGGAAGAAAAGTACTCTTCCCTCCCGTGAATTCCTTGATGATTTCATCCAACTGTGGCCCAAAGAGATGACCACCCTGAAAGGGAAGATCCACAAGACCCTTCTTGGATGCGTGGTCACCCGACCACGAACGTAACCAGAGAACTCGTCTGATAATGACTGCAAAAACAGACATTTTTGACAACATGGGAAGCAGGTCCAGAGCTGCATCACACAGGTACCGAAGACCCTGAAACAAATGGTCTGCATTCTGCAGCTCCGCCATGCAGTCAGACAGATATTGCGCCGCCATGGCCAACGCCAGGGCCGGCCTCATGGCTGATCCTGCCAACAGGAAAAGTGCTTTTGACACCGCGTCCGTCCGCCTATCGGCTGGGTCCTTAAACGAGAGAGAGACCCTTCCAAAGTAATGCTGTTTGCCTTGTTCAGGCGAGCCACCGGAGGGTCCACTGCGGGGGACGCCCACTTCTTCACAAAACTATCCTCAAAGGGATAGCTTATAGCAAAGCGTTTAGGTATGGCGAAGGAATTCTGCGGGCGCTGCCATTCCTGATAGACCAGGTGGTCAAAAAATTGATCATAAGAATAAGCCTTAGGCGACCTGGGTGGCCTAGCAGACACGCAAACGTATGCGGACACCTGTGACTCCCCTGCTTGGGCCAGTCGCAAGAACGCAGGGATATTAGTAATCAGTGCGGCCACCAGCACTTTTTCGCACGCAACCAAGGCCCCCTGGTCCTCTTCGCCGTCCGAGGGGACTAGTTCGCCCTCTGAGAGTTCCACGGGGGTCCCCGTGACCCCCAAAGCCATTTCCGGTTCGGACTCTTCCCCTGAGGAACAAGGGGGAGGTGGACTCTTTTTAGGGGCCCCCTGATCGCTGCTCGGCCCCACCCGGGGAAAAAATTCCTCAAATACTGCTCTCAGCTGGTCCAGGGACACCAGGGTCCCCAGCGCAGGTTGCGCTGCCACTGACTCCTCCTCAGAAGGACCTTCAGGGTCATCTGCCATTGCACCACCGGAACTGACAGTCAAATTAGAAAAATTACCTGACAATCCCAAAATGCAGCCCCACCGCCACCCCACAGAACGCCAGGGAGACCCCAGGAGGACTGCACCCACCGCTACCAGCACCCCAGGGAGAGCCCAGCTATACTTGCATACTTGCTGTTTTGCCCACAAGTGCTGCTCCCAGCAGGAGTGCTTAAGGACCGCCAGCAAGAAGCCTGCACCATCTGTAGTCAGCCACGCTGTCCCAAGTAAAAGAGGAAGCAAAACTGCAGTAGCACGTTTTTTACTTCTCCACGGACATCCAATATGGCCGCCGAAAACGTCCACAAGAGGCCAAAGCCTGCATACAGGTCGCGACTACGGCAAAATGGTCGCCGCTGGCACTAGAGGGAAACCCTCAGCAAAATGGCCGAGGCTACGGAAAAATTGCGGCGAACCGCGGCAAAATTGCGGCGGTTCGCCGCATGGCGGTACGAATGCACGAGGTGCGGTATGAACGAACGAGGTGCGGTGCGGGGGGAGGGGGTGTAGGAGGGGGGCGAGGACACCCGGGGGGGCACTAGCCCAGCGAACACCCTCCACCGGCCGGCCAAAATGCTAAAATACGCCCAGCACCCCCCTCCGCGCCCCTAGGGGGGAAGAGAGGGGGTCACTCACCAGTCCGACAGGCGTAGAGGGTAGCCACCTGGTCGCAGACCTTCCTCCCATGCCGGAGAGGGATGCTGCAGGCCATAGGCCCCTGGACAGGAACCAAGTCCGGTCACCGGGCGCAAGTGGGGGTCACCTACTGGCCGCCCACACGGAACGGGCACAATGCGGAGGGCCCCGCCAAGGCTTAGGACTAGCTCGCATCGGCCAGCCGTGCTGGGGAAAGTGCAGGATTCTAGCTATCCTCTATGCCCCAGCTGGCTTCTTGATAGCAGTCTTCATCAGATGGCTTGAAAAAAAATAAAAAAGCGGTAGCAAAAAAGATGAACCGCAGGTCCCATAAGGGAGCCAGGTCTAACTCCTTGCACTAGGCATAATAAAACTGATATGCTAAGCAGAAGGACGGCCCCCTGGGAGGGGCCAGCTTGCTTTCTTTCTATTTGCCTAGTCAACTCCTAGTAGGATGTGCATATAACCCCACTTGTCAATGAAGGGCTGCGTCTGTCAGTGGACGTAAGAGAAAGTCTTGTTTTACGATGTACTGTAGCTTCTACTTCCTGTCTCTTCTTTTGTTTAGGACAATAAGCAGTTCACACTTGTGCGATGTGGGAACCCTGCAAATCCACTGCGGGTTCCTGCACCGCACCTGACTCGCTAGGCAGTTCACACTGCTATATGCGAACTGCTGGGAGTGTCAATAAAAAGTTAACGACACCCATTTCAGTTTGCATACCGCAGTGTGAACTGTCAGTTTGGACATGAATCGGATGGCATGGGTGTGAACACTCATGCGATTCGATCCTGGTGCGCACCAAAAAACAGGTCCTGTGCGAGCTTGGTCCTAATGCGATACAAATTCAGCCATACTATCTGTGTGGTTGAAATTGCATCGCACAGACAGGTGAAAATCACATGCGATCTCGCACATCGCACTGGTGTGAACCGAGCCTGAAAGTGGATTGGAAGATCATAAACTTCTATACTTAACTGCAGATACCTCCAGGTTGATTAGGGTTTAAACATACAAAAATGTATGTCTTATTTATATAATAACACCTCTATAGGAAGTATAGTTTGCATGTTTAATTATGCAATCAGTGATGCACAAAGGCTTCGTACTTTGGTGAATGACATTTGTCATTTCTACAACTAACAGAATAATATTTTACTTCACATAAATGCACATTGCCTTAGGCTACTTTTAGCAATTAGATACTTAAAAAAACAAGTCCCACTACTATGACCAACATGTTTTTAGGCAGTAAGACAGACTTTTTTTTGTTAAGTCTATAACAAGGGAAAACATGACTCTAATATTGGTCATTTACTTGTACTTTAAAGGCTAAGTTCACCTTTTTTTTCTAAATCCCAGCTCCCCTATGTACCAATATAGCATTATGTACTTATTTTGCAAAAATAAAACAGTTTTCCATTAATTCTGCACAAGCTTACCCAGGGGTCAAGTCCTAGGAACAAAGTGTGGAAATTCACCCAAAATCCCCCCCCCCCCCACCTCAAAAATAAAAAAGTGTGTGTGTGTGTGTGTGTGTATATATATATTAAACTGGTTGTCAAATCATGAAAACTACTTTAACCTATAGGTAAGCCTACAATAAGGCTTACCTGTAGGTCCAGGAAATATCTCCTAAACCTGTACGGTTTAGGAGATATCCCCTGTATCTGCATGTGCCGACGTCATCACTGAAGACGGCTCCCGTGCACATGCGCAGGAGTGACGTCAGTGCGGCTCCGCCAATCACATCGCTGGAGCCCGCACTGTGATTGGACAGAGCCGCAGACCCGGAAGACTGATGTCGCCATTCACAGCGGTGTGCCGAGACTGCTGCAAAAGCTTCGTTCCGAAGTAAGTGTTTCATAATGAGCTCATTATGCTTTTGCTTTGCAGGTTTTCTTTTGGGGGGGGGGGGCTGGGGGCGGCTTTAGAACCACTTTAATGGCTGTGTGTTGAGTTATTTTGAGGGGACAGCACATGTACACTGTTATACAAGCTGTACACTCATTACTTTACATAGCAAAGTGTAATTTCTTCAGTGTTGTCACATGAAAAGATATAATTAAATATTTACAAAAATGTGAGGAGTGTACTCACTTTTGTGAGAATATATATATATATATATATACACACACACACACACACACACACACATACACAGTGTTGCTCATACCGCTTGAAGTTTTGCACATTTTGTCATGTTACAATCAAAAAAGTAAATGTATTTCATTGGGATTTTATGTGATAGACCAACACAAAGTGGCACATAATTGTGAAGTGGAAGGAAAATGATAAATGGTTTTCAACATTTTCTACAAATAAATATGTAAAAAGTGTGGCATGCATTTGGATTCAGCCCCCCTGAGTCAATACTTTATAGAACCACCTTTCGCTGCAAGTCTTTTAGGGGATGTCTCTACCAGCTTTGCAAATCTAAAGAGTGACATTTTTGCCCATTCTTCTTTGCAAAATAGCTCAAGCTCTGTCAGATTGGATGGAGAGCATCTGTGAACAGCAATTTTCAAGTTTTGCCACAGATTCTCAACTGAATTTAGGTCTGGACTTTGACTGGGCCATTCTAACCCATGAATACGCTTTGATCTAAACAATTCCATTGTAGCTCTGGCTGTATGTTTAGGGTTGTTGTCCTGCTAGGTGAACCTCCACCCCAGTCTCAAATCTTTTGCAGGTTTTCTTCTAAGATTCTTCTAAGATTGTCCTGTATTTGGCTCCATCCATCTTCCCATCAACTGTGACCAGCTTCCCTGTCCCTGCTGAAGAAAAGCATCCCCACAACATCAAGCTGCCACCACCATGTTTCATGGTGGGGATGGTGTGTTCAGGGTGATAAGCAGTGTTAGTTTTCTGCCGCACATAGCGTTTTGCTTTTAGACCAAAAAGTTCAATTTGGGTCTCATCTGACCAGAGCACCTTCTTCCACATGTTTGCTGTGCCCCCCTCGCAAACTGCAAACGGGACTTCTTATGGCTTTCTTTCAACAATGGCTTTCTTGTTGCCACTCTTCCATAAAGGCCAGATTGATGGAGTGCATGAATAAAAGTTGTTCTGTGGATCTCTGCAGCTCCTCCAGAGTTACCATGGGCCTCGTGGCTACTTCTCTGATGAATGCTCTCCTTGCCCGGCCTGTCAGTTTAGATGGACAGCCATGTCTTGGTAGGTTTGCAGTTGTGCCATACTCTTTCCATTTTCGGATGATGGATTGATCAGTGCTTTGTGAGATGTTGAAAGTGTGGGATATTTTTTTATAACCTAACCCTGCTTTAAACTTTTTCACAACTTTATCCCTGACCTGTCTGGTGTGTTCCTTGACCTTCATGATGGTATTTGTTCACTAAGGTTCTCTAACAAACCTCTGGAGGGCTTCACTGAACAGCTGTATTTATAATGAGATTAAATTACTCACAGGTGGACTATATTTACTAATTAGGTGACTTCTGAAGGCAATTGGTTAGATTTTAGTTAAGGGTATTAGAATAAAGGGGGCTAAATACAAATGCACGCCACACTTTTCACATATTTATTTGTAAAAAACGTTGAAAACCATTTATAATTTTTCTTCCACTTCACAATTATGTGCCACTTTGTGTTGGTCTAGCGCGTAAAATCCCAATAAAATACATTTACGTTTTTGGTTGTAACATGACAAAATGTGGAAAATTTCAAGGGGTAAGAATACTTTTTCAAGGCAATGTATATATGCACACACAACTCCAAAGGCTGCCTGTATTGATTGTGCAAAGTGGGGCCCAGACCCCGGGGCGCTCACTCCTCAGTGCCCATCAAATGCAGCCTGATCAGCGCCCATCAATGCAGCCTTACCAGTGCCCATCAAATGCAGCCTGATCAGTGCTCATCATTGCAGCCTTGCCAGTGCCCATCAAATGCAGCCTTGCCAGTGCCCATCAAATGCAGCCTGATCCGTGCCCTTCAAATGCAGCCTTACCAGTGCCCATCAACTGCAGCCCTACCAGTGCCAATCAATGCAGCCTTATCAGTGCCCAGCAATGCGGCCTTATCAGTAACCATCAAATGCAGCCTGATCAGTGCCCATCAAATTTAGCCTGATCAGTGCCCATCAAATGCAGCCTTGCCAGTACCCATCAAATGCAGCCTGATCAGTGCCCATCAAATGCAGCCCTGTCAGTGCTCAGCAATGCAGCCTTACCAGTGCCCATCAAATGCAGCCTTACCAGTGCCCATCAAATGCAGCCTTACCAGTGCCCAGCAAGGCGGCCTCACCAGTGCCCTTCAAATGCAGCCTTACCAGTGCTCATCAACTGCAGCCCTACCAGTGCCAATCAATGCAGCCTTATCAGTGCCCAGCAATGCAGCCTTATCAGTAACCATCAAATTCAGCCTGATTAGGGCCCATCAAATGCAGCCTTGCCAGTACCCATCAAATGCAGCCCGATGAGTGCCCTTCAAATGCAGCCCTATCAGTGCTCAGCAATGCAGCCTTACCAGGGCCCATCAAATGCAGCCTTACTAGTGCCCATCAAATGCAGCCTTACCAGTGCCCAGCAAGACGGCCTCACCAGTGCCCAGCAAGGCGACCTCACCAGTGCCCAGCAATGCAGCCTTACCAGTGCTCATCATTGCAGCCTTAACAGTGCCCAGCAATGCAGCCTGACCAGTGCCCAGCAATGCAGCCTGACCAGTGCCCAGCAATGCAACCTTACCAGTGCCCAGCAATGCAGCCTGATCAGTGCACAGCAATGCAACCTTACAGTGCTAAGTTCACCTTTGTTCACTTTTTTTTTCTAAATCCCAGCTCCCCTATGTACCAATATAGCATTAATGTACTTATTTTGCAAAAATAAAACAGCTTCCCATTAATTCTACACAGGCTTACCCAGGGGCCAAGTCCTGGGAAAAAAGTTTGGGAACTCCCCCAAGATCCCCCCCACCTCAAATATAAAAAGTGTGTGTGTGTGTGTGTGTGTTGTAATGTTGGGGGTTGTTTAACTCAAGTGTAGTGCCTGTTATTGAGTACAGTCCACACCAAATAATTCCTTTTCAGGGCTTGTTGGCCCGCTTTTAATAAAGAAAGTTCAGAAAACAAAACATCACGGTTTCCCTCGCAGGGGGTTTTCACCATCAGCAAAAATAGTTGTACATTCAGCCTCCTGGCTTACACATGCAGTATAGCAAATAAGAAAAAATACCAAGCCACCTGGCTCTCTTTAGTAGCAGAATCACTGCTCTAGCTCCCACCTGGAGCCCTCCTGACTCATGTCAGCAAAATTAAGGTTGGGTCTCTGGTTTTCAGTGCAGACCTGCACTCTCAGGCTTCTCCAGTGCACACAAGCACTCTCAGGCTTCTCCAGTGCACACAAGCACTCTGGCTTCTCCAGTGCACACAAGCACTCTGGCTTCTCCCTTGCAAGCCTGGACTCCTCGGGAGGGTGGAGCCCAGAACCATGGTCAGGTGTCTACAAATAGCGCAGCACACACCTGACCAGTCAGTGTGCTGGTGGATCACAAAATGTGGACCCAGGACTGTGGATTTCATCCCACCCGGATCAGGTCCCAAAACCAATTTTCCTATACAAATAGGAAACTGAAAAACCAGTTTCCTCCCCAATATGCAAACTTCTTGCAGCCTCTCAACCCGCGTGGCTGAGAATCTTGTGTCCTTTGCCTGGTGAGGTACCACACTACCACAGTGTATATATATATATATATATATATATATATATATATATATATAATCTCACAAAAGTAAGTTCACCCCTCACATTTTTGTAAATATTTCATAATACCTTTTGCTGTCCCCTCAAAATAACTCAACACACAACCATTAATGTCTAAACTGCTGGCAACAAAAGTGAATACACCCCTACCTGAAAATGTACAAATTGGGCTAGCCATTTCCCTCCCCGGTGTCATGTGACTTGTTAGTGTTACAAGGTATCAGGTGTGAATGGGGAGCAGGTGTGTTAAATTTGGTGTTATCGTTCTCACTCTCTCACACTGGTCACTGGAAGTTCAACATGGCATCTCATAGCAAAGAACTTTGAGGATCTGAAAAAAATGTTGCATCTACATAAAGATGGCCTACACTATAAGAAGATTGCCAAGACCCTGAAACTGAGCTGCAGCACGGTGGCCAAGACCATACAGTGGTTTAACAGGACAGGTTCCACTCAGAACAGGCCTCTCCATGATCGACCAAAGAAGTTGAGTGCATGTGCTCAGCATCATATCCAGAGGTTGTCTTTGGGAAATAGATGTATGAGTGCTGCCAGCATTGCTGCAGAGGTTGAAGGGGTGGGGGGTCAGCCTGTCAGTGCTCAGACCATACGACACACACTGCATCAAATTGGTCTGCATGGCTGTCATCCCAGAAGGAAGCCTCTTCTAAAGATGATGCACAAGAAAGCCCACAAACAGTTTGCTGAAGACAAACAGACTAAGGTCATGGATTACTGGTACCGTGTCCTGTGGTCTGATGAGACCAAGATAAAGAGGAGTACAAAGACAAGTGTGTCTTGCCTACAGTCAAGAATGGTGGTGGGAGTGTCATGGTCTGGGGCTGCCTGAATGCTGCCAGCACTGGGGAGCTACAGTTCATTGAGGGAACCATGAATGCCAACATGTACTGTGACATATTGAAGCAGAGCATGATACCCTCCCTTCAGAGACGGGACCGCAGGGCAGTATTCCAACATGATAACGACCCTAAACACAGCTCCAAGACTACCACTGCCTTGCTAAAGAAGCTGAGGGTAAAGGTAATGGACTGGCCAAGCATGTCTCCAGATCTAAACCCTTTTGAGCACCAGTGGGACATCCTTAAATGGAAGGTGGAGGAGTGCAAGGTCTCTAACATCCACCAGCTCCATGATGTCATCATGGAGCAGTGGAAGAGGACTCCAGTGGCAAACTGTGAAGCTCTGGTGAACTCCATGCCCAAGAGGGTTAAGACAGTGCTGGAAAATAATGGTGGCCACACAAAATATTGACAATTTGGGCCCAATTTGGACATTTTCACTTAGGGGTGTACTCACTTTTGTTGCCAGCGGTTTAGACATTAATGGCTGTGTGTTGAGTTATTTTGAGGGGACAGCACAATTACACTGTTATACAAGCTGTACACTCACTACTTTACATTGTAGAATAGTGTAATTTCTTCAGTGTTGTCACATGAAAAGATATAATAAAATATTTACAAAAATTTGAGGGGTGTACTCACTTTTGTGAGATACTGTATAGTGCCCATCAAATGCAGCCTGATCAGTGCCCATAATTACAACCTCACCAGTGCTCATCAAATGCAGCCTTGCCAGTGCCCATCAAATGCAGCCTACCAGTGCCCATGAAATGCAGCCTGATCAGTGCCCATGAAATGTAGCCCAATCAGTGCCCATGAAATGCAGCCTTGCCTGTGCCCATCAAATGCAGCCTGATCAGTGCCCATCAAATGCAACCTTACCAGTGTCCATCAAATGCAGCCTCACCAGTGCCCATCAATGCGGCTGTCAGGATGCAGAGCATCCAGCAAGTGTAACCAGCTCATTTGGCTGCACCTAAAGGAATCAGGACCATACGGATAAGTGAAAAAATATGTTTTATTTATGAAAATGACACACTTCCAACACCAAAACACCAGTAAACATAAAACAAGCAAGTGAAAGATAATTGAAACACAGAAAACCCAAAAATAAACACCTAACTATCAAACTAACTACAAATGTAGAAAACACACATATAAGCAAACAGGGGGACATCAGAAAAGGGAAACAGGGAGCCATGTTACTGGGAGCAGATGGGAGTACGGAAGCAGGGAGCAGGTTCCAGGTCACTGGGAAAGGGGAAACAGGGAGCCAGGTTACTGGGAGCAGAAGGGAGTAAGGAAGCAGGGAGCAGGTTCCAGGTCACTGGGACAGCATTCAGGATCACGGATGCAGGACAAGAACGGATCGGACACAGGCAGGGACAAGCTTGCAGAGAAAACACTGAAGCACTGGGACTGGGTGCAAGGCGGACTTATATAGTCCCAGCAGTCCCATCAGATGTAGCCTAACGACCTGTATACTGCATCTGCTGGGAGACAGACCACTGGTGGCCAACAGAATTACACCCTTTACAACAGTGCCACCAGCAGGTGATTCAAGCAAGTACACAGGTCCTGACAGCCCCCCCCCCCTTAAGGAATGGCCTTCGGATGCTCCATTCTGCTGTTAACCTGACAGTCCATGCGAAAAAAAGTCCAACAAAGTCTCCCTTCCATGTTTACAGGCTTCCTTGCATTCTTCAGTTCAGAGTCTTCCAACCTGCTGGGGGTCGTGCCCCCTGAATCGGGTAATAGATCATGCGGCCCACTGCCAGGGTCTGGACGTTTGGATCTGGTACCAAAAACTAGCTGGGCAGCGGGCATGAAACCAGTAGAGGCAGACAACATGGGGCATCAGAGTCAGTCTGGGTATCAAGCAGGGAGAAATCAGTGGCCATCTGGGCATCAGGCAGGAAAGCATCAAAAGGCACTGGATCAGCAGGCACTGGATCATCAGGTACTGGATCAGCGGGCACAAGGTCATCAAGCACTGAATCAGCGGGCACAGGGTCATGAGTTACTGGATCAGCGGCCACAGGGTCATCAGACACTGGATCAGCGGGCTGGGCCATAGGCACTGGGTCATCAGGCACATGGTCATCAGGCACTGGCTCAACAGGCTGAGCAGTAGGCACCGGGTCATCAGGCACTGGATCAGTGGGCACAGGATCAGCAGGCACTGGATCATTAGGCACCGGGTCATCAGGCACTGGATCAACGGGCACCGGGTCATCAGGCACTGGATAAGTGGGCACAGGATCAGCAGGCACTGGATCATTAGGCTGGGCAGTAGGCACTGGGTCATCAGGCACTGGATCACCGGTCACAGGGTCATCAGGCACTGGATCAGCGGCCACAGGGTCATCAGACACTGGATCATCAAGCACTGGATCAGCAGGCTGGGCAGTAGGCACTGGGTCATCAGGCACTGGATCAGCAGGCACAGGGTCATCAGGCACTGGATCAATGGGCTGACATCAGCCCATTGATCAACAGGGGGATCAACAGGGGGACATCAGAAAAGGGAAACAGGGAGCCATATTACTGGGAGCAGACGGGAGTACGGAAGCAGGGAGCAGGTTCCAGGTCACTGGGTAAGGGGAAACAGGGAGCCAGGTTACTGGGAGCAGAAGGGAGTAAGGAAGCAGGGAGCAGGTTCCAGGTCACTGGGACAGGATTCAGGATCACGGATGCAGGACAAGAATGGATTGGACACAGGCAGGGATAAGCTTGCAGAGAAAACACTGAAGCACTGGGACTGGGTGCAAGGCGGACTTATATAGTCCCAGCAGTCCCATCAGATGTAGGCTAACGACCTGTATACTGCATCTGCTGGGAGACAGACCACTGGTGGCCAACAGAATTACACCCTTTGGTTCTCCATACAACAGTGCCACCAGCAGGTGATTCAAGCAAGTACACAGGTCCTGACAGCCCCCCCCCCTTAAGGAATGGCCTTCGGATGCTCCATTCTGCTGTTAACCTGACAGTCCATGCGAAAAAAAGTCCAACAAAGTCTCCCTTCCATGTTTACAGACTTCCTTGCATTCTTCAGTTCAGAGTCTTCCAACCTGCTGGGGGTCGTGCCCCCTGAATCGGGTAATAGATCATGCGGCCCACTGCCAGGGTCTGGAAGTTTGGATCTGGTACCAAAAACTAGCTGGGCAGCGGGCATGAAACCAGTAGAGGCAGACAACATGGGGCATCAGAGTCAGTCTGGGTATCAAGCAGGGAGAAATCAGTGGCCATCTGGGCATCAGGCAGGAAAGCATCAAAAGGCACTGGATCAGCAGGCACTGGATCATCAGGTACTGGATCAGCGGGCACAAGGTCATCAAGCACTGAATCAGCGGGCACAGGGCCATGAGTTACTGGATCCACGGCCACAGGGTCATCAGACACTGGATCAGCGGGCTGGGCCATAGGCACTGGGTCATCAGGCACATGGTCATCAGGCACTGGCTCAACAGGCTGAGCAGTAGGCACCGGGTCATCAGACACTTGATCAGTGGGCACAGGATCAGCAGGCACTGGATCATTAGGCACCGGGTCATCAGGCACTGGATCAACGGGCACCGGGTCATCAGGCACTGGATCAGTGGGCACAGGATTAGCAGGCACTGGATCATTAGGCTGGGCAGTAGGCACTGGGTCATCAGGCACTAGATCACCGGTCACAGAGTCATCAGGCACTGGATCAGCGGCCACAGGGTCATCAGACACTGGATCATCAAGCACTGGATCAGCAGGCTGGGCAGTAGGCACTGGGTCATCAGGCACTGGATCAGCGGGCACAGGGTCATCAGGCACTGGATCAATGGGCTGGGCAGTAGGCACTGAGTCATCAGGCACTGGATCAGTGGGCACCGGGTCATCAGGCTGGGCAGTGGGTACCGGGCAATCAGGCTGGGCAGCGGGCACTGGGTCATCAGGCTTGGCAGTGGGCACCAGGTCATCAGGCTGGGCAGCGGGCACTGGGTAATTCATCACCAGGTCAGCGGGCACCAGGTCATCAGGCTGGTCAGCAGGCACCGAGTCATCCATCACCAGGTCAGCGAGCACTGGGTCATCAAGCTGGACAGAAGGCACCGGATCATCAGGCTGGGCAGCAGCCACCGGATCATCAGGCTGGGCAGCGGGCACCACGTCATCAGGCTGGGCAGCGGGCACCGGGCTGTAAGGCTGGGCAGCGGGCACCGGGTCAGGGGGCTGGGCAGCAGGCACCAGGTCATCAGGCTGGGCGGCAGGCACCAGGGTCATCAGGCTGGGCAGTGAGCACCGGATCATCAGGCTGGGCAGCGGGCCCCGGAATAACAGACAGTACTTCGGGAATAGGATCAAACAGGGCATCAGGAATGGGACCACCTGTCAGGGCATCAGGAACAGGATCAGTGAAGTCAAATTGATTAGCCAGCAAAGAGTCCATGGGTCCAACTGGGTGATGGACAGAGAACCAGTACAGTCAGGTGGAATAGCGACAGGCAGGTCAGCAGCAGAAGGTTCAATTTCCATGGGTCGATCCAATGTGGCAGGAATGGTGGCAGGCCTGGCTGGAGCGATTGGAACCATGGTGGGTTGGACTATAGTGGCTGGCTTAGAGGCAGACTGGAACTGATTGGCTGGTGTGGTAGTAGACTGGAACACATCGGCTGATGTGGATGCAGGATTGGATAGTGGCAGGACAGTGCGGGTTGGGAAAAATTTCAGTTTCTTTTTTGGTTTAGTTACTGAAATTCTGTATGTGGATGCAGGGCTGTGTGTAGTGTGTGCAGCTGATGGCAGAGAAGGATGGGAGGATGGTAAAAAAGAGGGAGCAATTGCTGAGGGGGATTTCTGTGGGATAGTTGCATGCAGCTGAGAGGAGGTATATGGGTTAAAGGCATGGAAGGTGCAGCAGGTGGAAACAGGGTACTGATACTTAGTTGGTAGCAGGGTATATTGTGCTGCAACTGTGGTTGCTGTGGGTGATGGAGGAAAAGGCATTTGAGCAGGCAGGGGTCTAGCCGCAGGAATGGGTGGTTGCAGGCTGACAGAGGCTGAGTGCAATATATTTGACCATGCCTGTAATAATGGTTGCACACAATTCACTTTATATGCTGCCTGTCTGACCAGAGATTGTACTGAATTAATAAAGTATAACAGCATCTGTTGGGAGCATGCTGAGTAGTGTTCCAAGAAAAAGGCTTAGTCACCTTCCCACAACCAAACCAAGGACTCCACCTGATTCACACTGAAAGGAGGGGTATAATCATCACCACCACTAGGGACACCAGGCAAAGCTAACTCTGCACAAATTTGAATGAGTGGCTGAATTTCTTCAAACAAAAATCTGCCTTGGTCAACAAAAGTGTGTGCCATATGAATGCATTCCAACAATTGCTCCCTGGTCTGCTCTTTCAAAATTTGGTGGCAGTAATTCCTGTCTTCTGTTACCAGAAGTGCATCTTGCAGCAATTAGCAAGTGCTCAGACCTGATTCCCAGGTGCAGCTGGTCTGATTTGTATGGCTTCAGTGTTATGTCAGGATGCAGAGTATCCAGCAAGAGTAACCAGATCAATTGGCTGCACCTAAAGGAATCAGGACCATACGCATAAGTGAAAAAATATGTTTTATTTATGAAAATGACACACTTCCAGCACCAACCACCAGTAGACATAAAACAAGCAAGTGAAAGATAACTGAAACACAGAAAACCCAAAAATAAACACCTAACTATCTAACTAACTGCATATGTAGAAAACAGACATATAAGCAAACAGGGGGATATCAGAAAAAGGGAACAGGGAGCCAGGTTCCTGGGAGCAGACAGGAGTACGGAAGCAGGGAGCAGGTTCCAGGTCACTGGGACAGGATCTAGGATCACGGATGCAGGACAAGAATGGATCGGACACAGGCAGGGACATGCTTGCAGAGAAAACACTGAAGCACTGGGACTGGATGCAAGGCGGCTTATATAGTCCCAGCAGTCCCATCAGGAGTAGCCTAATGACCTGTATACTCCATCTGCTGGGAGACACCCGTGGGCAACAGATCTACACCCTTTGGTTCTCCATACAACAGTGCCACCAGCAGGTGACTCGAGCAAGTACACAGGTCCTGACAGCGGCCTTACCAGTGTCCAGCAATGCCGCCTTATCAGTGCACAGCAATACAGCCTTACTAGTGTCCAGCAATGCAGCCTGATCAGTGTCCAGCAATGCAGCCTTACCAGTGCCCATCAAATGCAGTCTGATCAGTGCCCATCAAATGCAGCCTGATCAGTTCCCATCAAATGCAGTTTTGCCATTGCCCGTCAAATGCAGCCTGATCAGTGTCCAGCAATGCAGCCTTACCAGTGCCCATCAAATGCAGCCTGATCAGTGCCCATCAAATGCAGCCTGATCAGTTCCCATCAAATGCAGTTTTGCCATTGCCCGTCAAATGCAGCCTGATCAGTGTCCAGCAATGCAGCCTTATCAGTGCCCATCAAATGCAGCCTTACCATTGCCCAGCAATAGGGGTGGTTTGATTCGAACATAAGTTTGTTGAATTTAGAACATTATGAGGCATTCACAGCGACTTTGCCGCCGTGGAGCGCCCCATAATGCATTGCATGCAGATGGCGCGCACAGCTCCTCGTTGGGAGGGCTCCCGCCGTCTGCACGCTTTTTGCTTTGACAGTTTAGTTATGTGGCAGGATGGGGCCACCCGGCAATGTAAGAGAGCGACCTCGCCCCTACTGACATCATTTGACATCAGAGGGGGCGGGTCACGTGCTTACGTCACAATGGTTTACAAAGGGGAACACTTTTTTTTTCTTTTTTAATAAAGGACTTGCCCCTAATTGTATCCTGTGTTTTTTTTTTTATGCTTTTTGGTGGATTAGTGGGGGTACAATATACCCGATACTAATTCACATGGGGGGACGGGATCTGGGGGCCCCCTTATTAAAAGGGGCTTCCAGATTCGGATAAGCCCCCTGCCCGCAGACCCCCACAACCACAGCCCAGGATTGTGGGGAAGAGGCTCTTGTCCCCATCAACATGGGGACAAGGTATAACAAAGATCAAGAACAGCGGTAAAGGAGCTATGCCTCCATCCCTAATTTGATTGGTAAACAAGGCTGGAGGTTGGGACTTTATATGAAGCATGCGAGGTGTATAGACAAAGATGTATATAATAATAAAACATTTTATTACATGATTGCATGGATATAAACATATACTGTTAGTTCATTTATGACAAAATCGTCTACAAATAAATGACAACAATTTGTATCCAGTATTATTTCATATATATACATATGTAAAACACAGCCATGTTGCCTAGACCTCATTGCTTCCTCTCATACCATAAACCTTAGTCCATACGATGGCAAACAAAATGGGGGAATTTGATATATGATCACGAGTTGCTGAAAATTATAAATTGGGCAAAAGCATGATTGTACTAGTAGCGGTAGTTCGTAGCGCGACGTGTTTCGTGACTTGTATCACTCTTCAGGAGAAAAACCTGCAAAACATATCTATAATAAAAAATAAATATATATATATATATATATATATATATATATATATATATAACTAAAAAGGCAGACATGATCAAAAGTAGATAAATGAGAAAAAATAATCAGATGGGATAAAGAGACTTGGTGAGATACCTCGTCCTGTACAAAACTCACAGCAGTGTGCTGGGGGTGGTGCACCAGAAACCACAAATCGCCTAAGATAGTCGCCCATGGGAGCTCTGGGGGCGTATGCCAGACGACGACAGACTAAACAGGTACACCATCCAGGAAATTGTGTGACCCTGAAAAAATCCCAGCATGTGTAATGTGGAAAAATGTGTATAAGAAAAGGGATGTGGATGAGTGTGAGAGAAGTACCTATATTCATATGTGAAGTGTGGAGTGAGGGAAAAAAAAGAAAGGGAAAAGGATAAAACAAAAAAAGGGAAAGAAACACATGTAGAAAAAAACGTAAAACATTAGAAAAGAAAATTAATATATAGATTAAATAGTTGGAAAAGATAGAGTAGAAAAACAAGGCAGAGTGAAAATGAACAAAAACGAGGAATTGTGAAGTTACAAACCCATTATCGACAAAGTGGACAATGAGCCAATGACTGCATGGTGGTGGTGCAAGATGTTAAGCTATGGACCCCACTGACTAATGGATGGTGTCCTATAAGGGCAAGTCAACCATGGCTCTGCCCCCAATGTCACGTGGTGTGCGGATTGGGAGGGCAATGGACAACAGTAGGGCGGCAAAGCCGTCCCACAATTGGTGCCAATCCTCCACAGCACACCAGGTGGAAACAAAAAACGATGGCGTTGTGGTGCCACGAGGACGCCAAACATTCGGTGCGTAAAAACGTGACATTTATGCGCAGTGAAAGTACCCCCACCCCCTGTTGTAGGAGGTGAAGGGGAGGCACGCAGTGCTCATCACAGCTCCTGGAAGCAACGGCAAAGGGCAATCACATGGGACCATCACATCCAACCACAACACAGCACAATAGGACTGTCTGTAAATGATGCACATGGAGAGGTCATCTTTAAACCACATTGTGATATAAAAGTATTGTTTGTTGACACTCCAACGTATGCTTCCATTCCTGTTTAGTGTATAACAAAGAGCAAGAACAGCAGGACTTTATATGAGACATAGTCTGTAAAGGAGCTATGCCTCTATCCCTAATTTGATTGGTAAACAAGGCTGGAGGTTGGAACTTTATATGAAGCATGTGAGGTGTATAGACAAAGATGTATATAATAATAAAACATTTTATTACATGATTGCATGGATATAAACATATACTGTTAGTTCATTTATGACAAAATCGTCTACAAATAAATGACAACAATATGTAAAACATGGCCATGTGGCCTAGACCTCATTGCTTCCTCTCATACCATAAACCTTATCACTCATCACATGTTGGGATCTTTTCAGGGTCACACAATTTAATTGGCATTGCTGTGAGTTTTGTACAGGACGAGGTATCCCACCAAGTCCCTTTGTCCCATCTGATTATTATTTCTCATTTATCTATTTTTGATCACATCTGCCTTTTTAGGTATATATATATATTTTTATTTATTTTTTATTATAGATACTGTATATATATATATATATATATATATATATATATATAAAATAATACTGGATACAAATTGTTGTCATTTATTTGTAGACGATTTTGTTATAAATGAACTAACAGTATATGTTTATATCCATGCAATCATGTAATAAAACGTTTTATTATTATATACATCTTTGTCTATACACCTCGCATGCTTCATATAAAGTACCAACCTCCAGCCTTGTTTACCATGGGGACAAGGTGTTTTGGGGTAGGAGGTGCAGAGCCCCTCCTGCCCCAAAGCACCCATACTCCAATGTTGAGGGCATGTAGCCTGGCCAGCCAGGTTGCATGCTCAGATAAGGGTCTGGTTTGGATTTTAGGGAGACGGGGACTTGGACGGGGGGGACCTTATGCAAAATTTTTCAGTGATTTTCTTTCTATATTGCTGGGAACCGGCAATACATTACAGCCGCGAGTGGTTTTAAATGACAATTTTTCCTTTACAAATGTAATTTTGCTCTGGCACTTTTCTAAACTTCACAGAGGTGCGCCCTTTTACAGGCAGACTAAGGGGGGCCCCCAAGCACATTATTTAAAGGAATATTTCATTTTTATTGTTTCACTTTAAGCATTATTAAAGTCACTGCTCCCGAAAAAAACTTTTTTTTGCATTGATGTCCCCTAGGGCATCAATGTCCCCATACACTTTTTTATGGCAATAAGGTGCATATAAGCCATTAAAATGAGCACTTTTGATTTTTCATGTTTGGGTCCCATAGACTTTAACAGTGTTTGAATGTTCGCACAAATTTTTTGCCTGTTCGCATGTTCTGGTGTGAACTGAACCGGGGGGTGTTCGGCCCATCCCCACCCAGCAATGCAGCCTTACCAGTGCCCAGCAAATGCAGCCTCACCAGTGCCCAGCAATACAGTCTAACCAGTACCCAGCAATGCAGCCTTACCAGTGCCTAGCAATGCAGCCTGACCAGTGCCACTGCCCAGCAATGCAGCCTCACCAGTGACCAGCAATGCAGTCTGACTAGTGCCCAGCAATGCAGCCTCACCAGTACCCAGCAATGCAGCCTCACCAGTGTCTGGATGTATCTTGGATTTGAATATCCGGGCAAGCCCATCCTCCCTTCCCTTGGTCCTCCTCCTCCACCTCCAACGGCCGCTGTAAAAAGGTCCCGCCTCCTATAATACACGTCACCCTGATTCAATTTGTCAGCATTGTTCCGCCTATCACTGGAGTCTAGGAGTCGCAACTTTGTTACAGCGGCTGCTGGAAAAGGAGGAGGGGGAGGACAGGGGGGAGGGGCATGCCAGGATGACATCCTCCAATTTGTGGCACCCTGGGCAGAGTGACCCCCGTTGGATGCCCTCCCCTTCCCACACACCCACACTGCCTGCCACAGCTCACAGTCCTGCAGGACGCGGCTGCTAATAGGAACGGTGTTCCTGCTGTGAAAAAGTACAGGAATGCCTTTCCCATGCCCTGGGCTTACCTCACTCTCTTCATAGCTGTCGAAAAACACTGCTTGATTACTTCTGCCTTACTTCCTGGACAGACTACAAGTCATGACACAGGAAGGAGCTGACCAGCTGACCTCATTAGCACACACCCTGCATCATCCATCCCCGGCTGGCCAACTCTTTCCTGTGTCATAACCTAAAGTTTGTCCAGGAAGAAAGGCAGAAATAAGTGAGCAGTGTTTTTAAACAGCTATGAAGAGAGTGAGGTATGTATGTGAAGAATTAATGGAAAGCTGTTTAATTTTTGCAAAATAAGTATATCAATGCTATATTGGTATATAAGAGAGCTGGAATTTAGAAAAAAGAGGTGAACAAAGGTGAACTTAGCCTTTAAAGCGGAGACAATTGTCATGTCATTTTTTGGGGGGCAGCGGGGACCCTGTTTTGACAGGGTCCCAGCTGCACTTCCTTTCCTGGCTCCGCGGAACCGGAAGGAAGTTCACCTATCCCCCACCCTCCACTTCACAGGTCCAAGAAGATACACCAGCCATTCACAAAGCACAGCGCGACTCACGCATGCACAGTGCTGGCGCAGCACGGAGGAGGGGGAGAAGAGGGAGGCAGTGGGCGGCCACATCGCTGGAGCCAGGGACAGGTGAGTGTCTGATTCTTAAAAGTCAGCAGCTACACTTTTTGTAGCTGCTGACTTTTAATAGGGTGGAACTCCGCTTTAAGGTGTCAAATCTTCCCTGCATTGGAATGTGGGTAGGTGCAGCGTGATATATCAGACAGAAAACACATGGAATCCAAGTGCAGTACCAAGAACAATTTGTAACAGAAGTCCAGCAATACACAGAAGACCTGGAGGGAAGGCTACCCAGCTGGGAGCATTCACAAGTCATACAGCAATAGAACAGTAGATTGGAAATTCAGAAGTGCTGACAGCATCTGTCTCGAGGAGCGTGTGTCCAGGGTTTGGCTGCGCCCATGCACAAGGGATAACACATCACCCGAAGCAGACACTGCAATATTGTGAAGAAGTAAACATTAAAGGGGTCCCCTGACTCAGAGATAAGCCACTTGTGTGTAGCATTAATATACGGAGTTCCTCCTTTACCGGTTCCTGACCGTCTCGTGTACACTTACTGTGGCAGCGTCCTGCGAATCGCTGTTTATAAACGGCGGCTCGCTCGTGCGCGGCTAGAAGGTGGGAGCGTGCCGGCGGCAGCGTGCTCTCATGCCCGCCACACTCTGCAGCAGTGTGGATCTGAGTCCAGCGGACTCTATGTCTGTCGGCTATCCGCGATGACCTGGCAGAGAAGAAAAACGGGGAACCGTTGATGTTCCCCACTCAGGCGGCATGTAAGAGATCTACTGATCCCTGTCACTGGGATCAGTTAGATCTCTTATGCCCCTGGCAGCCCAGCCCCCTCACAGTTAGAACACGCCCAGGGAACACAGTTAACCCCTAGATTGCCCCCTGCAGGTTAACCCCTTCACTGCCAATGACATTTACACAGTAATCAGTGGACATTTAAATTTCTGATTGCTGTATAAATGTCATTGGTCACAAAAAAAGTGTCAAAAATGTTCGACATGTCCGCTGCAATATCCTGATAGTCCTGATAAAAATCGCAGATCGCCGCCATTACTAGTAAAAAAAAATAGTAAAAAACACCATAAATTAATTCTTATGGTTTGGAAACGTGGCAACTTTTGCACAAACTAAGCAATAAATGCAGATCACTATTTTTTTTTACCACAAATATGAGGAAGAATATATAATCGGCCAAAACTGATGAATACATTTTATTTTTATATTTTTTTTATATGTATTTATAGCAAAAAGTAAAAAATATAGGTTTTTTTTTCAAAATTGTCGCTCTTTTTTGTAAATAGGGGTGATCAGAAGTGACGCAGAGGAGATCAAATATCACCAAAAGAAAGCTCTATTTGTGGGAAAAAAGGGCGTCAATTTCACTTGGGTACAACGCCGCGCGACCGCGCAATTGTCAGTTAAAGCGATGCAGTGCCAAATCACCAAAAAGTGCTCTGCTCCTAATGTGGGAAATACTTCCGGTCCTTAAGTAGTTAAAATGTTCATCTCAATAACTACACATTTATACTGTAACTGATGTATGTTGCATTTGGAGGAACATTCAGAGCCATTGCCCACTCCACCAGTCCAGCGTACCTCCATTACTTCACTCTTGGGCCGGCAATTACATGAAACCCTGCTGGACACAAACCATGGGTTTAATGCGTGTCCTAGGTTAACTCTTTCCTCCCTTACCTAGTGATGAACCTTGACTCGGTTTGGGCACACACATATCACACACCACCCACTCTCAGATGACACTGCAAGCTGTGCTGTCTGTGGCCCCAGTGAGAATGGCAGAGCCGACTGTGTGCCTGGACAAGTTGTGCAGGAATCAGCTGAGGGTTAAGGAGCCTGGGGAAGGTGAGGAGGGGGGGCCTCAACCCGCTCTCTCAGACCCCCTCTCTCTCTCACCCCCACCCCCTCTCTCACCCCCACCCCCCTCTCTCACCCCCACCCCCTCTCTCTCTTTCACCCCACCCCCTCTCTCTCTCTCACCCCACCCCCTCTCTCAGCCCCACTCTCTCTCCTGTACCATGCAGTCCCTGGCTGTCTCATGCACCATGCAGTCCCTGGCTGTCTCATGTACCATGCAGTCCCTGGCTGTCTCATGTACCATGCAGTCCCTGGCTGTCTAATGTACCATGCAGTCTCTGGCTGTCTCCTGTACCATGCCTGCAGGCTCTGGCTGTCTCCTGTACCAGACCCAACGCTGTATCTTGGCCTAGACCAACAAGGCCCAGGCCTAGGGTGGCACTTTCCAGGGGGGCAGCACGAAAGAGTCCCCGCCGTCTTGCACTACACTTTTAGTGTAGCGCTAGTCTTATGGGGTGGACTGGACCGAGAGACAAACCGGTCTGGCACCCCCATAAAGTGCCTGCACTTGTTGCCGATATGATAATACCAGCAGGGGGGGACAGCCAGGCGGCGGGCCCCAACCAATGAGTTTTTGTGCTGCCCCATAGCCAAACAGGAAGTGTGAGGAAATCTCTTAAGGGATCCAATGCCCCCCCACCCCACCCACAAGGCCCTCAGAACTAGTGTCCCCACTGGAAAATTTCAGGGTGGATCTTAACCACTTCCCGACCGCGCTATAGACAAAAGACGTCCACAGCGCGGTCGGGTTATTCTGACAGGACGTCCATGGACGTCCTGCAGAATCTCGCTTCCCGCGCGCCCCCTGGGGCGCGCACACGGGAAGATCCGTGACCGTCGGGTCCGGGGGACCCGACTGATCACGGATCGCGGTGAATGGCCGCTGTGAGCGGCCTTTCACCACGTGATCGCGCCGTCCAATGACGGCGCGATCACATGTCAACAAGCCGGCGCTTCCGCCGGCTTTTCTCTCTCCTCTCTGCACCGATCGGTGCAGTGTGAGAGGAGAGAGGGGGGAGAGAAGACGTGCAGCAGCGCTGTGGGCGATGTGTAATGCCCACAGCGCTGCCTGGTAACAAAATACTCCCCCCCACCATCTGTTTACCACCCACCCACCACCCCCC